>JAZHEH010002042.1:600000-1090179 GCA_036589455.1 Ateles fusciceps
TAGAACGATCTACTTGAAAAAAAAAAAACTGCTCAAGGAGCTATCAGACCTTGTTTCTCAGCCTATGTTCTGTTCTTTGTAAGGCACAGGGTAGAAGAGAATGTTTCAGAGAGGAATTAAAGTTATCATAAAGATCGTATACTCTCAAAAGAATGCTAAAACATTTTATGCTGGCGGAGTGAGTCAGTAGGTGATGGGCAGGAGACACTGTTCTTTGGGAACTGCTTATCTTCTTGGTAAATGTGAAGAGAAAAGAAAACAGGTTTTTATTTCTGGAAACTATGCCTTATATATGTATAATTCATGCCTAGAAACAGATCACTTTGGTTACGTGCGTCTTCATACCAGGTTGTCCAGCTTTGTGAAAGGCAGGCCATGCCAGTGGTTAAGATTACTTTGTAAACCCATGAACAGGTACACCTACTATGTACCCATAAAAACTAAAAAAACTTTAAAAAAAAGATTACTTTGTAAAACATCTTTTTTAAAAAAGATAAATCAATAGCACTTCTACTATTTCATTTCCCCACCTTGGACAGGAATGTGGAAACGTAGGGTTGGTGATGAAAACCAAAACATGTAAGATTTTCATGTAACATGTTTAAAAGTTAGTCAGGGCTGGGCATGGTGGCTCACACCTGTAATCTCAGCACTTTGGGAGGCCGAGGCAGCCGGGTCGTTTGAGGTAAGGAGTTCGAGACTAGCCTGACTGACTGTTGAAACCTCATCTCTACTAAAATACAAAAATTAGCTGGGCGTGGTGGCATGTGCCTGTAGTTTCAGCTACTCAGGAGGCTGAGGCAAGAGAATCACTTGAACCCAGGAGGCACAGGTTGCAGTGAGCCAAGATCATGCCACTGCACTCCAGCCTGGGCGACAGAGCAAGACTCCTTCTCAAAAAAATGAATAATAAGTAAGTTAATTAAAAATAACAAGTGGCGAACTCCACACTCGATCACTAGTGAGGGTTAGAGTATACCCCAGTGTACAGAAGCTTTGTTGTGTTTATGTGGCCAGAGAACAGACTGGGTAGCCATGAATTTGTATAAAGTGATCATCCTCTTTCTCCTCTTACCCTGCCTTGGACATACAGAACCTAGACTTCTACTAACACTGATACCTGGACTTGATCTTACCTGCAATTCTGTTTATTAGCCTAATTCAATGACTCCCTGAGGGTTAAACCAATCCGTAAGACACATTGACTTGTGGAGCAGCCTACATTTGGTTTGCACTGTTTTAGGGACAGGAGCAAGAAATCTTGAAAGCAGAGAGCTTTCAACCCTAAGTTCACAAAACAGGCACAGGCAGTACTCTGCTCATATTTCATGGAGAGGTAGTCTGGCTTTAGGTCCTTGGCTCACAAAGTGTGGTTCTTAGACCAGCAGCATCAGCATCTCGGGGGAACCTGTTAGAAATGCAGATTCTCAGACCCCTCCCCCAGGCTTACTGAGTCAGAAGCCCCAGGGGTAGGGGGCAGCAATCCATGTGTTAACAAGCCCCCCAGGGATTCTGATGCAGGTTGAGAACCACCGGTAAAGACCACAGGATCAGCTTATTGAGTATTTCATAAATCTGCTTGTTTTGTATATATAAATGCCACTTTATTGAGAGCATTTTTCTAGCAAAACGGTTAGTAGTAAACACTGTTGTACTTTGACCTGGGCATTGTGACCTTGATGGGTGTGTGATTTGTCAGGAAAGGGTTGAAGCCTGTCCACCAGGAGTTCAGGAGCTTCCTGCCCTTTTCTGAGGGCAAAGGAGAGAAAGGCCTGCTGTGTTTTGCCAGTGGTGCTCTCTGCCTCTCGGCCCAATGGCATATCACTGATGTGAGCATGTGCCTTGGAGGCTGTGATAGGAGGGACACGCAGGGATAAATCTTGCCTACAAGCACCAACACTCGCAGGCACTTTCCTGTACACACCTCTCGTTCCTACCTGACCCTGATGGGGGAGGCCCACTGGTGATCTTTTTTTATATATTCATTCATTCATTCATTCATTCATTCATTCATCTGAGACAGCAGACCAGAATTTGGGCCATGGCAATGGTGAGGGAACACCTCCTTCCTCTCCCATCCCCCACCGCTAAAGGACTGGATAGAGGTTGTCTTTGTGAGTGGCTTTCTGACTCATCAACTCTAATGCCAGGGTGAATTTTTGAAATTGTCCAGAAATCTCTTATTAGGTGTATTAATTTGTTAAGAACCTCATTTGCCCAGGATGACCACATATGAGGAATGTCATGCTCTGGGGCTGGAATTACACTGGAAAGAGTAACACTGTTACCGCCTTGAAGATCGGAAGCATATTCACCATGCAAATGTAGGGTCTGAGTTAGTTGAGAACAAAATAGTCAATAACTGCATTCAAAATTATCTTCCCTTGTTTCGAGATTTTCTTTCATGGCTTGCCACCTTGAGAGTATGTTACCTCAGTAGGAAGGTTCAAATAATCTAGGCATGGATTTGGCCAGTCTCTAGGATTCGTTATCTATCAGTGACACACATTTTAGGTGACAGCATCTCTTCTCAACTCTACCCAATTGAGATTTAGAAGGGAAAGCTTATTTTTCACGTGGCAAAATCAGATGCATCGTCTTTGAGGCTATACTTTTATAGTCTGCAGACTAGGAAGTCCCTGTATCTCCGAGGAAACGTCAGTTGATGCGGGTCAGACCTGAACCGTTTTAGTGATTTGCCGTCAATAGTATCTCTTCAATATCTGAGTTACTGGGAACTTTGAGGGTGAACCCATGAAGTTGTACCTTAAAGCTTCATTCCTTTTTCAAGTTCCTCTCCCTGGTGGTGTGAACGTGTTAGTGATGTCATGCTGGACACACAGAGCATTCTGCTTGGAAGGAGGAGCAGGATAAGATGGGGAGGGTCAGCGGGGCTCCACCACAATGCCACCGTCTACAATCAACACCAGACATCGCAGGCACTTTCCTGCACGCACCTCTCATTCCTACCTGACCCTGATGGGGGAGGCCCACTGGTGATCTTTTTATCTATCTGTCTATCTATCTGTCTGTCTGTCTATCCATCCATCCATCCAGAGACAGGGTCTCACTCTGCCACCTAGGCTGGAGTGCAGAGGTGCAATCATAGCTCACTGCAGCCTCCACCTCCCTGGACTCAGGTGATCCTCTCGCCTCAGCTTCCCGAGTAGTTGAGACTACAGCAGTACGCTACCATGCTTGGCACATTTTTGTACTTTTTATAGAGACAAGGTTTCGCTGTGTTGCCCAGTCTGGTCTCAAATTCCTGGACTCTGGCGATCCTCCTGCCTCAGCCTCCCAAAGTTCTTTTTTATTTATTTATTTATTTATTTATTTTTCTTCTTATTATAGTAAACAGTTCTCAGACACCAAAGTTCTAGCATTATAGGCATGAGCCACTGCATCCAGCCTTCCAACTGGTGATTTTTAACCTGTGCCTGCCCTGTGTATCTGATTGTATTTTCTGTATCCAGCTGACTTTAGCATTTGTATGTGGTAGATTTCGGTCCCTTACATTATTCTGAGCCTCATCTAGTACTTTCAGGCTGTGCTCTGTCTGCTTCGTGATTCTACTTTTTAGATATGTGACAGCTAAAGGCCTGGGCTCTGATTAAATTCCATTTGCCCCACTTAGCCATGTGACCTTGAGACCCTCTCTGGGACTCAGCTGTAGAAGAGACGTCATAGTCCTGCCTTTTCTGGCTGTGCTGTAGATAAAGGCTGTTGACACAATCAGTATTCACTGTTCCTCTGTTCCACTTGGTCCAGTTATCTTAAGTCCATGCTCTGCCTCACTTCCCTTCTAAAGACCCCAAGCATCGTAGATCTAAACATCGAAGTCCAAGCCTGCCTCACTGCCATGGGACCACAGAGAGCATTCATCTTTCAAGGCTCAGCCGCTAGACTGCACTTGTTGACCTCACAGGCTTCTTAAGCAGTTAGAACAAGCAGTATTCTCACTGTACAATTAGAAAAGTGTGCCACAGAACAATGCAAATTCATGGGCCCCAAAGTGACTCGGTAGCAGAGTCGGGATGGAAACCAGGCTTCCCACATCCACGAATCCACGCTGACCCCTTAGGTACAACTGCCTCATGTCATGACGGGTCATCCTCGTCTTCCGCCTTTGCCCCGAGTTTAACTTTTGATTTCATGTTCTCCCTCTTTAATTCATTCCTTGTCTTTCTGCTCTTCTCTGTTTTCCTCCTCCTCCTTGGATGATGTGCATCTGTCTCTTTCCCCACTTCTCTTGGACGAGGCTGCGATTTTCTTTATCACAAAGCCTGCTCTTTAAAAATAAAAGTTCATTCTAGTCATTCCACCAGCTATGCGACACTCATGCTTTGAACTGTGTTTCTCTGTATCCTTATTAAAAATCCTTAAAATGTACGTGCCTGAGGTAGTCATCAGAGGGAACTCAGCAGTAGCTCCATGCACTCATGGGCCCTGCCTCGAGGGCAGCCTTACCCCTGAGATTCCCACCGGGTCTTGATGCTGGAGAGTGCCAGCCACGTTGTGCCCGTGACACGCATGTGTGCTGTGCTTCCTCTGGGACTGGGGCTACTTTCCCACAGTGGTATCTGTACTGTCTGTGTTATTGCTGGATAAGGGTCTTCTGTGACCTTCCAGAACAGAACTGATGTCTTCTTACATCTGAACTTCAAAGCCTTGGCCTTCCAATCTCTGCTTGCTGTTTTCCACGGAGCACCCCCCTACACACCCCCCACACCCCCGTCTGTCTGCTCACAGTTGTTACCTCAGTGATGGGGGGTAATTTGTCAACAGGGGGTGTGATGCATCCACATTGGAGAGAGCTTTCAACAGGGCAGGCCAGAACATGGTGTCCCGCAGACTCTGTTAAGCAGCTGAGTAAACGACTTTTAGCTGTGCCTACTGTTTATACTTGGAAAAGACGACAATAGAGTTCTCTTCTCCCTTTAAGCGGCCATGGAGGAAGGAGAAACTGCACCTCCTCTGAGAAATCTAACCATTTTAACTTGATGTTTCACTGGCCTCCTAAGTATTTGATGGATTAGGGATGAAGTTCATTCATTCATTGCAGGTTGTCTTTGTTAATAATCTCAATGGGACAGTATTCTTTGAATCCACGGGGAACTAAGTTCTGTTCTTTCACTTACTAGCTTGAGATCTTGACCACATGACCATACTTTCATGTCTGAGTCTCAGGTTCCCCAGCTGTAAGGTGGAGACAGTGACACTCTGCCTGGCTTTTAGGATTGGTGTAAGGACCAAGCGAAGAGACAGTAGATGAAGGCACTTTGTAACTTACTTAAATGTATGCTCATCTTAAATTTAGTGCTTAATTTTAGTCATTTTTCTATCTCTGTAAGATATTGCAGAAAAATAGTTCAATACCAGGAGCTTTGAGTCTTTCCATGGCCAAAATATAACCGTCCCTGTCTTGGGAATCCCAGGCCATCTCATTCTAGTGGCCGTGGGATGTATACACAGATTCAGATTGTCCCTAAAGCACAAAAGTGACCGTCCCCTGACACTGACCTATCATAAAATGCAGGGGGACAGGAGACCCTCACACCATCATCCCATAGTCCCTAGGATTATGTTAGTTAAAAACTGTGAAAAATGTCAAAGTCTTCCCTGTGGAGCCTAATGGAAGGAGTGGATTCTTTGACTTCGCCCCAAAGAACCCCAGCCGTAGCTCACAGCTGTGCTAGGATGAACTTCAAAATCACTGAGCATCTACCCTGGCTACACAGTCTACGTGAGGAAGAACTGGATACTCACTGCAG
The DNA here is from genome assembly GCA_036589455.1 of Ateles fusciceps. Lineage (NCBI taxonomy): Eukaryota > Metazoa > Chordata > Mammalia > Primates > Atelidae > Ateles > Ateles fusciceps. The sequence continues at coordinate 605,772 of JAZHEH010002042.1, forward strand.
ACCGTTCAGAGGCCCTGATTAAAACAGTAGATGATTACTCGGGCGTGTGATGTGGCTTCTTGTTTCTTCTCATTTCATAGGAACAAACGTGAAGATTTTCAGTCCCAGTTTTTAAAAAAAAAAAAAGAAAAGAAAGAAAAAATAAGCAAAGCCCAATTTGTAAATGCTCATACAGATCCTGATTTTAATCTTTTCTTAATCCTGTTTCTCACCGTCTCCTACTTTCCCTGTTTTTAGAGCTTATTAGCCATAAAGTTAGTAAGCGATTCACTAATAGTATCATAAATAAATTCTTAAAATATGATAATAGAAGAAGTATTAAAATGTAAGCACCACTCCACTGCAGCCTAGGTGACAGAGTGAGACCCAGTCTCAAAACAATAAAAAAATAACAATTTTTAAAAACCCATTTATTTGTAATTTATCGTAATTCCAAAAAGATCTGTCATGAGCGGCACTGGCAAGATTTTGGGTAAAGTTGAGAGGGTCTGCCCGTGTCCAGGTGAAAGCTGATTTCTGTGAAGCACCTTATCAGGTGTTCCATGTCTCTCCTAATTGTGTCATGCCTGTGTCCTGGGTGGTACCATGCCTCTCAGAGCCACGGCAGGTCACTGTGCATGTGCTTCAGAGGCGGATGTGATCTCACTCGGGCATCTTTTATCCCAACCCTGAGACAGGACAGAGTGGGAAGGAGCTTCGGGCAGTATGCTACTCACTGGGCCATTTTTTCTTTCTTTCAGAGACTCTGACCTGTTTCTGTTGGACACCCCGCGTCGTGTGGGCCTCAGAAGAAGGCTGGCTGGAATTTGACATCACGGCCACTAGCAATCTGTGGGTTGTGACTCCCCAGCATAACATGGGGCTTCAGCTGAGCGTGGTGACGCGGGATGGTAAGTTACCATCCAACAAGCCTCCAACGTCCAGCAAGGAGTCAGTTTCACGCGTTTCCCTTACAGCAGTTGTGGTAGAACCGTGGGCTACAGTCAAGTCCTCAGCTTCAGGATGGCCTCATTTACTGCTCCCCCATGACTTGCACTGAGAACCAAAACCTTTCCCTTTCCCAGAGGCCTCCTAGAGAGAAATTGAAAACAGACTTGGGCCACTTGGAGACAAGAGGGTGGCAATATTTCCGGGAGTGTGGCGGTGGAGGACAGCTTTCCCAGGCAGAGGCAGGTTGTGGGGATGCAGTGAGTGAGAGAGAGGCAGACACATCTGTTTAAATCCTGACGGATAAGCAGGTTTGCAGTATCCTCTCCCCCTGCAGCATCAGAGTCAGCAGCTTGAGGTCTCCACTGCTGATCTGTGGAGAGGGAGGACAGGGAGGACAGAGTAACTGCAGATTCATAGTCTCGCAGAAACAGGAGCGCCCAGGAGTTCACGCCACTCCTTCACGTGATTCTGGAACTTTGAAAGGAGTGCTTTGATGTCAAAAGGTGCCATCCCATGGGTGCCAGCGAAGGTCTGGGGATGCATGATGTTCTCTTCACACTCATTCTTAATTATGAGCACTTGGGAAATAAGGAAGTATCCCTTAACTGTTGTAGCTACGGGAATACGTTTCTGCAGAATAAAGAGACGCATGCTTTGATTTGCATTAAAGGAGTCCACATCCACCCCCGGGCCGCCGGCCTGGTGGGCAGAGACGGTCCTTATGACAAGCAGCCCTTCATGGTGGCTTTCTTCAAAGTGAGTGAGGTCCACGTGCGCACCACCAGGTCAGCCTCCAGCCGGCGCCGACAACAGAGTCGTAATCGCTCTACCCAGTCGCAGGATGTGGCACGTGTCTCCAGTGCTTCAGGTGGGTTTGTGGGGAGCCTGTGTTTCCAGGAAGCCTGCTTGGTCTCAGTGAGAGCAAAAGTTGTGTCCACAGTCTCAGATGTTGAGCAGCTTCTGCACAGTAAATCCAAAGGCGTGTAGGTGTCATATGCATAATGGTACCTTGCACAGTCACTGAACATCTGTGGGTTCCGAGGGCCCTCAGCGCGGAACACTTGTTACCTGAAGACTCGGGCTGCAGGCATCGTGACTGCCTGTTTATCCACACAAGCATCTTTCTGTTTGGTTAGATTTCTCCAACTCTTTTTTGAATTTCCATCAAAACCCAGGGAGCACCTAGATTCTTTTTCCCAGTTGTGTTATGCTGGGGCGTGATGATGTACAAGCACACTTGGTCAATGTGTAAGATGAACTTACTTTTGTCAGTGCTCTTGGCTGGAAGGGAAGAAAAGTCAAACAACCCTCTAGGATGGATTTCATCGGCTCACTTAACGGAGAGGTTCAGGGGTTCTATCTTTAGAAATGGCTGGATCCACGGGCTCAGATGATATCGGGAATCTCTCTCTTTTCCTGTTTTTCTGTTTTTCTTTGTTGGTGGAATTCTAGTAAAACTATCTCTGATATGATGGCCAGGAAGGCAACCAGTGGTTCCAGGATTTTGTTACCCTTGGCAACCTCAACATCAGGCAGAACCCTTCTTCAGCAGAAATCCAGGCCACAACTCCGGTTGGCTTGGCTGGGGTTGCGTCCCCTACCCTGAAGTACACTGCTGGGTGGGGAGTGCTCTGATTGGCCAGACCTGAACTGTGTGCCCACCCTGGAGCTAAGGAATGAGGGGAGTCCCATTCTGCTCAGAACAGACACATGCAGAGGGAAAGAGAGAGGAACTAGCTGAACTGCCTGAGTGATAGCTGAGTGGTCCTTCAGAAACATTCTCCCCTGGCGGGTGTGGTGGCTCATGCCTGTAATCCTCGCACTTTGGGAGGCTGAGGCGGGCAGATCACTTGAGGTTGGGAGTTCGAGACCAGCCTGGCTAACAGAGTGAAAGCCCATCTCTACTAAAAATACAAAAAATTAGCTGGGCGTGATGGCATCTGCCTGTAATCCCAGCTCCTTCGGAGGCTGAGGCAGGAGAATTGCTTGAACCTGGGAGGCAGAGGTTGCAGTGAGCTGAGATTGGGCCACTGCGCTCCAGCCTGGGCAACAGAGCGAGACTCCATCTCAAAAAGAAAATAAAAAGTTCTCCCCCATTGCCTTTTTAGGAAGTGGCATGGAAGTCCACCCGTGGAAGCCCAGAGAGGAAGGGAAAGGGGAGTGGATATTCCCTCCCGACAGCCGGTCCCATAGCTAGTTAGGATCGAATGGAAACCCAGACACTTCTGACAGTAATGCGAGTGCTTGCAAGTTCCAGGGTCCTTTGGCTGTTTGAATAGCTTGAGAATCAAGCATAAACGTGAAGATTGGCAGTGGGATTTGCAGTCAGAGAACTTGTTTTTCTCATTGCTATCCTGTGATTTTGGACACATTTAATCCATTTCAGCTTCCATTTACTCATCTGTAAGATGGGGATGATGAATGCCTTGCAGATTTCCTGGGATTAAATGAAAAGCATCAAAATCTGGCTCGTAATATCACTCGAAGATTATTTATACACGATTGTAGGAAGTAGGTTCTCAGGGCATATGTTGGGATCCCTGGAAAAGAAGTAAAGTAATTCTGGAAGACGCATTAATTCTTCCAGGTAATTGTAGAGAAATGTCATTTTTGGTGGCCAACAGAGTTAATGCAGTTCCCCCAAATTACCTATTTCTTCTTTGAGAAGCCACATCTCCATTTTGGGTTCCGACTTAAATGAGCTGTCCCTTTCACCGGTGACTTGGATATGGAACTTGAGGATCCACCACCCAGTGTGATGTGACATTTTGCTTCTTGTCATCCTGGTGTTTCTTGGAAGCAATGCTCACAGCATGGGTGTTCCTGTATTCCCCACTAGAAACAGTCAGGGTTGGAGTTTTGAAAAAAGAAGAAATGCCTGCTTTCCTTTATTCACTTCAGAGGCGGTCTGCTGAATAGAGTTAATAATCTCAGTGCTTTCCTTCCGGCTATGATGATGAAATCCGCCAATGGTAGGCTTCAATTTATTAATGAACTGTGGTCAGTTTGGTACTGGGGCCTCAGACATGGAGGCATCTCTTGAAATGTTGATTGCTTTTTAAAATTAAAATTTCTCTTGATTTTATTCAGCATCCCCCCCAACCAATGCACACACTGATGTTTTTAAATTGAGAAAACATGTCGTGTCTGATTTTGGTTTTAGCAATATCAACCAATTATTATTTTCCAGGTCCCTTTCCATTTTTTTTCAATTTGATGAGTTTAAATTAAATATGGATATTAATGTTGATCTAATTGGTAACAAAGTACAAGTGTCTCTGTTTTTCCCTGGTCTCCCCCTGCTACCCACCTCCTAAGCCAGTACTTCCAAATTTGCTTTGTCCCTTTCAACAGTGCAAAGGCAAAAGGGTTCATATCAAATCACTCTGGCCTCACGTATTTAAAGGCCCCCAAGAAAGAATGACTATGAAGGATGCTCCCTCCTTCTCATTCTCTTCAAAGATCCTCTAAGCGATCTGGGAAATTGCTCATGTCTGGTCTACTTAGGTGTTCCTTTATATTTTTGGCTCTTTCTTCCTTATTTATTCTTCCGTTAATGGGAGCGGACATGCTAAGGAAGAGATTCCTCTCCCAGAAGAGATTTCCAGAGAGATGGCCTGCTACCTGGAGAAACGGGCTGTCTGCTTTTCCTCTCCCTCAGGCTCTCCGTGAGGCCAGATGTTGCTGGGCCTTCGTGAACCAGGTAGATGTTACAATAACAGAAAAGTGGTGTGCTCTGGCGTGACCGCAGGCAGACTTTCTGCTTGTAAATCTTTTGGAAGGCGGAAGAAAAAGATTGCTTTGTCTCTCCTGCCCCCTTCTTCCATGCCGTGCTTCCAGGGAATTGATAGTTCTCCACCAAAACCACCACCAGAAGCAGCCCACCAGGAATCGTCCTACATCTGGGTAAAGAAGTTAGCATTCATTCATCAAATTGCCTGTCATCAGGGTGAAACATGGCAAGGAAATAAGAGGCTATTTTTGGAATTGAGCTGTCTGTGCCTGAGACGGCAAGACTAGTGCACAGCAAGGGAGAGGCCAAGAGCCCCACCGCCCACCAAAATCTACTTGAACGTTTGTACTTGGCTTTCAAGCTGGACTTTCCAAACATGTGCACTGGATAGTGGTTTGGACTGACATCTCCCTGGACGGCTTTCACTTGCCCTTGCCTCTCTGCAGCTGGCTGCTCTAAATGAAGGCTGGATGTTGGCTGTGCTGAACTCCTCCAGGGGCCTGGCTCGCCTCTGCACGGTATCATTATTGTTTTTACACATGTTTGACGAGTCCTGGTGCTAGCCGTCCTTGCCCCACTGGGGATTTTAACCAATCCACCAATTCTTTCTCAGCCTCCATTTCTTACCAGTCTGCTGCTCTGGCAACACGTGTCCTTAGGTTCTGTAGCTCCATTTCGGTGGTCTCTTCTGCTCGTTATCATTCACCCTTTTTTATGGTAGCTCTCACATGGGGTTCACTATTTTATCTTCTGGGGGACTGTGATACCACTTGGCCAATCCATGATAAGGTCCATGAACAAATGGCCTTGAAGTTCCATTGGGTGATTCTGAATTCTCATTTGGCTGATTTTGCAGGATCTTTCCAAGACCTCTTTTGAGAGGGTGTAGCTAATGCAATTTCAAGTCAGCTGGTGAGTCTGAAGTCTGCTCTGCTGCTGTGATGCAGAATTGGTCTTTGTTTTGATACATGACAGTTCGTTTGGAAACATTATCTGCACTTTAATGATTCATGTGAAATTAGTCTCCTTCAGTCTTGATGTTTGTGTTGTCACTACCCAGCTCTGCCAACCATCGATGACCCAGCAGCCTCTTGAGACCCTGTCTGTCCTTTGGAATGAGTCTGCCATTGCACCAATGCCACCTGTTAGCATTTCTTTTTCTTTTTGAAATGAGCTTCACTCTTGTTGCCCAGGCTGGAATGCAATAGTGCCATCTCGGCTCACTGCAACTTCCTCCTCCCAGGTTCAAGCGATTCTCCTGCCTCAGCTTCCCAAGTAGCTGAGATTACAGGCACCCACCACTACTCCTGGCTAATTTTGTATTTTTAGTAGAGACGGAGTTTCACCATGTTGGTCAGGCTGGTCTCTAACTCCTGACCTCAAATAATCCACCTGCCTCAGCCTCCCAAAGTGCCGGGATTACAAGTATGAGCCACCGTGCCCAACCAGCATTTCTTAGAGTAACTTCTTCTTCCCTCCTTCTGCCCCCACCCAAACATGTATCTTTAAGGACCTTGTGGGGAAATGTGGCTCCAGGTACATTTAGGGATGCTGTTGACCTTCTTATTAATAGTTTATGTCTTCTGTCCTTTAAGCTTCCCAGTTGGGACTGTCCAGTAGGCTTTCATCATAAAGTAACCAGGATTCATCTCTTGCAAAACAACTGTTTGAGTAGTTTATTGTAACTGTGCAATCTTTTGCTGTAGATTTCAAAGAAATCCATTCCAGACTGGGGGTCTCATTACTACAATGTCCTCACTACTTCATCATTGGCTTCCATGGGTTGGGGATGCCAGAGCTGACTGGGCCGGTCCACCGTGGACTTTCAGAGCTTGGGTAGAATAGACACGGCTCAGGACTGTGAATTAACAGTTTATAGTTCTCCAGAAAAGTTGGGAATTTTGTCATCGTGATCTGAAATTTTTAGGACCTGCAGCTTGGCTTCCAGATGTCTTCGTTAAGTAGAGTTTGGTTCAGGGTCTCCTGTATGAAATTAAACCTTAATTCTCCATAGACATGGAGGACAGGCATGGCATATGGTGATATAAAAGTTAGAATCACCAAAAGAAAGAAGTTGGAATCAACAGCTCCATTTCTGTCATGTTCAACTGTCATTTGAGGATAGTGGCTATTGAAGAGTGGAACAAACTGGAAAGTTCCCTCTACCTCTTCCCAAGGCTCACCCCTTGCAAATGTGCAAATGGCAATAATTCTAAAAGGCAATAAGAGGCTTCTGCAGGTGTTGTGAGATGCCTAAGTCATTCTCCAATCATTGCCAAGCCTGGGAGGGCACTGGGGCCAGGTAGAAGGTGTGTAGAGCACAGAGGGTCTTAGAGCTAGGTCTTTAAAAGATCCCCTTGTCTATTTTTAGGACAGATCTGTATTCTTTTAGAATCAAGACAAAAGCTGAGGAGAGACCAGAGTCCCACCTAGATTAAATGGAGCCTTATGAGATCCTGAAATCTCCTGAAACAACCAAAAAATAGGGCTCGTTCTTGCTTCTCAATGCTGACCATCCAAGTTATAAACAAAAACCAGATTCTGAAAATCAAACTATCCACCCCCTCGCCCCAACCCCACCAACTGTTAGATTATTGACACCAGAAATCAAATCGCCAGTGTGGTCCCTGGCCTCCTGTAGTGTCCATGACGCAAGGAGCTGGCATCTGCTGCGTGTTCCTCAATGGCTGTATTGATTCTGCTGGGCGAATGGGAGCAAGAGGCTTGTTTTGGTTAAGATGGGGCTGACAGGCCCAGAGATATGGAAAGAGTGGCCAGGCCCATGAAGACAGAGGTGCCGCTTTAACAGCCTCTATCCTCTATTACCCTTGTCATTCTAGGAGAGAAGGGAAATTAAAGTAGTGAATTATTCCCTCTAAAAAACAAGTTTCCTTTCGGAAGAGTCTGTAGCCTGAGCTCAGGAAAGCCGGGAAATATGCAGGGAGCATGGTGCTCTGTCCGATCCCCTGCCGTGCTGGTATTTTCTTGGCTGTGTGTGACCTGCTGAGTGGGGACACCGAGCTGAGGTGGCAGGGCCTGTGGGGTCAGCCCAGGGCGGCCGAGTGGCCCCTCTGCAGAAGCCCTGGTGAGGAGATGGCTCCCTGCCCACCTCCCTCCCTCTCCCCTCCTTCTCACCTCCTTTCTTTGGCGTCCCTGACATTCTTTCTCTTCTGCCTTTGTTTCCCCTTCTCCCTGTCTTGCCCTTTGTTTCTCTTTCCTCCTCTATTGAGGTTGCAAAGGGCAGCAGGCAGGGTCCCTGGGACCCAGGCTGGCTGTGGCTGCCATGACTCAGGTGCACCTGCCTCGGGAGCCCGCAGGCCTGCTGCAGCGCCCCAGCCTTGTCATGCTCACAGCAGCCACTGCATGGTGGCCCTCCAGCCGCAAGTGCAGCCTCCCTGCACGATGCCTGCCTGAGGGTCAGGATGGTGGCTGTGCCCTTCCCCTTCTCCTCTGGGGCTCATAGCCATGGGACTCTTCTGGTCACCAGTGCCAGGGAAGCCTGCCTGTCACTGGCCGGTCCCGGCACATAGGGATTGAGCTTCAGAGCTATACCAACAGTGGGCTCCTTTGCACTTCGCTGTGTGCGTGGCTCTTCAGGAGGGCCAGATACAAAGGATGCTGGATGGAAGGAATAAGATGTTATCCTTAGGGCTGTGGTGTGAGCCCTGCATTGAGGGTACAAGCAATGTGGATAGTGCACATGCCACTGCCTGGGGACGTGGCTTCTGTGAGGAGGTGCTGGCCCAGCTAGCCGCCTTCTATGGGGCCAAGGGCGCCCTGTCCTCGCTGCACTGGATGAAAGAGCTGCTTTGTGGTTTTTGGCTTGCCTTGAGACAAGTAGGATGCCCTGCCCCGTCACTGTCACATGGGCCTAGACAGCACCCCCATTTGTTTTCTCCTGTAGATGGAACGTCTCCTCACTCATCACAGGGGAGACCAGGACTGAAGGTCGGGGAGCAGAGGCTGTCAGCAGGGAAGCTTGTTGTCAGAGCCAAGGCTTAGCAGCTGAGATGAGAACTCCCCCACCAGAACTGAGCAGACTGTAGGAGCTCAGCAGAGCCTGTGTGGAACTGCACCTGCAACATGAGGAGGAGGGGCAGGAAGATGCAAGAGGCGTGGAAGGCCAGGCACAGTGACTCACGCCTGTAATCCCAGCACTTTCGGAGGCCGTGGCGGGCAGATTACCTGAGGTCAGGAGTTCGAAACCAGCCTGACCAACATGGAGAAACCCCATCTCTACTAAAAACACAAAATTACCCAGGCTTGGTGGTGCATGCCTGTACATCAGCTACTCGGAAGGCTGAAGCAGGAGAATCGCTTGAACCCGGGAGGCAGAGGTTGCAGTGAGCCTAGATCATGCCATTGCACTTCACCCTGGGCAACAAGAGCAAAACTCCATCTCAGGAAAAAAAAAAAAAAAAAAAAGCATGGAGAAAGGGGATCAGCCAGAGGCGTGTGCACTGGGAGCTGCAGCACTGACTCCCGATGGCCCCCAGGAAGGGAGCTATGCTTTCTCCACCACCACCCTCAGAACAGGACTCTCAGATGTGAAAGCTCAGTTGTGTCTCGAGAACAAGGAGACTCCATCACTGTGTCCTCCCTTCCATCACTGGACTCCAGAAAAATGCACCTCTATATGGCTCCTTGCAAGTTGGCCCCCAACCCCTCCCAGGTGTACCGGCCCCCAGGTAACCTGGAGGAACGACAGATAATGAAAGACACACCTGGGGTTTGGGGAGAGGGATGTCAGAGCCATGGCTGGAGCTGATGCCTTGTTCCAGAATGAATTCTGGATTGGAACACCCCAATCTCTTCCGGTGGAAAATGTCAGGTGCTTCCACATGGTTCCACCATTGGGAATGGATGGGACACTTCCACCTATTTCTCTACCACTGGTTTCATTGTGCAAAAGGCCTAAATGAGATGCAAGCCTCCCTTGGGCAAAGTATTGGAAAAATGAAGGCAAAGTATTGGAAACATAAAGCCTTCATAAAGGACATGCTTTGGGCCCCACAGCTGGGACCTCTCTGCCTAACTCTGTTCTTCTGAGGGGGATGGTGCCTGTCTCTGCCACCTTCTTTTCCACTGCAGATCATGGAAATTCTTGCTGAAGGGTCTTCTGTAGGGGAAACAGGGAAGTCTGTCTTGGATCTTTAGAGTTCATCTCCATCCCCCATGGGAGTTTCAGAAACTTCCTGTATCACGGGCCCCACTTGCCTGTCCCACACTGTGAGATGAAAGCCATTTAACTCTCATGTCCAAAGCCATATCTTTTTCCTTCAAATGCTTTTTATATGTGTGTGTGTTGAGGGGTTATAAAGGAAAGCAGAATGTTTTTATCGTGGTTTTTGCTTCAGTGGCTTTAGGGCAAATTAAAAGTCAACTCTTGTGCTAGAAAGAAAAATCTCCATTTAAAACCCATGTTCAAATATCTGTAATGCTCTTTTGGAGATGAGAGGAAGGATTTGGGTTTTTAATACTAATCATACCTGAAGGTTTCCCTATGGAAGCAGTGTATAAAAAGGGACAGAAAGCCATGCTGCTAAATAAAGGCAGTTAACATCTGATAATTTCAAAACTCAAAAATCCCTGGCGAGGGGAATGTTTCTCCCTATGTAAGAGTAGGCCTGGGAGTTACCTTCTGCTTATGGAAGAAATTCGTCCTGGGGGGCCTTTATGATTGTTGGATTTTGTCACCTGTGTCACCTGATCACTCGACAGTTTTTTGACCAGACCCACCTATGCCTGGGCCGTGCTTGTCCAGGTTGTCCTGGATGAGCACCTGGGGCCTTTTCTGGCGAGTGCAGAATCCCCCTCTGGGCAGCTGGTACCCCTGCCCTTGAGGGGGGGACCAGATTTCACAGTGTGTTCAACTTTGAAAAAGCCACATCCCTTGAAAATGTCCCTCAGAACCAATATTGGCCCTTGACCGCAGCTGTGTCTGGGGTTGCTGGGGAGCATTGGTGTCCCAAGACAGACTTTGTGTCTCAACGGGGCAATAGCACTACCTCCGTGTAAGCCTCTTGTCTAGAGGGCAGCAGTTCCGGTTCTAGTGTCACAGGTGCACGTGGACAGCTGGGGTTCTGATCTCAGTGGCTGTGACTCATGGGTCTTGGATTGGGCTGAGAACTCTGTACTTTAGAGAAGCTCCCTCATGATGCCCCGGATTCGGCGCAGGCCACCCACAAGTCACGCACTGAGGGCTCCTGTCCCGGCGGCGGGGGTGGTGGGGAAGGCTCCTCCGTCTTGGATCTGCTTCTCTGGTTTTTGATTTGCGGCCTCTCTAGCTCTCTTACTTCCTTTCTCTGCCCTGCCCTTGATTGGTGAACTCATTCAGACAAAGCTGTGTTACCTCCCTTTGTCCCACTGGAGTGACTATGTTCCTGTTGAATTGTCACCGCACACATTTCCACTGGCCCTCTTTAGCCCATTCATTGAAACAAATACCAAGGGCAGTGGGAGTGAGGGGAAACTTTTTTCTGTAATCTGTCAATCTGTTAAAAAAAAAAAAAAAAACTGTCAGTGTAATTCCATGCAGAACCCAGGGGACCGACCCCAAGTGGCAGACACAAGTATTCTGAGGGGCATCAACCGTCACAAATATTTATACGTTCTTTGCCAGCACTTCACATGGAATTATAAGGAAATTTAAGCGTGGCCTGAGAGTATCTGTAGGAAGAAAAACAGGAGAGTTGAATTCCTCCCTTTCCTCTCTCTGGCCCTGATCCTTACTTAACAACAAAAATCCCAGTGTCTGGCTCTAAAAGAAATAGCTGTTCTTACAGAGAAGGTTCTCTTTGTTGAGCATTGAGAGAGTCAAATCAACAGCAGGTTCACAGAAACACAGAACTGCTGGTGAAGTTAGAAGCAAAGCCCTTTGAATATGTCATCTTGGTTCCATCCAGCAGAAAAGGAAACTGGAAAACCAGACATGAAGAGGTGGTCCCTGCCTGTGTTCTGCCAGCAACTCTTCAACACCAATTAAGTGTCCTACAATTGGATTCTTTTTTTTTTTCTTGAGACAGGGTCTGGCTTTCCCCCGAAGGCTGCAGTATGGTGGCACAATCAGGGCTCACTGCAGCTTCAACCTCCAGGGCTCAAGCAATCCTCCCACCTTAGCCTCCCAAATAGCTGGGACCACAGGCACACACCACCATGCCCAGCTAATTTTATATTTTGTAGAGACAGGGTCTGCATTGCTCGGGCTGGTCTCCAACTCCTGGATTCAAACGATCTTCCCAATAGTGCTGGGATTACAGGGATGAGCCACCGCCTCTGGCCTCAATTCAAGTCTGACGATAGCCACCTAGAGTTAGCACAGACCCAGATTAAAGGGCAAGGTCCCCAATGAGACTGCTGTCATTTCAGACACCAGGCACAAGTGACATCCACAGGGCAGCCATGCTTCTGTCTGTCTTGCATACAAATTTGGGAGTTCACATGACCGCCCTTCATGTTTGATAATTTGCGGGAACAACTCACAGAACTCAGGATAGTGCTATACTTACAATTGTAGTTTTATTATAAGGGGTATGACTCAGGACCAGCCAAATGAAGAGACTCCTAGGCAAGGTCAAGGGGATGGGCATGGGTAGTCGGAGCTCCCACGCCCTTTGGGTGCACCGTCCTCTTGAAACATCAGTGTGTTCAATCTGGAAGCTCCACTGAGCCTCCCTGTCTAGAGTTCTTATGTGGGGTTTCATTGCTCTGCACAATTGAATCACTGGCCACATGACTGACCTCCATCTCCAGCCCCCCAGAGGCCAGACTAAGCCAAAGTTCCAACCCCCTAATCCTGTGCTTGGCTTTTTTGGTAACTAGCCCTCTCCCTGAAGCTAATGAGGCCCCAGAGAGTGTGAGGGGCCCACTGTGTACTGTCTAGGGCCTCAGGAGCATAACAAAGACACTCAGGGAAGTCCAACGGTTGTCAAAACTTGGTGCCAGGAATTGGGGACAAAGACCAGATATATTTATTATGTTCACACTGCCCATGTCTGCTTGACCCACGAAAGAAAGTTGTTTGTAGAAATCTTTGATTTTTACATGATCAAATGATGCCAAGATGACCTTCATGGAGATTTTGGTCCCTAACACAGAGAGGGTATTTTGGAAAAAGCTTACTTCACAAGCAGAATGAGTTTGGATGGGAAAGTTCTAGGCTAAGACTGTAAGTAGGGGGATCATGCAATGCAGTTCATCATCGAACCAAGGACACCTTTAAGAGTACAGGGCGCTAGGGCCTTGGAGTCTTCAGGAAGCTCCCCTGCTGCACCCAGCTGGCAGGAGAGGGAAGAGTGAGTGGAGGGTGGAAGGCTGGTGGGGCAGGTGGGTGTGTCGTTAGGAGGGCCAGGCTTGGCAGCACCACACATCCCTTCTCCCCCACATTCATGGGCGGAATCCAGGCACATGGCCACACCTAACTGCTGTGTGCTCAGGAGGCTGATAGAGAATGTGGGTTTCTAACAAACACATCACAGCCTCCACCTGGTTGTTCCTAGAATATGTGAAACAGGCTGATGCTTTGGGTTTTCACATTGTCATTCCCACTCTAGGGAATACTCTCACCCCAGGTGGCCCCACGCCTCACTCCTGAGGCTCTTCCTTTGCTTAGAAGATACCTTAACAGAAAAACAAGGCCAGGTGAGGTGGCTCACACCTGTAATCCCAGCACTTTGGGAGGCTAAAGCAGGAAGATCACTTGAGCTCAGGAGTTCAGGACCAGCCTAGGCAACATAGAGAAACACCATCTATACAAAGTATTTAAAAAATCAGCTGGGTGTGCCGGGCGTGGTGGCTCCCGCTGAATCCCAGCACTTTGGGAGGCCGAGGCGGATGGATCACCTGAGGTCAGGAGTTTGAGACCAGCCTGGCCAACATGGTGAAACCCAGTCTCTACTAAAAATATAAAAATTATCTGGGTGTGGTGGTGAGCCCCTGTAATCCCAGCTACTCAGGAGGCTGAGGCAGGAGAATTGCTTGAACCCGGGAGGTGGAGGTTGCGATGAGCCCAGATCACAGCATTACACTCCAGCCTGGGCGACAAGAGCAAGACTTCATCTCGAAAAAAAAAAAAAAAAAATTAGCCAGGTGTGTGGTATACATCCAGCTACTCAGAAGGCTGAAGTGGGGGCATCACTTGAGCCCATGAGGTTGAGGCTGCCTGAAGCTGCCTGGGCCATGATCACACCACTGCACTCCAGCCTGGGCAACAGAGTGAGACCCTGTCTCAAAAAATTTTTAAAAACCCACAAAAACAAATCCAGGCAAGCTTGTCAATGCTATATGAGATAGCACACTGCCACCCTGTACTCTCTATTCCCTAACTGTTGAATTATAATTTAGCTAGTCAGGGCTTTTACTAGTCATAATTTTTCACAGAAACAGAACCAATAGGATATATAGAGCTATATAGGAGGAGATTTGTTATGGGAATGGACTCAGGCAATTATCGAGGCCAAGAAGTCCCATGGGCTGCTCTCTGCAAGCTAGAGGATCAGGAAAGCTGGTGGTGTAATTCAGTCCGAGTCCAAAGGCTTGAGAACCAGGTGAGCCACTGGTGTAAGTCCCAGTTGGAGGTCAAAGCCTTGAGGACTGGGGAGGGCTGCTGGTGTAAGTCCTGAAGTCCAAAGCCCTGTGAACTGGGAAGGGCTGACAATACCCCAGCTCAGTAAAAGAGAATTTGCCCTTCCTACTTTTGTTCCCCTCTGGGCCCTCAACAGAAGAGATGATACCTAACCGCCTTGGTGAGGGTGGGTCTGCTTTACTCAGTCTGCTGACTCAAATGCTTATTTCTTCCAGAAACACCTTCACAGACACACCCAAAAATAAAGGCTTAACAGTTGCCAGGCACAGTAGCTTATACCTCTAATCTCAGCACTTTGGGAGGCCAAGGCAGGAGGCTTGCTTGAGGCCAGGAATTCAAGACTAGCCTTGGCAACATAGCAAGTCCCCATCTCTATGTTAAAAATTAGCTAGTCATGGTGGCCCGTTCCTGTACTCCCAGCTGCTTGGGTGGCTGAGTGGGAGGATCGCTTGAGCCCAGGAGGTCAAGTCTGTAGTGAGCCATGATTGTGCTACTGTGCTTCAGCTTGGGTGACAGAGCAAAACCCTGTTGCTGAAAAAAAAAGTTTAATCAGCTACTTCGGCATTCCATAGTCCAGTCGACACAGAATTAACTATCACCGGGCTCTAGATTGCATGTGGTAGAAGCAGACCCTAATGAAAGAGAAAAATAAAGGTAGAAGGGAATTTATCCAATCAACAAAAAGGCTGGAGACTTAAATTCAGGAAATCAAGTCAGATCTAGTCATGGGGACAATGTGCTTTGGATCCCACCAATGGGGTATCGCCCTGGACGCCGGCTGCCATGTTACTCATTCTTGATTTCACCTTTGAGTCATTCCCTCAAGTTATCCTCTACGGCATGGAGACATTTGATTGGCTTTGATGAAGTCATGAGTCCATACTTCAGATGCTAGAGGACAAAGAGGGGAGCTATCTGTCATGGGAAATGGGGCTCTGATTCCCACCTATCTAGGTATTCCCCCCAAATGGGAGGTGTTCCTGAAAGCTGGGTAGCAAAAGCAGTAAATATCCACTACAGTTGGGTATGGCATTCTAGGCTGATGGCATCATTTTCATATTATTTAGTTTTTTAATGCGTATTTTTGTTTGCTATCAATCTATTTTGTGTTTCTTTGTAGGTAATTTTCTTTTTAACTCTGGGTTGCTTTTAAGAATTTATGTGTTTGATATACTATAGTTTCACTAGGTGTGGTTAGATGATAATTTACCTGATCTACTTAGAATTCACTGGGCCTTTTCAATTTAAAGATGTTTGCCTTTCTTTAGTTCTAGAAAATTCCCAGTCATTATGTCTTCAAATACTACTTCTCCCCTATTCTGTCTTCAGAAATTCCTATTAAACATATGTTGGACTTTTCATTCTCTCTTTCATGTCTCTTTACAGAGAGAGAGTCATACATTTTGGCCACTTGACTCTGTGCTATATTTGAAGAGATTTCTTCAAATATCTTGTTGAATTCTTTAATTCTGTCCTCAGTTATATCTAATTTGATGCTTATCTGTTTAATGTATAACTAATCTGTTAACTAATCTGTTAGACAACTAATGTTTAATCTGTTTGATCTTTAGTTATATCTAATCCGATTTCATTATTTTCAATGATTATGGTTTTTATGAAGTTTTGATTCTTTTTACATCTATCTGTTTTATTTTCATGTTTTCCCCTATAATCTTGCTTTAAAGTTTCTAGTCCTTCTTTTTCCCCTTCCATTATTTTAGTTATTCTTCATTTTTTTCCCCTAGTTTTTGTTTTTAGTTTTGTTGTTTTATTTTGGTATTCTTCCTTTAGAGCTTTGTTTAGGCAACTTTTATTCGTCTCTGGGGTCCTCCGGGTCTCCCTTGCATTCTAGCCATTCTCTTGAGAGACTTTATGTGGCTGATTCATTTTTGTTCAGGGGTTCTTTTCAGTAGGAAGTTTCTGTCTCATAGTGCTTGTTGGTTGATTGTTTTTACTGAGAGAGTCCTTGGTGTCCTGCATTGTGAAAATTTCCCTTCAAGGCTTCTCTGGGGTCCTTGAAGTTACAGCGAGGGAGCTTCTGTTGGGTAACATAGGCAGGTGGAGAGGATGAATACATTTAGAATTATAAACCACCTAAAAAAGTTGGCCTGTCTCTTCTCCCAGTATGGGCCACTGGCCTGAGTTACTGTTTGTCTCTTTTCCTTAAAAAATCATGAAATGTGGTGGGGCGCGATGGCTCACGCCTGTAATCCCAGCACTTTGAAAGGTCAAGGTGGGCAGATCACTTAACATCAAAAGTTTGAGACCAACCTGGCCAACAAGTTGAAACTCCATCTCTATTAAAAATACAAAAAATTAGCTGGGCATGGTGGCTTGCACCTGTAGTCCCAGCTACTGAGAAGGCTGAGGCAGGAGAATCACTTGAACCTAGGAGGCAGAGATTGCAGTGAGCCAAGATCACTCCATTGCACTCCAGCCTGGGAGATAGAGCAAGACTCCATCCAAAAAAAAAAAAAAAAATCATGAAGTCTACATGCTCCCTCCTGCTTCAGAGCCAGGAAGACTGGGAATTAGAAGTTTGCAAATCCAGTTGAAACAGGCTTTTGACAATTAGGTGACTTTTTGGCTTATGTAGATGAAAAGGGAAGGGATAGCCTGCAAATGACCTAGGCTCTTATACCCACTGACATCCCACATTAGATGACGAACCTTTCTCTGAAGCCTTCTCCTTGCCTTTAACCCCTCCACCCTCTCTTGAACTCTCAAACACAGCTCCAGATTGATTAATTCTTTAGAATCACAGCTCGAAATATGTTGCTTTCCAGCTCAAAGGCCTGCAAAGGTTCACTTTGTGCCTCTGGTGGGAAGTCTGAAGCATTGTGGGTGGCAGCCTAGGCCGTTCATTTCTCCAGCTTTATCTCATCTGACCCTGCTTGACACATCCTTAAATCCATTCCAGCAGAACTCCTGTCTTTTCCTCTTGGTTCCACTCTGAACTGTTCCTTCTCTGAACTCCCAGTGGTATTTGCCTGTGGCCCTTGCCTGTAGTATCCATGTTCTGGTTTGTATTGGAGTTGTGTGTCTTACACCACCCCTTCGTTCACTACGTTCTTGGAGGAGGGAAGCCATGCCTGACTTATCTTCTATTTGCTGTGGGGCCAGGCGGAAAACATGTCACGTAAGAGCCGCTCCAGTGGGTCTCAGCAAATCAGGGGACTCCCAGTGCTCTTGCTAATAATTAGGTTAAGCCAGGCTAGTGGCTCGTGTGCCACGCAGGGCAGGTATATGCACTTCAGCAGTCTCATGGGGAACACTGGCTTAGTATTATTGCTGTAGCACACAAGGGCTCAACCCCGGCAGTGAGGTGGGAGTACAGCTAGAGAGAGCATTGCCCCTGTGCAGTGTCTCCGTCTTTCCCGTTCCTGGGCCTCCTGGTTAGGCCCCACTCCACCATAACTCTTCCTTCAGGATACTGTCCTGGCCCGGCGGCTGTCTTTAAAGCCCGTGTGTAGCTTCAAGATGGTCTGTTTGGACCACAGCAAATCCTGCCTGGTACTGTCATCTGATCATGTGAGTGTGATGCCTTCCCAGTCAGGTGCCTCTGGGGTGTCCTGGGCAAGTTGACTCACTCCTCCATAGGCCTGGCATGCAGCAGGGCTCACAACACCTCTGTTGCTTAAAGGTGTCCATTCAAGGCTGGGCGCAGTGGCTCACACCTGTAATCCCAGCACTTTGGGAGGCCGAGGCCAGTGGATCACAAGGTCAGGAGATCAAAACCATCCTGGCTAACACGGTGAAACCTCATCTCTACTAAAAATACAAAAAATTTAGCCAAGTGTGGTGGCATGTGCCTGTAATCTCAGCTACTCAGGAGGCTGAGGCATGAGAATCTGTTGAACCCGGGAGGCGCAGGTTGCAGTGAGCCAAGATTGCACCACTGCACTCCAGCCTGGGCAACAAAGTAAGACTTCGTCTCAAAAAAAAAAAAAAATGATGTCCATTCAGGTCACCTTGTGCCCAGTACTGACCCCAGGGTGGACAAAACAGAGTCCATAAAACATTCAAGGCAACAGTCAGGAACCTGACGTAGCTGTTGGGTGACCACACTTGTGTCTAGGAGGCTATTCTGAGCCTAGTGCAGCACCTGGCACGTGGCAAACTCTGTGTATGTTTTTAAATGAAGGAATGAATGAGTTGATGGGTGTGTCTTTTGATCTCTTCCAACAGATTACAACAGCAGTGAATTAAAAACAGCCTGCAGGAAGCATGAGCTGTATGTGAGCTTCCAAGACCTGGGATGGCAGGTGAGTTCTCTGGACATGGGGGACAAAGGTCCTTTCTCAGCAGTTTATTCTCATCAGAATGGTGGCAGCCATCACCAAACACCTACAGCTTGAAGGCTGAGCTGCTTCCTTCTGTGGAAGTCGTGAGGAGCCCTCCCAAATACTCAGGCTCCTGGAGGGAAGCAGAGGAAGCTTCATCTGTGGGGCACCAAGCACCCCGACACCTTCCTAGGGTGCCTGAGCTCTGTGATCCTCAATAGCCACACTTCCCAATACTCTTGCCTCATCCTTTCAAAGCCCATAGGACATATATTTATTTGGGCATTTAAACAAATTTGAATCGAGACAGGGTTGGAAAAGAAATTACCTAATGGTTAACTTCTCCAGTGGCTAGACTGGCTCACCTAAACAATGAAGAGCGCATATTTGCCCCATACCTGAGAACCTTCACTAGTTTGTAAGGAAAGCAGCAACTTGAATCATAGGTGGTGAGTGATAGAAGACAGCTTCCATATGCACGTGGCACTACTTCCACAGGAGCACCATGGGCTCCTGGAGAGGCTGCCTTGGGTCCAAGCACATATTGCTGGCAACCTATGCGCTTCCAGGCCCACCAGGCAGGTAGTAGCTGAGGCCCTGTGGGCCTGTGCAAGGAGCAAAGGCTCTGGGGTCCAGATCAACCAGGTTCACCTCCCAGCATTGCCACTGGAATGTGAACTTGGACAATTCCAGTGTCCTTGCCTGCCCAATGTGAAAAATACCTTTTCACAGCATTCCTGAAAAGCACAAATAGTGTGAGAAGTGCATGTTAATCTTTTGTTGCTTCCTTTGCATTAAATTAAGGACTGGATCATTGCACCCAAGGGCTATGCTGCCAATTACTGTGATGGAGAATGCTCCTTCCCACTGAACGCACACATGAACGCAACCAACCACGCGATCGTGCAGACCTTGGTGAGCTCTCGGAGACTCTGTTCTGTAGGTGGGAGTAAGCTGAGACCAGCTGTCATTTCTAAAGTACCTTTCTCCCCTTCTGTTTTGGAACAGGTTCACCTTATGAACCCTGAGTACGTCCCCAAACCGTGCTGTGCGCCAACTAAACTAAATGCCATCTCGGTTCTTTACTTTGATGACAACTCCAACGTCATTCTGAAAAAATACAGGAATATGGTTGTAAGAGCTTGTGGATGCCACTAACTCGAAACCAGATGCTGGGGACACACATTCTGCCTTGGATTCCTAGATTACATCTGCCTTAAAAAACACAGAAGCACAGTTGGAGGTGGGACGATGAGACTTTGAAACCATCTCATGCCAGTGCCTTATTACCTAAGAAGATTTTAAAGGACCTCATTCATAATTTGCTCACTTGGTAATGACGTGAGTAGTTGTTGGTCTGTAGCAAGCTGAGTTTGGATGTCTGTAGTGTAAGGTCTGGTAACTACAGAAACATAACCTTGAAGCTCTCCTCCCTCAAAAACACCACCAAAATTAGTTTTAGCTGTAGATCAAGCTATTTGGGGTGTTAGTAAATAGGGAAAATAATCTCAAAGGAGTTAAATGTATTCTTGGCTAAAGTATCAACTGGTTCAGTACTATCAAAGGTAGATTTTACGGACAACAGAAACTGGGAAAATGGAGGGAATATCTCTGTTCAATTTCATTCCCAGGAAGTCCAATTTCATATAGGACCCACAGCCAGGGCTCCATGGGGCACCTTCATCTCAGTCATTGCTGTTGTATGTTCGGACTGGAGTTTTGCTGGTATGAAAATATACTTCTTTCAGCCGAAACAAACCATACCATTTCTACACCTCAACCCTGCATTTGCTGTACTCTTTGCTAGTACCACAAGTAGACTGATTACACTCTGAGGTGAGGCTGCAAGGGGTGTGTAACCATATAACACATGAAGGCAATGCTACACCTCTTATTAGAATGGTTCTTTGACTAGCATGTTAACTTCTGGACTGCTGACTCTAAAAGCGGAAGCAGTTCTCTGCCTTTTTACTATCCAGCATACCACACCACAGGGTCAGAACCAACGAAGGAAATAAAATGAGGAAGGATGCCCAGCCTAGAAGAATGGCGTTAGGGGGATGAGTGTGTTGTTTATGAACTGAAATCATGATTTCCCTTGTAGGAAAGTGAGGCTCAGATTAAATTTTAGAATATTTTCTAAATGTCTTTTTCACAATCATGTACTGGGAAGGCAATTTCATACTAAACTGATTAAATAATACACTTATAATCTACAACTGTTTGCACTTACAGCTTTTTTTGTAAATATAAACTATAATTTATTGTCTATTTTATATCTGTTTTGCTGTAACATTGAAGGAAAGACCAGACTTTTTAAAAAAGAGTTTATTTAGAAAGTATCATAGTGTAAACAAACAAACTGTACCACTTTGATTTTCTTGGAATACAAGACTCATGATGCAAAGCTGAAGCCACTCTTGACAGCTGTGCTTCTCTAGGAGGTTGGGGTTTTTTTTAAAAAAGAATTATCTGTGAACCACACGTGATTAATAAAGATTTCCTTTAAGGCAGAGGCTGGTCAAGATGCTGCTGTTATCTTCTGCCTCAGACAGTGTAAGTGGTCTTGTTTCTAAGATTCCTACCACCAGTTACTTTGGGCCAAGTGTCCACATCCCCTTGTGCATGGGAGGTGGGTGAAGGGTGTTGGACGCCAAGTGGTTACTATGGGAGTAGCTCGATAGTAAAAGGACAAACAAACACCTGTCTTAGAGCTTAGTCCTACAAGTGCTTATTCCCGAAGGAGATAGTGAAAGTGTTTGTTTACTCACAAGGACAGCATGAGTTAGAGGATGCTGGCATCAGCAGCTGCCACAGCTACGCACATCAGGGCCAGAGCAATCCCGCTGACATCGGTCTTTGGTCTTGAGATCAAATGCATCCCATTCTTCATCCATTAGAAGGTCGACCTCCTTGAAGCGGACCAAGTAGAGCAAGCCTCTAAAAGGACTACTGAGGAACAGAATCAGAAACTCTCTAAGTTAGGGCCCTTCAGCAGAGCTGCAGAGCCTCCCTGGATACCCAGGCCTGGGAACGCCTGTCTGGTCTTGTCACCCCAGGAGACAAATTCAACCGGAATCTTTCTATGAGTTAATGAAATACTCAGAACAAGCCTCGTGGAATTTTCCATGCCTACCCTTTCTACGGGAGACATCCAGTCTTAAAGTTCACGTGGACTCTGTCTTCATGTTAACATGATGAACTAAAGAAATGTTTCACCCCGTGAGAAAAACAGAAGGATCCCCTGAACAGTAACTGATTTGACAAGTAACGAAGTTATGGCATCAGCAATCTCTTACTCAGGCACAGTCAGAAGTACCGCTGCTTTCATTATGGCTAACCTCTCACATTGAGAGGGTATTCACAGAACAGAAGCTCCAGCAGTGGCCGTGAAGGTATCTTCCAGAGGTGTGGGTTTTTGCATTTAAATTTGCTCCATGCTACGGACCAACCACAGTATTAAGTCAACTGTGATCTTAAGATCAGAGGAACGTCAATACTGCCACAAGGCCACCTTTCCAGAACTCGTGGGCAGTTAACAAACTATGCTTTGGATGTGCTTTCTTTCACCAAAATCACTCAGGAGCCAAAAATAGTCCAGCAATTTGATTTCCCTCAACTCTATTTTAGTCTCAAAGGAAACCATTTAAATTTCAGCAAAAGCGGGTCAAAGGGGATATATTGCCACTGAAAATATTTAGTTTACACAGTGACCGTGAGTTACACATTTACTTTTAGAGAAACTAAGAATCTGTAGAGTGTGTTGGCTTGAGAAACACACACACAAAGAAGATACCGCACGCTCAGTACGTTCTGCTTTCTGAACAGCCACCACCAGGAACCCAGTGGCCTCTGTGGGATTGAACTGCTAGACGCAGGGTGCCGGAGCCCGGCAGGAGAGGTGACTTCTGCATTTCTAGAGTTCGTCTTTCGCTTGGCCAAGGACAAAGCGGTGTAACGAGTCAAGATCTCTGCCTCCACTGTGCTCGCTGACTTTCTTCCCTCCTCGGAAAAGCAACAGTGTAGGGTAGCCTCGAACCTTAAAAACACAAAAGAAAAAAGTTTGCAAACCAGCAGCCCAGATCACATAGAAAACGCTTTCTAAATAAAACCAGATACCCTCCTACTGTCGTGGCTGGAATACACACTTCGTGTATATTCCATTAAAACAAGAGCAGACCGTTTAGAAAGCAAAGCCAGGGGGCTGTGTGTTCACTTCTTAATTCAAAATGACATCATTAAAGATTAGCATCAAAGGAACGATTTTACCCTAAAGTAGACACATTCAGTCTTTACTGTGCACACGAACACCTGGGGATCTGGTGAAGATGCAGATTTGGCTTCAGCAGGCCTGGGAGTCTGCATTTCCAACAAGCTCCCTGGTGATGCTCTGCTGGTCTGCAGACCAGACCACGAGAGCAAGATCCTTCAGGATACATTTTTCAGTTGCAACTAGTTTAAGAATTTTAGGAAACAAAAAACAATTGGTATCTATTAATGATAGGGAAACGATGTCTGGGTTATGTCTTGTCCATCTAAAAGGCTCCAGAAGTGTTTTAATAATGCAAAAGGAGAAATAAAAAGTACAAATCTTCCAGGCCATCAGATTGTGCTAACAGCTTGGAATGAAGGCAGTAGTTAACCCAAGCACAGGACCGACTTTGGCACGGCCCTTCCAGAAAGAACGTTATGTTGAAATGATTCTTAGATTCAGCCACTGCATTTTAGAATGTTGGCTTATGTGTGAAAAATGAGCGACTTGGGTATTTATGGCAAAGGCTACAGGCCGCTGGTCAATCATCAACAATGGTGGTGTGGGCAGCTCCACAGTCTATGGCATGGGGTCTGTTACTTCACGGCCTTATATTCAGAAAGGCCTAAAAACCTGCACTGAAACATGGATACTAACTAAAAAGCAGGCAGAGAAGAATGCCTTTCCTTTGAGAGAGGATCTGTTTTGCTTCTCAAAACAAAACAACTCAAAGGGACACAGAAACCACTCTATTGACAGGATGAGGGCAGAGTGAGTGATCCTGGCTGAGTCACAGTTCCCTTGGGCTCTGCTCCCCACACTCACAGCCCCCATCAGAGTCCATCCAAGTACCCACCGAATACTTGCTGCAAATATTCCGTTCAGCGGTGCAGTCTACTTCAGCTATCTTGACCCCTGCCAGACCAGGGAATTCCTTTTTAGAGAGTTCCTCCCAAGTGGGAGCCAGATTCTTACAATGACCACACCTAGGAAGAGAAAAATGGCAGCTTTGTTGACATCCTGGGTCGAGATCATTCACCTACACTTTGCTGCCAAGACAAGCCCTGTTTCTTCTGTATGGGACAGTCAACAATTGCCTAGAAATTTAGAAAATATCAAATTCTCCCACTAGGTGCACAGGAACTCTTCTTCCTCCTCCCATCCCAAACAACGAACAAAAAGTTGATCCAAGGTAGACTTTCAGATAACGTGACAGAAGCCAGCCAGCCTGAAAACAAGTTGAGATCCTGAGACCATTTCCCTGCCACGGTGAACTGCGCTAACTGGTTTGCAAATGGAGCAGGAGCGGGGGAACAGGGCAGATGCCATGCATTTTCCAAAAAGTCACTTGAATGCCAAAGACATTTTAGATTTGATTGCTTATGGTCTCAAAATTTCAAAACCATTTTAAGGCCTCCTTGGTACTTCAGTGATTTGGCATGAGTGTCAAGGCCATGCCTAAGTTTGGTTCAAACCCTCCCTTCCACCTGACTTTGTTCCCGAGTCTCTTCTGACACCCTCCTGCCATATGGATGACTCCCCTTTGGCAAAACGGGATCCTCTTTCTTGATACTTGATCTGTGGAGCTTTACGTTTTTAAATGTTGAAAATGATTTGAAAGGCACTGCTATGCTTCCTGCGAGTCCTGTACTTAACTTTTTACCCCTGCTGTTAGTTTCTCAGAAACATGTGGAGCGTAACAAACAAGAAAACTGACGCCTTTATCATGTTTAGATAAAGAATCTAATGTTGTCCTAAACACTCTGCTTTTCCAAATGGATTGTTTTATTTGTGAAGACAAAAAGTTACTCCCATTTTTCAGCTGAGGAAACTGGGGTTTCAAAGGAATTAAAAGACATCCAGGTTTACTATATGGATCTCACCCTACCTGCAACCCATTTATGCTCTGGTCTCCAAGACCATGTGGCATGCAGGTTCAGGAAACTGCGTAGCATACAGAATGGCTAGAAGAGAATCTACTGGATTTCTCTATAACATTACTTAAAAGAACTGAGGAGCAAAGCTACATCATGACACTCATTGTTTAGTGAAAAAAAAAAAAAAGCAATCTATTTGGAAAAGTGCAGATACCACAAAACTGAATGTGGCCATCATAATTTGCCTACATTTTTATGTTTTCTCCAAAGGTGATAAAACTTTAAATTAGCCTCATTCTCCGTATGTAATTGTTGAGGCCACTGAAGTTTAACATACTTGAATACAGGAACATAATGATAATGTTTCCTTATCTCCTACTACATGACCTACATGTAAATGTAACATGTGCCCAACATGGAGTCTGGAGGGATGGCAGGTGAGTTGAAAAACATGATGTGACTTAGTACACTAGGACAAAGTAGTTTCTAATTAAACAGCCACTTACCATGGAGCATAAAACTTGATGAAGGTTATTCCTTCTGCAGTGGTGTCATCGAAGTTCTTCTCAGTGAGTGCTAACACAGTGCCCTTCGGGGGAGGGAAAAGCCACAGTTCAAGTACATCCCTTAAAGTTGAGCAGGGCCACACTTTAGGATTGCAGAGATACGAATCAGTCATTTTTTAAAAAATGCAGTTATGCATGCTCCTAAGTTGCACAAAAATACCTACATAATCTGCATTTCACAAGCTACACACAAAGGCCGGCAGCCTCTGAAGGGCAAAGAGATCAATACAAGTCCCTGGGTCCCGAGCCTGGGAGATGCTGTGAGGAGGTGGTTGGATACTGTATGGGGCAGGATGGCAGGCAGAGCGGGTGGCATGCTGTCTTTTGGGGATGAGGGCAGGTTGAAAATCCCCAGGCCACTGTTCTGACAACTTTTCAGGGCTCTGTGGTATAGACCAGGCAGCCCTGGGTGTCCAAGGCTTGAGTCTGCACCTCCAGCCTGGGAGTTTCCAGGACACCAGTGAAGTCTGATCCTCAGCAGCTTTTCTCACTGGCCACCCTGTTCTCCTCTCACCCTTCGTGACATCCTCTCTATGCAACAGAAGGAACCGAGTTACCATATCACAGGCAATGATATGTGTTTTACACTGAACATAAAAGTGGAAACCAGCCTGTTTTAGGTCAATTCGAAAAACTGCCGATGGAAGCTCTGGCTGAAGACTTTAAGGGAAAGGTGCTACACGGCAGTCTGCTTTAAAGCCATTCTCTCTTGACAGTTCTTTGCAGAATGACGTCTATGTGTTTCTCCAAAAACGGATCTGCGATTCTCTCCTGAGAGCAGGAATGGGATGATTTATCATGTGGCTAAGTATACCAGGGCTGCTCCATTTGAGTCTGGCATTGAGTAACATGTCAGTGACGGGGGCCAAGCGGGGCCACTGTGGAACACTACCATCTTTATGTCCAGAAACATGACACCGCACTCGCTGAAAAGACCCACTTAATGGTGGAAAACTGTATTATAAATAGAAATCGTGCTGTGACGAAAACATCCATGGTATATAATTACACTCAATTTGGGATGACCTTTGTAACCACCATGACACATACACTCCTCCTACATATGCGGTCCTAACGACTACAAAATCATCTGTTTACTTCTTCAACCAAAACGTCAACTTTTAAACACCCAGGCCATCCCTGACCTATAAGAGTGCAACTAGGGACGGGGCTGTGGGGGTAAGGAGGCCCCATGCGGACCCACCCAGAGAGGAGGGGGTTTGTGGCTCCACTAGTTTTTCCAAATCAAACTCCTGGCCTTCAAGGAGTGGCTTCTACCTGAAGAGGATGACACGAGCACTCTCGTCCAGTGCAGACCTCCTGCTGTAACCCCAGGCTCGTGGACTGCACTGCCACTGGACACTGCCACCTACACAGCCAACAGCCTTGAAGATCAACACCTTGAAAACCAAGCTCATTGCCATCCTCCCACTCTGGCCCCGCCCCTGTGCCGAGTACCATCCTCCACCAGATGTACAGGAATCAGATTCACCTAGGACTCACCCCTCCCTCCCTACTCTCTTCCCCCACTGCGGAAACTGTGAGTAGCAGGCTGGACTCCTTATGCTGTCTTCTCCTCCTCACCATCCCGCAGTCACAGCTGTAGTGTGGGGCTCGTCATCTTTAATGGCCTAATTCAGCAGCTTCCTACCTCCAGCTCATGCATGCCAGTCATCCTTCTTACAACCCCAATCTGCACAAAACCTCAGTGGACTCCGTGAATATGGGATACAGAGTTCGTTATCCTTGGCTGGCCACCCACATCCTCTCAACTCCAGCTCCTATCTCTCCTATTCTAAGGGATCCTACATCACATCCCAACCTATCTCCCACCCTGGTCCCCCAGCCCCAGCTCCTGCCCTGCGGGAACACCGGCTGATTCTCAGGCCGCGCCTCTGCTGGTGCACCCCTCAGTGGCAGCTCTGCCCAGCTTATCTGTCCAACACAGATCCATCCATCAGCTCCTTAAGGACACTTCCTGCCCATTTGCCCCCACCTCTCTCCAGCAACCAGCCCTGCGCACACTTCTGCCCCAGCCCCCTGCCGTTGGCTTGTGTGTCTTCTCACCAGTTGCCTCAGAGACCTGTATGCTTCAGAGGCAGGAAGCTGGTCTTATTTTTATTTCTTGGTGGCCTAGTATCTAACAAGGCTTGATAAAGCAGAACAAATGAATCTAAAACCTCCTGCTACCTGAGTGAAGGAAGGAAATTCCTCGGTACATCAGGACTGCCTTAAGCAGGTTACATCTATAGTCAATGGCCTGATCGCTGCAGATGCCCTCTTGGCTATGGTTATTCTAGGGTCTTTACAACAGGGGCAAAGGGAAATGCCAGGAGCAAGGTCAAGAACAGAATCACGGCCCAGGGCCAGCAGCCAAGATTTCACAGCAGAAACCTGCCGAGCAGAGTCATCCTTTAAAATGAATGAAGCAGAAAGGAAGGATTCTCTAGAGATTTTTGACACCAAATATTGTCATGGGATTTGTCTCACATCTATTTCATGTTTTTAAAAGGGAAGCTTTTGTTTACATTTACCCATGAAAGCATGCAAAAGTCGATGAGAAATGTGTTGAAAACGCAGCTGTAGCCAACCATCGGAATGACTCTGTCCCCCAAACTGTCTCAAAGCATTTGAGAAGGCCCTCTGAGGGTGGGCAGGTGGGGGGCCATGGGCCATTTATGGGGATCCCAACCCCAGCAGGCACCCACCTTGTCAGCCTCAGGCTCGGCTGCCAGCACCGGGGCCTCTGAGGGCGTGACGGTCTCCACAGCTCCGGTCTCTGTGTGCTGCAGCTGTGACTCCACGTATTCCCTCAGTGACTCCAAATCCCGCTTTCCCTTGTACTGATCGACCTGTCCGAGAGACAGGCACGCTGCTGAGTGAGTCCGCTTAGGTGTTCTGAATCACTGAAGCCTTCCTCCAACCCCTGCTTGCCCAGGTCAGACCTCCCAGCTGTCTTAGCTGTGGTGCACACACCATGTGAAATCTGCATGTTTGTATTAAGACAGGAATGTAGGGAGGATAACCAAATGCCTTGGCTTTGGGGGAGAAAACAGTACAGGCCCCTCTTCCCTCTGCAAGGTTATGCATCCGGAAGTCTCGGGTGGAGGCCTGCCAGTGAGCCGTTGTGCTGATGGGGAACTCTGAACCGCTGACCATCGGCCAGGGAAGAAGGGAGAGAGGCAGAACCAGACCAAGCACAAGCCTTAGCTCTGTTCAAAGGCCTGAAGGTTTGTGTTCATGACCAGAATGCGGTTACCCTACGACTGTAAGATCTGGGTTATTCTAGTGATAACCTGGGCCACTGAAATGTTTCAAGGTAGTATAACAAATGAATTTATCTCCACAACCCAAATCTTATCAATTAAAAGAAAGACATTTGCTTTATTATTCACATTCCTCCAAACCAATGCCCTAACAATCAAGATTGGCAATTCGCTGTACCCATTAAACCACTTGGTAGCTCAGCCTGCTGGGTTTAAGAGATGAAGAACTCTCTACTAAGAAGTGCAGACATACCTTTTTCCCATCTCGGAACCAGAGAAGAGTGGGATAGCCACGAACCTGGTTTCCAGAGCAGAGTTCATAGTGCTGTGTACAATCAACCTGGGAATAAAAGGCAGATCAATTTCCCAGTCAGTTTCTTCATGAACCTTTTTGCTAACAGGACTACTGGATGCTTTGTACTTTACAAATATTCTTTTCAAAATCCAGATTCTTGTAGCAACTCTGCCAGCAAGGTACAGTTTTTGAAGAGAATTCTACGCTACAATATACCTGAGCTAAAAGGGAGCAAGGGAAAGAGATTTACTTTAGAGACAAGATTTATTGTATTAATGGCTCAGTTAAACATGCCAATTTTTAGGAAGCAACATTTTAACTCAAGCAAGTTAAGTCAGCACCTGGTAGCTGGAGTCAGGGCCCTGGCTTGACGTTTGGTGGTGGTGATGCAGGTAGCGGGAGGGGGGCTAGCCTGGCTGTCGATGACTAGGACCCAGACCAGTTCACATGCCAGCTTAGAACCTATGCTCAAACTTAGAGTTTTAAAATCAAGAGGGAGTAAGAAGTGAATTTTAAAAAGGAGTAGTTGGTATATAATAAAGGTAAGACTGAAAAGATGTCAAGATTAGAATCTGTCCTTAACTCTCTAAATTTACCAACAATCAAAGCTCTTCAAGCTTTTTATTTCATCTAAATCTTATAAAAATGCTGCCTGTCCAACATTCACATGAAACATCTTGCTCTAAGTCACTGCTTCCTTTTTTATTTTCTACCAGCACTAAAATAGGCAGGACTAAGTTGTTTTTCGCTATGTCAGCAAACAAGGGTAAAAATATTATTTCAACACCTAAGACCTGTCAGAGAGCAGCTAAGGTGCTGAACTGAAGTACAAGGAGCCTCAGCCCAAGGTTGGGAGAGGAAAGCATTTTTAAGGGGCCAGTGTAACCCAGCCGCATGTGCCAGGGATGAAGGGCTTCAGCATGGCCACCTAGACTTGTCTGCTCATGCCTGGGTCTGCTAGGATCCTCTATGGCCATAAACCAAAAATAATCTCCCATAAAAGTTCATATAATCAT
Organism: Ateles fusciceps; assembly: GCA_036589455.1. Lineage (NCBI taxonomy): Eukaryota > Metazoa > Chordata > Mammalia > Primates > Atelidae > Ateles > Ateles fusciceps. Next base: position 635,573 of record JAZHEH010002042.1, read on the forward strand.
TTAAAGTAAGGATACAAGGAGTAGCATAAGATAGTAGACAAGATTATTTTATAATTAATTCCCCAAAATGTTCAATAAACTGATAATCATAACATGTATAATTAGTATGCATTATCATGTTTAAGAGGCAACAGTGAAAAATCCATTTAACTGACATCAAAAGTGATTACAATTTACTAAGCATCTCCCCCATGCCAAGCATCACACTAAGCAGTGTACTTTCATCTGCCTGGATACCACAGAGTAGATCTTAGCTCAGTTTTGCAAAGGGGGAGACCAAGGCACGGACAGGTTTTGCCCAAGGTCAACCAGCCAGGTCAATCCAAACCCCAGGCTTAGGCTTTTGACCATCTCCCCCATCCCAGGTAGATCATCCTATTAACTATCATTCATTCCTGGACATGCAGCATTACTTCTGTATACAAATCAGCCCTGTGGCAAGGTAGAAAAATGAGATTTTTAATAAAGGAAATCTGTGCATGGTGTCTGGTGGGTGCTGGAAAGTGGACAAAGTGTCTGATGTCCCTGGAGCTGCACTGGATATTTCCAGAAAATCCAGTTACACAGAAGTTGTCAGACATCACTCTTGGCTTCTCTGTATAAAGTGGGAAATGCTGGAAAGAATCCCAGGTAAAGTGCAAACTGAAGGAGGGTCTTCTGCGTGCGTGGGTGAGCACAGAGCCAGGGTCCTTTTAGAGAGTGCTCCTGGGTGAGGTCGAACATGGATGGTCTCCAAGTTCCTCCAGTGAACATTCTACAAGGCTCTACCCCGTATCTTTGCAGAACAGGCTCTGGGGCTGCCAATTCAGATTTGGCCATCTCTTCAAAATAAACAAAGCAGCCGACGCCATAATTTATCTCTAGGCTGTGGAAAAGCCAGCAAAACTCAAAACTAGGCTGCCATCTGTGAAGGTGAAATGAATTATCAAGTGGCACACTAAATGGAATTAATAAATCAAGTTTGCGACTTTGCACACAGAATGAATAATGGGCCACTCTGCTAATTAATCCAGCCCAAAGCAGTCCATTTCCAGTTTAATAAGGGCTTTCACTCACCTTGCCAATCTTGACAGTTTTGGAATGTTCAAGGCCCAGAGCCAGCTGCTCCCAGGTTGGGGCCAGAGCTTTGCAGTGACCACACCATGGAGCGAAGAACTTGATAAAGTGATCGCCTGGAATGGAGAGCCAAGGCAGAGACGAGGGAAAGAGGAACTGTAATTTATGTCAGACCTCACTAGAGAGTTAATTGAAGAATCAGATCTTTGTCCTGCTTAGCAAATCTCAGTTCGGCATGAGCACTTTAATTGGTACAAAGGGACTCCATCATATGTGTTTCTATTCATGAGTTCAAAACAATACTCAAAACCAAATTTGTCATCTTTGATGGACAATCAGCCATCAACTCATTACTTGGAAAACTATAAGAAAGGGAAAGAATCAGGCATTTCTCCCGCCTCTCCTGTATGACTGTACCACTGAATAACCAGGTGATAAATGAGGGTGAGTTTCTCTTGCTTAAAAAATGAAGGGACACTTGAATGAGTCTTGGCACTTGGTAGTCGTAATGAATGAATGGACCCACACGCTACCTGTCATGGGTGCCCACATCCCAAAGAGAGACAACTGGACGTTCTGTGCCCCTACCACCTATGAGGTCTTCCTGTGCCCCAAAAAAAACATCACACTGAAACTGATTCTGTCCCCAGACCCAACTACCAATTTACAGGAAATGAAGAAATCAGGGAAACATGTAGAACACACCACAGGGATACAATTAGCAAAGTCTGGACCACGGGGAGCTCTACAGGTCAAACCCCCTACGTCCTCAGCAAGAAAGAGATGTTTGGGGACGGGTCTTTCCCATGCTGTTCTCACGATAGTGAATAAGTCTCACCAGATCTGATGGTTTTAAAAATGGGAGTTTACCTACACAAGCTCTTTTTGCCTGTCAATATCCACTTAAGATGTGACTTCCTCCTTCTTGCCTTCTGCCATGATTGTGAGGCTTCCCCCACCACGTGGAACTGTGAGTTCTCCATTAAACCTCTTTCCCTTGTAAAATGCCCAGTCTTGGGTATGTCTTTATCAGCAGTGTGAAAACAACGAATACTAGTGGTGTCCACAAACATCAGGAAAGTGCCTTCTCCGAGAGGAAGGGAGGGCAGGCTGTGCCCTGGATGGGACATCGGAGGCTGGCTGTTTCATTTCTTGAACTGGACAGTGGTTACAGTGTGACCACTCTGTAAAATTTCACTCAGCCCTACCTTTGTTTTCTATTATATTTTACCATAAAAAAAAGTTTAAAAAATGAAATATCACCCCCCTTGGCTAGGAGCAAGAAAAAAAAAATCAAACCCTCACAGCACCATTCTTTGAACACAGAAGGTGTTTAGTCTGTTCTACTCTGACATCAGGCTGACAACAAACTGAAGTTATGCTGTGGCTGGGGAGAGAACTAACCAGTGGACATGTGGCCTGGCCTCTGGGCAGGCCTCTGCCATGCTAAGGCTCATGGCTGCTGCCTCATCAGCACAGCAACGATGCATTTGAAGAAAATGGTGAAAAACTTCCTTTAAAAGTTAACAACTTCCATTAAAAAATGTGCATGTCTGAAACCCTGTGCAGGTGCACGGCTGACCCTGTGCTATAAGGTGGAGACAGGCTCCCCCAGGAACCCAATCAGAGTACTAATGGGAAGCCAGCAAGGGCAGGAAGCCACCGTGGTACCTACACAACACTGCTCTGTGGCAGTGACCCACTGTCAGAGTGGCCCGCAGGAGTCGGTCTGTAACAGGTGATTTGGGGAACACATCCTGCATAGAGCCCAAGCCAACCCCAGCTGAAAACGCATTCCCATAGCAGAAAGCATGCTGAGGTGCGGCCAGAGCACTGGTACGGATGAAATAACAACTTTTAACAAAAACGGGAAAAGACTGAAGGCCCCATAATAAGGTACTGTGGACAGTAAGTGTGGTGGGGGGAGGGGCTCTGACTCCCAAGCAGGCACAAGTCACAAGGCCAGAGGCAATCCTTTCTCACGTTTCCAACCCAGCCTTCTAAGGGGATTTCTCTCCATGGTAGCATTTGCTAGTGGGAGCTGGCCAGGAAGCCACATTTGCTTTCAAGTCATTCAGTGTTGAGCCAAGTTTTCTGAAACACATCTATGTGTGAATAAAGGGAGACTTTTCACACTGAAAATTTTATGGGGATCATTCCGATATTAGGAGACCATTTTCAAAAAGTGGGATGTGGTACAGAAAGATCTTTTAAGTGTAAAGAGTAACTAATTTGATTCATATAAAGGTGCCATTAAATTCTGGTTTTTGTTTGTTTTCTGAGACAGGGTCTCACTCTGTCTCCCAGGCTGGAGTACAGTGGCGTGATCACAGCTCACTGCAGCCTTGACCTTCCAGACTCAAGTGATCTTTCCACCTCAGCTTCTGGAGTGGCTGGGACTACAGGCATGCGCCACCATACCCAGCTAATGTTTTTCTTAATCTTCTGTAGAGACAAGGTCTTGTTTACACTGATCTTGAACTCCTAGGATCAAGCAATTCTCCCACCTTGTTCTCCCCAGGTGGAGGTATTACAGGCATAAGCGATGGTGCCCAATCTAAATTCTGTTTAGAGAGGGAGAAGCTTTTGTTTCTATGTGAGGTCATTAAGCATATGATTACCATTAATACACAGGCAGACCTCTGAGATTCTGTGGGTTTGGTTCCAGACCATTGCAATAAAGCTAATATCATAATAAAACAAGTCACACAAATTTTTTGGTTCCCTAGTGAATACTGAAGTTATGTTTACACTATAGTCTATTAAATGTGCAACAGCATTATTTCTTTAAAAACAATGTAGCTTAATTAAAAAGTATTTTATTGCTAAAAAGACGCTGACAGGGATACAAAGTAAGCACATGCTGCTGGGAAAACGGGGGAGACCTGCCAGATGCTGGGCTGCCAAAATCTCCAACCTGTAAAACATGCAGTATCTCCAAAGTGCAATAAAGCAAAGAGCACTAAAACGAGGTGAGCCTGTAAATAAACACTCTTATCCATGGATGCACTGTCCAGCTAGTGTGTGGGTAATGTGTGCTTAGCATGAGACTTGGTGTTTCTGTAAGGGCACAGACAAAAGGAGAACTCATGCTGAAGAGGAGGTGCACTGAACAATGGTCCCAGCGGGTCCTGAAGAGAGCCACCCTTTCTCAGCACCACTGATGCTGCTAACAGCCCTTGAGTGGCAGGAAGGAAAAACCCAGCACGTCAAGGAGTAATAGTCAGTGGTTCTCTGAAGCTGGCACCAGGACATCTCCCTTACCTTGTGCAATGTGCAGCTCAAAGTTGCTCGCCGAGAGCTCATACAGCCCCTGCTTGAGCTCAGGGGCTCTGGGTGGTTCCACTTCTGGCTCTGGTGTCTAACAGGAGGAAATGAAACAGTGACGGGTTTGTCAGTGGAGACACAGGGGAAACCAACCAGGAGGTGCCTATGTCTATGAGGAACCTCCTGCAGATGCCGCCCTCACCCAACGACCTGGAACCTTTGTACGATGCTGCTGTGTTGAGTGACTCCAGGTCAGGAATGGACCTCATCAAGCCCTCAGGATGCTTCAGCAAAAAGCCTCTTGCCAGCCTCACCCTCGGCGAAAGCTCTAGGTCTGAGGCTCTAGGGCAGCCAAGTGACAGCTGTACCTACCCGAAAACCCAACCAAACAGAGCAGACAACGTAAAGGACAGTCTCGCCCTACACCCTGTCCTCTTCTTTGAAACGTACAGGGAGATTTCATATAGAATACAAAATACAACACCCAGTGGACGTACTCTGAAGGGGTCAGCACTTGCAGACACCAGGGTGCCCAGCACAGTGGCTCGCACCTATAACCCTGGCATTTTGGGAGGCCAAGGCAAGGACTGCTTGAGCCCAGCAGTTCAAGACCAGCCTAGGCGACAGAACAAGACCCCATCTCTACAAAAAATTTTTAAAACTAGCTGAGCATGGTGATGTGTGCCTGTGGTTCCAGCTACTTGGGAGGCTGAAGTGGGAGGATCACTTGATCCCAGGGAGTGGAGGCTGCAGTGAGCTGAGATAGTGCTACTGCACTCCAGCCTGGGTAACAGGATGAGACTCTGTCTCAAAAAAACAAACAAATAGACAGATACTAGGGTAGCAAAATGGACAAAGCTGAGAATGAGAAACTCTCAGGGGCAGGAGGGCCTGGTTAGCCTTACTTCACACAAATGACAGGGAAAACTGTGAGGAAGACACAAGGTGGAAGAGGGATCAAAGAGAAAAGGAAGTGATGAGAAGGAAAATGCAGGTGAATGAAAGGCAACAGAGAAAACTGTGCTATGAACATAAGCTGCACCTTTTAGAAAGAATGTAATTCACATGACTAAGTCTCATACAGAAAGAGAGGAAAAGGGGCTTTTCACAAGATGCTTCTGCCAGGACCCAAGCAGACAGCCATGTGTGCAACTGTCTAGTCACAATTCTGCATTTCTCAACTTTTCAGACCAGGTACAGCTGTGGCTTCCAACCAAAGCAACCAGAAATGAGGGAAAGATAATGGAATCAGTGTTTTGCTGCAGACACATGAGTGTATATTACTCAGCTTTTATCTGGGGGTTCATATTTCTTTTACAAAGAATATCCAAGCTAACTTGTTAAAGGCTTGAAAAGTGCTGACAGTTCAAAGCTGTGCAGGGCTGGAATGATAAAGAACCATAGTTTCTCTTCTGCTGTGAGCATGTCAAGACTTTTAAAGTGCTAAATACCCACACAAAAGAATGCCCCAGGGAAGGATGGCTAAGTGAACAGTCAGTGAGTTCACATAAGGTGAAATCAAACACTGTGCGCCACTCTCCATGAGACGTTCAAGGGCCTTTCAGTATAAAGTGCTCATTTAGGGCACGTGCAGGGCTCCTAGTCATTTCCTGAGCTCCCAGCAGACTCCAGAGCAGGCCCCTGGCACGGGAACACCACAGTGCATCCCAGAAACGGGTTGCGTCTCGCCCTACAGTGGTGGCATAAGCTGATATGGTTCTTAAGAAAGCAACCTGGCAATATTCATCAAGAGCCATAAAAATGATCTTTTTTTTTTTTTATTCTTGACCTTACAATTTTATGTCTGGGAATACTATATTCTAAAAGTATCACTCAAAAGAAGCGGGGGGTGGGGGGGAACGTCCTTTCCAAAGATAAACTTGTTCCCTACAGCATTACTGATAATGGAAAAAGTTTAAATAACCTAAATATCCACTGACAGAATTAGAGTTGAATTATGGCAAATCCACATAAGACATGATCAATATACCACGTAACTACATAAAATCAATTAATGAGATGAAACACGTTTGTGTAACAGTTCAAGAAAAAATATAGACGCAAACATGGAAATATAAAAATTGCAGTAGAATGTACAAAATGGGCTGGGCACGGTGGCTCATGCCTGTAATCCCATCACTTTGGGAGGCCGAGGTGGGCAGATCAGGAGGTCATGAGATGGAGACCAACCTGGACAACATGGTGAAACCCCGTCTCTACTAAAAATACAAAAATTAGCTGGGCATGGTGGTGCGTGCCTGTAGTCCCAGCTACTCCGGAGGCTGAGGCAGGAGAATCACTTGAATCCAGAGGGTGGACTGCAAAGAGGCAGAGGTTGCAGTGAATGAGCCCAGATCATACCATTGCACTGCAGCCTAGTGACAGAGTGAGACTCTGTCTCAAAAAGAAAAAAAAACAATGTACAATATGACAAATTGTCTTGAGTTTAATATTGCCACAACACTAAAAAAAAAAAATCTAAACTTATCCCACATGAGTATTAAAAAATGTATGCACTAAATTACTTAGGTATACAGATAAAGAACTTTTTTTAAAGTTTTCACTTAAAAAGCTAAATTCAAATTGAAGAGAATTCTGGTTTGCAGTATAAAGTTTGCATACTTAAACTTTTCCACAATAAGGCACACTGTCATTGTTTCTGGCAATTATATGGGACCTCCTATTGCTGGGAGACACTAAAATATGGCAAGCAGGTGACTGTGGTTCTGGGGTGGTGTGGGGGGATTCCACACAGCCATCGTGCTCCCACACTGAGGAGACAGAAAGTCCTTTGCAGAGCCTGAAACTTGGCCTCTCAGCCCTTCCCAACCTGCATGTGAGGTGCCACCTTCACTAAGGGAAATGGGCTGGTGACATGAGGTCTTTCTGCCATCCTGATACTGGCTGCTGTTCCTTGAATAAAGCCATCATAGAAGACTGGTTTTTTTTGGTGAAAATTATTTAAAATTGGTTTCCTACCATCCAATATACATGTCCCCCACAAAGAGAATATTTTCATAAAGGAAACAATGTCAAATTTAAATCTATATGAAAGTCACATCTGCTCACCCAGCTTTCTTGTCAGACAAAGATGCAAATTTCCTCTCTGAGAGAGGTCTGTGGTTTTCTCTTTCAGCTAAAGTTAGGTAAGTCTCTGGTTCAGTGACACACATCACACACCAACAGTCTCAACCATACAGTTCAGTCTTTTTTTTTTTTTGGAGACAGAGTTTTTGCTCTCTTATGCAGGCTGGAGAGCAATGGCATGATCTCAACTCCCTGCAACCTCCATCTGCCGGTTCAAGCGATTCTCCTGCCTCAGCCTCCCAAGTAGCTGGGATTACAGGCGCCCACCACTACACCCCGCCAATGTTTGTATTTTTAGCAGAGATGAGGTTTCACCATGTTGGCCAGTCTGGTCTTGAACTCTTGACCTTGGGTGATCCACCCCAAACTGTTAGGATTACAGGCATGAGCTGCTGCACCCAGCCAAGTTAAGGGAGTCTTCACAGGTGAGGGATAAAAGTGCCGAATCAGCAGCCAAGTTTCTGATTAGATCATCAGAGAAGATGGGGGGAGAGCAGAAGAGCCACACAGACACACTGGAAAATGGCACCAGTCAGCAGCAAAGCTCCAAAAGGACGGCGTGGACACACATGGTCCACAGACCACCATGGACCGCATGGACACACGTGGTCCACAGAACAGCTTCAAATCAGTGGGTGCCTAGCTGATACAAGAAGTCAGTCTTAGGTCATTATTGAAATTGAAATTATAAAGACTTCAGATGCTCTTCCTAGCTTATCAGGATCCTACAACGTAGGAACATGGGCATCTTTCTAGGCCCTCTCCAACACAGCAGCATGACCCACCAGGTCTACCTGGCCTCCAGGGGCCTGAGTGCTCAGCATTAATCAGAAGGCACCACCCACAAAGGGACACTTAACCAGTGGTTTATGATCATGATGCTTTATGACACAGTGAAGACTTCCAACATCAACTGGGGAGGGGGAAGATTATGAAATTTTTTTAGTACATAACATGCTAAGCATCTACAATCTCCTGACATTAGCCTTAGTACAGGAAGTGCATTAAGACACAGAGTATTCATGGTATGAAATGATGTTATAAGCAAAGCCCATTAGGGATCGGGGACTGAGCACTGAGAAGAAAAGGAAGGATCCACGCTATGGGTACAGCTGGCAGGCTCAGCCCGAGCCAGGAGGCTGCAGGTGGTGGAGGGCAAAGGTTGGGGGGATGGGAGGAGGCTCCACCGCTGGCCTGGACAGGAGAGTCTGGGCTGGGCCCGGCCCTGACCCCAGGTGGTCAAGAGTCAGTCTTGGATGCTGGGAACAGTTGTGAACTGTATTACCTGTGACAGTGGCAGGGTGGCAGTGTTAACAAGGACCAAGTGCTCATCTGTGAGACTCTATAAGCGACCTCCTTAAAGAGTGACTACAGCCAGAAGAGTGACTACAGCCAGACAAGGCACAGGGTGGCGGGGGAAGACAAACACCATAGCCAAACAATGGTAACTGTTGAAGCTGAGGGCTTAGTCTTCTCCTGACTTTTGTGCACATTTCAATATCTCCATACCAAAAAGTTTTTGTAAAAGTTCATCTTTACCTATAATATCAATGAGCTCTAAAAAAAAAAAAAAAAAAGTTAAGTTGCTTTAGAATGGCAGCCTTAATCATTCACCTCAACTGGTCTCTGCCCTGTTACATATGACCCCAAAGATGTAGACAGGAAGAGAGGGAGGCACTCACCACTGGCTCCTCGTTCAGCGTCTGTAGCATCCAGTTTTCCAGTGTCTGGAAGTCCCGAGGACCCTGGTACTTCACAGCTTCTTGGCCCGGCTTGAAAAACTTTAAGCTGAAAGCATAACAAAGGATTAGACAGAGCAAAAGAGAGTCGTCTTATCAAAGAGCAAACTCATTTAGTTAAAACCATCAGAAAATGAGATGTCAAGAGGCTGCAGCCAGACACATATCTGCTCCTCTCTGATAAAACTCAAAAAGGAAACAAAAATAACATTCCAGGAGATAATACATTCAGTTAATCCTAAACTTATAGAAGTTTCTGATTTTATTCAAGGAAAATAAAAGTGAGGTGAGAACTTCCAGCCTAATGCTGTGACTGAAGCCCCAAGCTACAAGTATTCAGTGCTCCTCTGAGCAGTCTAGGGCCTTCCCTGCAAGGGACTGTTATGTTTTCTCAGCTTCAGCAGTGGTTGTGTACATGTTCAAATTAGGACTGCAGTAGATACAGTGTTGTTTTGCAATAGCGGTATTCTTCCAGGCCACCCTGGCAGGTACTCAACTCTTGCAAAGCATGAATATCCAATTACTGTGAGAATTCACGTCCAACTATAAGAACGACCTTGACATTGATTGATACAGTCCATTCATCTCCCCACAGAGAAGGAATCTTCTTTTTCCTACAAATCGTGGCCTCTAGAAGAATCTGCAGAGAGGATACAGGAGCTGGTCCTTTAACCATAAGCAAAAGACAGCACCAGAGGATGAAATTAACACTCCCAGTTCTTGTATCACCCCAGCAGTCATGGGAAAACATGCTCTAGATAAAAATTTTAGTATAAAAGAGCTTTTCAATACCCATTTTTAGACTGCATTCTAGCCTGGCCAATAGAGCAAGATTCCCGTTCTCTCTCCCTCTTTTTCTTCTTCTTTTTCCCTTTCTTTCATTCTTTTTTTTTCCTTCTTTATTTCTCTTTTTTTTCTTTTCTTTCCTTAAAAAAAAAAAAATTCATAGAAGGTGTCAAGAATAGGGGAAAATGTGACTGCCAACAGAAGGTACTAATAGAGTACCATTTGTTGGCAAGCCTACTCATCTAAAACACCCCTGCCACTTCTACAGCACGTATGTGGATTTTTTGAGTGGATGCCCAATGTACAGTATCAGAATTGTAAGATGCCAATTTATGTAGAAATCAGACATGAAGGTTTGAATAGTGTCTTAGTTCAATGGTTGTAGCAGAAGACCACAGCCTGGGTGGCTTAGAAACAACAGAACAGATTTCGCCTAGTTCTAGAGACTAGGAAGTCTGAGATCAACGTGCTGGCAGAGTCAGTGTCTGGTGAGAGTTTTCTGGGTCATAGATGGTGTCTTCTTGCTGTGTCCTCACATGGCAAAAGGGGCAAGCGAACTCTCTGGGGCCTCTTTGATAAGGTATGTATCCCCATTCATGAGGGCTCCACTCTAATGACCTACTCCCCTCTCAAAGGCCCCTCTTCCTAATGCCAGCATTGAGGACTAGGATTTCACCGTATGAATTCTAGGGGACACAAACATTCAGTCCATAAAAAATGGCTAATTCTCCTTAAAATGAAGTTACATGGCTACATTAGGCTTTGAAATTCAAATGGGCATAATGGCCTTACGCAGAACCTAAGATCACTAGTGTGATGGGGCTTACATAAGGCCCCTAACGTGTCTCCAATGCAGAATAAACACCCAGCCTCCTCAGCAGCTTAGATGCTCATAACCACGAAAAACAGCCAAGCTTCACTAGATTCAGTCAGTACACCAGCTACTTCACGAAGTTCAACATGATAAGCAAGGACAAAGTCTGTGGTAACAAAGACAATTGCCCTCACCTAGCCCGGCACCTCCTGGGGCTCCCACTGGCGTGTTCCGCACCCAGAGAAACAGAAACTTCTTCCTGCATGGCTCTGCCTCCCACCTGCCCTCTCCAAGCGCCTCGCCATCAACGCGCTTCGGGAAGGGAAACGGGTGGATCCTCAGAATATCAGAAAGGACCAGGTACTGTCACACTCATTCCTTGTTTCTTTGCTAAAAGTAAAATACAGTAAGACCTAGCCTGTGATTTTTTGTGATTTGCTATTCATTTGAGCAAAACAAAAAACAAACAAAAAAAAAACCTCTTCTTGTTGTTGGCCTGAAAATCTTTCTAACCGGCTCAAGTCTGAGATTCTTCCTCAATAAGTTCATGGAGCCCAGGGATGGAGTAGGCACGTCTGGTCCAGACCTTCCAGTTGGTTTGGGGAATCTGACTTCAATTCCCACTGTTGATGGAGGTGAAGGAGGTGACGGAGACTGTGCCACAGGGTAGCTGCCCAAACAAAGTATCGTCCCACATTTCTCCTATTACCAAGCCTCCACATGGGCGTTTGAGTCTCCTCTTTCAAGAAGACTGCAGGGAGAAAATTCCCTTGTAGGTGTCACCTTGACAAACAACATGCTGAAAGTTCTACTACTATAGAGAATGTTATAAGTTGAACAGTGTCCTGTAAAACAAATCTGTGTAAGTCATAACCATCAACCTCAGAAGGCTGACCTTATTTAGAATAAGGTCTTTAAAGAGAGATATTCAAGTTAAAATGAGGTCATCAAGATGGGCCCGAATCTAGCATGACAGGTGTCCTTGTAAAAAGGGTTAATTTGGACACACACACACACACACACACACACACACACACACACACACACACGGAGAAGTCTACATGAGGACAGAGGACAGAAGTAATGCGTCTATAAGCCAAAGAAAGCCAAAGATGACCAGGAAACCAACAGGAGCCAGGACGAGGCAATGGAGGATTCCCCCGACAGGTTTCAGAGGGAGCACGGCCCTGCTGGCTCCTTAAATTAGGACCTCTTGCCTCCAGACTGTGGACAATACATTTCTATTGTTTCTGGCCGCCTGGTTTGTGAAACTTTCTTACAGCAGCCCAGGAAACTAACACAGGTGGTTTCCTCCTTCAGTCCTGTCCTGCTGTAACGATTCACAATGGCTCAACAGGAAGAACTCGAAACACTTTCCTGGGCACAGCCAGCCATCTCTAGGGGGCATGGGAACCCAAACTCCCTTCCCCCTCTAACCCCTTACTCCAGTGACACTTGCCAGGGAAGAATGACATGAAAGCTGATGTCCTGACACACGCCTGGGCTCAGGCAGGTACAGTCATCGTCTGATTCAGGCCTCACAACCCCTCTGTGGGATGGGTGCTGTCTTGGAGGAGTAAAAGCTCACCCAGGTCAATCTCCAGATGCCCCAACGTGACCACATTTCGTACGGCACATTCCACCTCCTGCATTTTCTGGGGGAAAATAATCTGTTCTCAGGAACTTCTGCAGGGCAGTGATGGGCACAGAGGTTCCTTCCCAATCTGTGCTCAGAATGGTATAGACTCATTTTTGTTCTTTTCAATAATGCAAAACCAGCCCATGGTTTACTTGGGGAGACCAGATCTTCTCATTAAAAATCTAAACACATGATCCAACACGGGCCTTTTTAAGTTTGTGACTTTTTAAATTTGTGATGGTATTTGGTGAATATCATCTATGGAGGAGCTGATATTGCAGCCAGTAGTTGTTATGGCCAGGCTGAGGCGGAACCCTTCACTTCCTCCTCTGAAGCCCCATAACACAACCACTCTCAGCTCCCTCACAGATCCTGTGTCACCTTCCCCGTGACATGGTTTGTGGTGCACACAGATTCAGGTTAGCAGGTTAAGAGTGGGAAGACACCACAGCCAGCCCACCCCTGCTGCCCCTGAACCTTGAAAGCAATAGGCTTTCAACAGGTAAGCATTCACCGCCTTGCCCTCATCTCTGTTCACTACCTGCTTCTTTAGGATGCAATTGATCCGTACTTTAAAGGCAATACTATGAAGCACAGAATACTGAATGCTCTTATGTAGATACAGATAGTAGGCAATTTGATCTCCATTGATCTGATTTCAAGTAAACCCAAATTATGGCACTTATATTAGCAAGCAGTCACCAAAGACTAAGAACTCCAGAGTCCTTTGAGGAAATGCCCACATTTCCAAATGGTAGGAAAAGCCTGACATGTATTGGGTGTGCTCAGATTGGTGTCTGCACACATACCATGTAAGTCCCATAACAATGTTTGGGGGATCACCTTAGTTAGAGGTTAAAGATGAGGCCAGAGCTATGTGCTAAGTAAATGGTAGAGCTGGGATCTGACTGTGACTTCTAGGTTCAAGCCCAGGGCTCCTTCTACTTTTCTGCCTCCCAGGTTTGAAGATAAGCTCCAATTTTATGCTTATTGATGGCCCCCTCTGTTACTCAATTAAGCAATGAATTGTATAGAATTGACTGCATTCCTCAGTTGAAACCAACAGCAAGGGAGTGACTGTGGCAAACCCTCCACCTCCTTCAGAAACAGCGTCTTCTCTTTTTTCAAGAACTGCTTTTCCCTCCAATACTTGGCACATGGTATGAATGGGCATGTGTCTTGCTATAAGCTCCTGTTTCCCTGGCCACAGTGACTATTCCTGGAATGAACACTCCAGCCAAGCAGGCCCAGTCAGTGGTGGGCCCTTCTGTGCAAACGGAGATACAGGCCTGGAAAGCCATCATCTCAAGGGAGGCACAACAGAAACAGACCCCAGACCCCCAGAGCTGGGTCTCAGAGGTTCCTCCACAGCCTTTTAAATAGTCCTTTCTTTTTGTTTAATAAGAGAACAATTCTATTTCTAGAGCTGAGAACGTCAATTTCTATCTCTTATAACCAAAAAAAATTCTTAACTGTCAAGGAAGCAAGCATCATCGACTGTCAGACTCCATACTTTTTTCCAACAGAAACAGCCCTTGCGGGAGTCACACGGGAAGTGACTATAGGAAGGGTGTTTGAGAATAAGAGTCACCGAAAAAAGCAAGCCAGAATTGAGGACACTCTATGCACACTGTGTAAAATGTACCAGGGAACATCTAGCATGGTGGGATCTCAGGGAGACCACCATTTTTGTCTTGCAAACGCATTCTCTTATAAATGTACCAGTGAACATTTTAAACCCAACACTGATGAATTAAAGGTTTTCCAAAGTACAAAAGGCATCTAAAATAGACACAGCGTTAAATGCAATTTCTCCCTAATCATAGAGACTGCCTGCTTAAATTTAGTATCTCTTCACTCCTTAGAACTACAAAGGAAGTTACCAAAAGTTTAACTACGACTGGAGCCATCTGGGAAGGGTGCCCCCTTCCTTCGACTTACGTAGGGTATCCTCGCACCCCCTGGGCGGAGCACACGTCGGAGTTGGCCGTGCAGTCCACTTTAGCCACATAGACTTTGGCATCTTCCATGCTGTTGTATTTGTCTCCCAGGTCATTCCAAGTCGGCTGCAGCCGCTGGCAGTGTCCACACCTGAAACAAAGCAAGAGTACAAGCACACTGAGTGCCAGGTCACAGGGTGGCCGGCCTGCACCTTCAGCCCTATTCAGGGGGCAATGGGGCTCTGAGCCCTGTATGCCGTGGCAGATGGCAGCTCCTGGACCAGTACTCCAGGACCTCCCTCCCCTGCTCCCACCCCTCCAGAGTCACTGCCCTGTTCTCAGCATTTAATCTCAGCATCGTCCCAACATTAAACTTAGCAAAGTGTTGTTCTGGACCTACTTGTTCTGGCCCTGCTGACCTCCCCCTTGACTTCCTTGCCTTGGAGCCTACTCCTGAGCCCTCTGCAGCACCTGCAGTGTTCCCAAAGGGCTATAGCTTGGCTTGGCCCCGGGACCTCAGACACATTCTGACACTTCCTCCCAAAACTCCACCTAGCTAATTCTATCTGCCCTTCAAGTTTAGTTTGGGTGCCGCTTCCTCCAGCAAGTCTGCCCTGACTCCCCAGGATGTTCAATGCCCGGTCTCTTCTCCTGCCCTTCTGGAAAGCTCCTCTACGCCTCCCATGGACAGTAGCTTAGCACTTCCTGCTGTATCTGCTACTTTTATTAGTCAAGTCTCCTCCACTATGTAACCAAATAGCCACAAATACAAGGCAATCTCAAAATTTAATCACCTGCAATTTTCTCCAATGAGAAGGAAAAAAAAGTTTGTGGCCACCTAAACTTCTAGGGTTGAAGTCAGCAAATGTCTGTGTATAGTATTCACTGCATGAATTCAGTTATGTACACATATTTTAAAAATGCCTATCATTTAAAATAGTATGTTAATTAGGCTTCTTGCCACACTTCATGTTTCATGAGGATATCAGCATCTTTCCCAACACTACATCTTCTTGAGTCATACAGCTGATCACAACTCTTCCTACGTTCTCAGGACGGTATGTCTACAGTGCCATATTCGAATTCTGAATGAGACAACCCTAGAAACTTTATCCCAAGTTTCAACTACAATCCCACAGCATAATGACACACGGGCTTGTTTCTTTTTTAATACGGTAGGTACACACTGATGTCTACACTGTAACCACTTTGCTGTGTCGCTTTTTAAAATGTTTTTAAAAAACACTTGCTTATAAGAACACCAACACTTAGAATTGTGACTTCTTCCTCAAAATAATTTCTTAATAAAAATCTCTGTTAAATCTCTTTTCTTTTCTGACAGATTACCTCAAAAACAAGCATTTAAGTTGGGTGCAGTGGCTCATACCTGTAATCCTAGCACCTTGGGAAGCTGAGGTAGGAACACTGCTTGAACTCAGGAGTTCAAGACTGCCTAGGCAACACAGCGAGACCCCATCTATAAAATATTTTTAAAAACTAGCCAGGTGTGGTGGCACACACCTGCATTCCTAGCTACTTGGGAGGCTGAGGCAGAAGGATCACTTGAGGTCAGGAGTTTGAGGCTGCAGTGAGCTATGATCACATCCCCCGCACTCCAGCCTGGGTGACGGAGTGAGATTTTGCCTCATAAAAAGAAAAAAAGATTTAAAGGTAGCACTGAAAAAGTCTGCTTCAAGCTAATGTATCTTCCCTAAACAGCACTTTCTTAGCCAACTAAGAAAATCCCTGCTTTATGAGATACTCAGATACAAAAAAAAAAAAAAAAAAAAAGTGAAACTATACATGCAATTTAACTTCCGTAGATTCAACAAAGTGAGTTTGACAAAAGGTGTGTGTGTGAGGAGGAGAAGGAAACAGAAAAAAAAGACAATTCCCACAGAACCCTGAAGTGGGTGCAAGCCGGGAGATGTGAGTGTTTTGTTCCTCAACTGGTTTAGCTGCTGCATGCTTCTCACGGCTAAGCTTCTACGCGACTACAGTAAGTGTGACCCTGCTATCTAAAGTCGCAGGTTTGAGAACTAGTCCATTTGGTATTTAACCAAAGAAGCCATGATAGTTCTAAGGCTGGCGGAAATGCTGGCAGTGAGGACTGACTGACTGACTGGGGTCGTGTCCAACAAGGCACCTTCCGAAGGGACTGACAAGGGCAGTTCTGACCCTAGGGGGCTTTGATCAGAGATGCTCATTCTGGAATCTTAGAACTTCTCTGCAATCTTGACAAGGTTTTGTTTTGCTTCTGTTGTTGTGAAAACACAAGACTAGATTAAGAATGAGAATAAACAATAAATAAGTTTGTTGTGCACTAAGTCAAAACTGACCATCCTGGGCCATCACCAAGCTGAGCGTGCCCTTGCCCCTGGCTGTGATGGGGCTACAGGTGCTATCTAGTCAGCACAGCACCCAGCTCTGAGACAGCCAGCTGCATTCACAAGGTAGCCTGTGGCCAAGAACTAGAGCAAAGCTACCTGGTCCAAATCTTGACCTCACTGTCACCAGGTCTAGTGTGACTCACAAACTGGCCATACAGAAGCCGTGATCTGATGTTGGCACAAAATCTACAGCAGCAGGAAAACGCTGCAGCTGCCAAGTTCCAGGCAAAAATACACAGATCAATGTTTTTGTTACAGGGGCCCCAGCCCTCTAATCACACATGGGCTTTCAGCATTCCACGGCAACTGAAACTGGAAAAAGGTATGTGTGTGTTGAGGGGGAGTCCATGAGTGTTCTATCTGAGCTCCAAATACTCAGCTCACTACTCCAGGACCTGCCTCCCTCTCCCGTACAGACCCCTCCAGAGAAACCACCTTGTTCTCAGCATTATACTCACTAAGCTGTTGTTCCAGCTATTGTGGGTCCTACTCAGTCTTGCCCCTGCTGACCTCCCATCTGACCTGTCCGCCCACTCAGCCTCCTTTCCTCACAGCCTCCTGAGCCTTACTGCAGTATCTCCAGTTTCTGAAAGGTCCCTCTTAAAAGTCCAACTTAAACACCATCATAGAAACCCACATATCTCTGTTTAAATATTTGTAGATGAAGAAGCCAACAAATAAAAACATAAAGTTATTTTTTCTGGGAGCATCCACCTAAATGTCTAATGCCATATACAATGAAAAAGGAATTTACTTAATACCAAGTGCCCAGACGTGCCAGTTTTCTCTCTCACTCAGTCCAGGACTAGCTGGTATTTATTGCAGTTTCTAAAATTAAAATCCCTTTGGCTGCAGGAACTTATTACATCTACATGTCAGTTTTTCTTTTAAAAAAGAACAGGGTGCGGTGGCTCATGCCTGTAATCTCAGCAGTTTAGGAGGCCAAGGCAGAAGAACTGATTGAGGCCAGGAGTTTGAGACCAGCCTGGGCAACACAGAGACCCTGTTTCTATCGACTACAACAACAACAAAAATAAGCTGGGTGTGGTGACCTGCGCCTTAGTCACAACTACTCCAGAGGCTGAGGCAGGAGGATCACTTGAGCCCAGGAGTTAGAGGCTACATTTAGCTGCAATTGCACACCACTGTGTTTCAGGCTGGG
This sequence comes from Ateles fusciceps, assembly GCA_036589455.1. Classification (NCBI taxonomy): domain Eukaryota; kingdom Metazoa; phylum Chordata; class Mammalia; order Primates; family Atelidae; genus Ateles; species Ateles fusciceps. The sequence continues at coordinate 653,453 of JAZHEH010002042.1, forward strand.
TAACAGAGCAAGATCACAGCTCTAAAATAAATAAATAATGAAGAAAGAAAAAACCCATGGACAGAATTATTCCACTTAAATGGGCTCCAATTCAGTAGTATATTTAATTGAAATCGTTGCTCTGAGAATACTCCTGTACAGAGAAAATATTAATATTGCCTGATTGTTTTATGTTACAAAGTAATTTCAACACCATTGGTAGTTCTAAAAATCCTAATCAGTTGGTTCCTGGGAATCTGAAACACAATGTACTTCATACAGTTAATAAACCCACACTGGCCCAAAAAGTTGATTTGACTCCAAATGGACTGAAACACAGTAACAGCCTGAATACGGGGGTTAACAGAAAAACGTTTTTCCCAGTTTGAAAGGTACAATTTCTGAACTGGCCATTTTTCTTAGGGTACCTTTTCTCTATTCTTCCCTACAACCCTTTCCCAAATGAGCCTCTGCTGAGCTCTAGGGAAGAATATCAAGTTCTACAACAAGCACCTGCAGGCCATTCCAGTCTCTAAAAGGTCTTGTGTCCTAAAATTACAGCTTTCTGCCCTGGCCCGTAATCACTTCCCTTCCAAGGAGCATCCCGGCGCTGGCAGGAAAAGCAGTGCACGCGTTTGTGTGAATGACAGGAAGTCCTTTCGTGGGGCGAGTCCCAGGGTAGGGGTCTCTCGGGTCAGCAGTGAGGCCCACACCAAACCCCGCCGAGAGAACCAAAGCAGAAGGGACCATCTGCTCAAACGGAGGGGCTTTTCCGATCTCACACATAACAAGTGACCTGGCCCCGAGACAGCAGGGAGAGGTGAAAGGACACCCCTGGAGTTGAGGACCAGTGGACTCTGGTCACAGAGCAGAGAGCACGTCCACCATGAGCTGCGAGGGGTCCCCAGAATTCGCACTGCTTTGGTCTTCCCGGAGTAACTCAGCAACCCTCCTCTACCTGGACCACCCCTTCCTATCCCACAAAACACGCACAAAGTGGAAAACCACACTTTCCTAAGTTCTGTTTTTCAATTAAAGCCTCTGGAAGGGGACGTGCCCGCCGTCTAAGTGTCCCAGCCGACGCCAGTGGCCGCGGCAGCAGCAAGGCCGGTCCGGCGAGTGCACGTGGCCCACGGGCAGGCCGCGCGTCCGGCCTGCACAGGAAGTTTGGGGCGCTGGGCAGGGACCGCGGGGTGACATTTGGACTCCCGGCTCCCCGAAAGGGCGACGACCCCGCATTCCCCCTCCTTCGGTGCCAAGGTGCAAGAGGTGGTTGAGTTCAGGAGCGCGGCGTGGGGAGGGCTTTTCCCGGCTGTCCCCTCGTGGACCGCCCCCTCCTCCCTCACCGCTCCGGCCGCCGAGCGCCACGTCAGCCGCGAGCGCCCGGCCCGCTGCGCCCACGCCCCCCGGCCCGGAGCCCCGTGCCCTCGGTCCCCTGCAGTCCCAGGCTTCCGGCCCCGAGCCGCGGCGCCCGCGCCCCACACCCCCCAGCCGGGGCCCCCAGGCCGCAGGGTCCCCGCGCTCCCGGCCCAGCGCCCCCAGTACCCGAGCCCCGCGCCCGCAGCACGCACGCCCCTGGCCGGAGCCGTAGGCATCCACGTGGCCCCGGCCCGGGACCCCCAGCCCGCGGCGACCACGCGCCCCACGCCCCCCAAAGCGCCGAGTGCGGGACAGGGCGCCGGCCTGCGCGGCGTTACCAGGGCGCGAAGAACATGACGAAGTGCGCGGCGCTCTGGATCCCGTGCGTGAACATGTCGGCCGTGTACAGGTGCTTGGTGTGCGGGTCTTGCCCGTCCCCTCCGTCCGCCGTGGGGGACCCGTCCGCCGCCGTCGCCGCCTCCTGGGCCCGGGCTCTCCAACGCCCGCCGCCGCCATGGCCCAGCAGCAGCAGCAGCAGAGCGGTCAGGGCCGACGGCCGGGCCAGCGGCGGGAGGAGGCGTCCTGGGCGCGCGGGCATCGCGGCTGGGCTGGGCGCGCTCTCGCCGCGGCCGCCGGTCCCTTCGCAGCGCCCGCCCCGCGCCCCGCCCCGGAGAGGCCGCGCCCCTTCCTCTCCACGCCCGCCCGTCCGCGCCGGCGCGCGCCCGCTACACGCCCGCAGCCTGGGTCCGCGCGCCGGCGGGGAAGGGCGGGCGCGAGGGGCCGAGTCCGGGACAGCCTCCGAGTCCCGCCTCCTGCGCTTCCCGCGACGAGACCGCTCGCCCTCATCCCGGAGGACTCCTGCGCCTCCGCAACTCAGGCCCTCACTCGGTTCCCCAAGGGCCCGCTCCGCTCTGAGCGACGGCGAACACACGAAGGAACGATAAGGGCAGCGGGAAGCCACGGAGGAGCCGGTCAGCCTCAGCTAATCTCAGCTCACACAAGCACCCCGAGACTTCAGGCCAAAGGAAGGAAAGAGCTGCTGTCAGCAGAATGTAGGAAATCGGGCAAAAGACGGTGCGGTTTGTACCTGAATGAGTCAGATTCTTGGCCAGAGCTCAGCTGTGATTCTAGACCTGAGGTGAACCCCTTGCTGGTTACCCCTGCCCTGCACTAATGAATGAAGAGGAGAGAACGTCAAAGTGGCCTCTTCTAGACAAGAAGGCTCCTAGCAGGACTGGCTGGGGTCCTACTGTGCCCTAATTTATCCCGGTTACTAAAACGAATGACAGCATGCCTGCTCTGGCTGAACTCAGCCTTGTGGAATGGCCGGAAGGCATCCCCGCCCAGCACCTCATAACTCGCACCTGCACACACACCTTATAGCAGATGGTAATCGAAAGTTCCAGCCCTACCCCGGGGATCTGAGGCTAAATTAGGGAGAATCACCTGGTTGCTTTCCGGGATCCTGCCTGCTCTTTGATTATCCTCAATCCAGGAAGCCCCAGGTAGTTAACTCCTGGCTTGGCAACAGGGGAAGCGCCCACTGTGTCACCTGTCATTATTCTCCTGCCTTAGGCCCAGGCACTTGTGAACCTTTAACCATGGGTTGCCAAACACCAAAACCATCCATCTTCCTCCAAAGCCTCCTCTCCCAGCCCCTTAAGCTTGAAACATGGGAGGCATCTTGCATTGCTTGTTCTTTTCCCTTGTGTCTCAAAATTCAAACCTACCGTATTTCTTGCAACCAGAATTTCCTTCCAGCACTCTCGGTGTTCATACCCTGAAAAGGATCCTAAGCCTGGCCTATCGCAGTAGCTTCCTAAAAGTCTCTTTCATTCAGGCGGCTGGAAAATTAATTTTCCCAAAGCCTGCATTTGAGCAAGACAGTTTGCTGCTTAAACTTGGGACCAACACAGCACCACTGTCGCTTTGGCCTGTGGGATGAAATACTAATTCCTAGGGGCAGCCACTCAAGGCCTTCCGTGATGTGGTTGCGTCATGCTTTGTGTCCCTGTGAAATTCACAACACTAGAAATCCAGGGATTCTCTCCAATAAATGTTACTGCCAAACTCTAGTGCCTGTGTTCTCCAACATCTCATACCTTGCAAACCCTTTCGCGGCGCTGTTGGGAAATTCCCACAGGTATCACTGTATACTCTTATAGCATCAGTGTCTTTCGTTTTTAACTGAAACACAGTTCTAGGACCCCTCTCGTGTGGCTGCTCGTTTTTTCACACCTGGAGTCCCTCAGAGCCAGGAAGTAAGGCTGATGCCTTCCTGGTTCCCCACTGCTGCTTCCAAATCCTACAAAACCCTCAGCTCTCCTTAAATTGATGCCCCTGGGCATGGCACCCTCTGCCCTGCCAGTTCTGGTCATTCTTCCACATCACTGCTCCTGGTTCAGTGAAGACTTTGGTTCCTGGCTCACAGTGTTCCTGTCCGCCCCTTTCCTGTCTTTCTTTCAGGGCATCTTCAGCATCCAGGTGGATGCTCCATCTGTCTGTCCCTCAGTAACTCCCGCCCAAAAGGGAGACCCGAGCACTTGTCATCAGCAGCATCTACGCCATCTCCAAAATCTGAAGTCAAGGCATCCACTCTGCCCAGCACCTCCTCAACTTGCAATCCGCATGCTGAAGAAACCCATTTCTGCAATGCTTCTTCCTCATCGTGATCTCTGAAATACCAACCCCACCATCTTCTACAATCATAATCCCCTCGCAGCCCCCACAGACTGCTGTGTCTTCCCTTGCTTCTTGGCCAAGTGACAGCCCATGGAGCCAGCCTTCACTTCCTGCCCTGCCGCGTTCTCTCCACAGATGCTGGTGAGCTTCGTCTCTGAGTTCCCCTATGCCTTCCACCAGGTAGCCAAACTCTGCTGGAGAAAAATCGCACAATCAGGCAGCACATCTCCTTACCATTCGTAAAAATAAGCCTTAAATTCTTCCTCACCCCTGCCCTAAAACTCACTACATCTTCCTAGGCAGTGTGCCGCCCCAGTCTCTGAGATGCTTCCATACTTCCACTGACACCGCCCTTCCTCTCCTCTCCCCACCCCACCCTTTCAGTCACCATTCTCTCAGCTGCCAGCTTTATCTCATGTTTCTAAGAAAAGTGAAGCCAAGGCCGGTGGCTCAAGCCTGTAATCCTAGCACTTTGGGAGGCCGAGATGGGTGGATCACCTGAGGTCAGGAGTTCAAGACCAGCCTGGCCATCAGGGTGAAACCCCATCTAAAAAAAAAAAAAAAAAAGAAAAAGAAAAGTGAAGCCAAAAGCATGAGCTCCCTTATCCCTTCCCCCGCCAAATCTACACACCCCTGCACAGGCAACTTTCCCTCTGGCTACAAAGGAGCAAGTCAGTATCCCTGCCTAGCAAAGGCCAGTCCTCCAGAATAGTGCCCCTCACACATATCCAGGTCCTAATTCCTGAAACATCTGATTGTTTCTTTAGACAGAAGAAGAGACTGCAGGTGTGATTAAATTAAGGGTTGGGAGCTGGGAAGATTCTCCTGGATTATCTCGGTGGGCCCTAAATGTGATTACAAGTGTCCTCATAACAGAGAGGCAGGAGGAAATTTGACTACACAGCAGGAGGCGATGTAACAAAAGCAGAAAGAGATTTGAAGATGTTACGCTGCTGGCTTGGAAGACGAAGGGGCCAAGAGCCAGGAAAAGCAGCTCTGGATGCTGGAAGAAGCAAGAAATAGACCCCCCTCAGAGCCTCTGGAGGGACCTGCAGCTCTGTGAACAATTTATAGTCCAGTGCAACTGATTTTGGACTTCTGACCTCCAAAACTGTAAGAGAATAAACGTATGTGGTTTTATGCCACCCAGCGTGTAGTGTTACCACCACCCTAGGAATAGGAATACGCCCTCCCTGCTGCATGCTCGAGGGCTTTGTTCTTCAGCTCCTCTCTTTCTCTCCTCCACAAGTTACTCATCACTTCTTCCTACTGGACCATTTTCATTAGCGTACAAGCAAGCTTTAGTGTCTCCCAACTTAAAACATTTTTAAATTTTTTACTCCCTGGTCCTCATGTACCCCCAGTTACTATCCCAGTTCCTTAATTTTCCTTCACAGCAAAACTTCTTTCAAGAATTGGAAGGCTGGGCAAAGTGGCTCATGCCTGTAATCCCTGGAGGATTGCTTGAGGTGAGGAGTTTGAGACCAGCCTGAGCAATATATTAATAACGAGACCCTGTCTCTACTAAAATTTTTTTTTTTAATTAGCAGGGCTCAACCTCACGTGCCTATAGTTAAGCTACTCAGGAGGCTGAGGCGGAGGATCATTTGAGCCAAAGCGTTAGAGGCTGCAGTGAGTTAGGATCATGCCACTGCACTTCAGCCTGGGCAACAGTGTGACCCCATCTCAAAAAAAAAAAAAAAAAGAATTATCCATATTTCACTTTCTGTTCATTCTTCAGCTCATGCCACTCTGACTCCCAAACCTGCCACACACACCAAGTTTTCTCTTCTTAAAGTCACTGAGGATGTCACACTGACAAGTCAAATGAAAGCTACAGCCTTCAAGGAGCTGCACCCCCTTCTGACAGCAGCCCTAGAGGTGCGTGGCAAAGCGTCTCTCTGGAAGTTGTCCTCATCCCGGGGAGCACATGAGAACTCACATGGGAGGAACGGCTACTGAATGGGAAAATACAGCTTTTGTTTTCCACCTCCAGAGAATAACACAAGACCCAAATGTGTCGTAACGTTGTCAAGACAACCCCAGGACGTTCAGAAACTGAAATGCCACCATTTTAACCACTTTAACAGGTGCATCCTGAGTTATTATTGGGCTAGAAGTGCTCCATTTCAGCAGGTTCTGAAAGCACTTACATTCTGTTGGTCTAATTTGGTCAGAACACCCTGGTAGGTGCCTCTAAAGAAAAAAAACTGTTTTTCTCGATGAGCTCATGTGACCATTCAAATGTGATTGTCGAGAAGCAGGGAAAAAGCTAGAGGATTGCTCTCATCAGAGAAAATCTAAAGAAAAAGGCCAAAGTGAGTTTCCAGGCTGGAGTCACCCAGGGCGTAGAGCTATTTTCAGTGTATTGAAATGGTTAATGGAAAATTCATATTTACTCACTACTTGAAAGCTCCTTGGGCAACACAGCCTACTAAACAATAAGCACAAAAAACCTCATTATATTATAACATAACAGATTCAAGTGTTTGGCAGATAAAAGCTTTCAAAATCCACATGGGCTCTGTGGGGGCTCAGGGGTTGGGGGATAGAGAATAAAGAGAGTTTCTTGTTGACTGGATCATGACCACTAACCTGAATGATCTGTGCTGTTTCTCAAAGTGCACAGAATACTCGCTTCAGCTTCCATGAGCTCATTCAGTCTGTGCAAGTGCAGGCTCTTCTCCTTCACACCCAGTCATTCTCCCAGCTCTTTCTCTGCTAGATGCTATTACAGTTCTTGCGCCCAGAGTTCCCAGGTGCAGGGCCAATAGGCTGATTCAGAAGCTGGCGCTCACCAGCACCTGGGTTTAATAACAGGTGAGAAGACTTCTCCTTGAGGATGCAGGTTGCTCACTGAGCCATTCTACTCCTCTCTCAGCTGTGCTAGCCTGCAGTGATGGCCTTGGCTATGGATCTGCAGCATTCCACACAGGCATGGGAACGTGCCTCTCATAGCACTTAGGGGCCAGCTCTTCATAGCTGCCTGAATTCCAGAACACTCTTCCAAGATCAGAATCCAGGAAAATGTTTACCCTACCTGGGGGTTCTCAATTCTGGCTGCATATTGCAATCACCCAGGTCTTGAAAGCAGTACTGATGGCTCTGTCCTACTTCCTAGAGCTGAGAAGCACTGGGATTAAAGGAAGCACAGCCAGGATCTCAGTGTCTGGTGCTCCTGGGGAGGACTACAGCAGGGCTCTGAGAACACAAATGTGAAGCAGACCACCAAAGGAATGCTGATGTTGGCTGGAAGTTAATAGGTGTTTTCTTTTTCTTCCTCTTTTCTTTCTTCCTTTTTTTTTTTTTTTGAGATGGCGTTTCATTCTTGTCGCCCAGGCTGGAGTGCAGTGGCGCAATCTCAGTTCACTGCAATCTCCGCTTCCCAGGTTCAAGTGATTCTCCTGCCTCACCCTCCCGCGTAGCTGGGATTACAGGCTCCTGCCACCACGCTCAGCTAATTTTTGTATTTTGGGTAGAGATGGAGTTTCACCATGTTGACCAGACTGGTCTCAAACTCCTGACCTTGTGACCCACCCGCCTCGGCAGCCTCCCAAAGTGCTGGAATTACGGGCGTGAGCCACTGCGCCCAGTCTAATAGGTGTTTTCTTAAGAGAAGAGCTCTGACTGAGACATGTTTGAGGAACACTTGGTTTAAATGGAGACAGAAGGCAGGAACAATGCCCAAATTAGAACACAATGCTGCTCAAATTAGATCACAATACTGCTACCACTACTACCACCTTGACATGCAAATTCCTCCTGTCCCACCTCTCGTACAGGACACTGTATGTGACCACGGGAACCTCTGCAATTGCTCCCCTGCACGATGGAGCTTGCATGACTCCTACTCCTTCACAAAACTAGCTTCCAAAGGAAGCCTCACTACAGTAGGGCTCAATGGTCTGTGCTCTACCCTAGCTTGCAGGGGTTAGGTAAGAGGCTCCGCAAATGCAGAAAAGTTGTCCAGTGAAACTGGGCAGCCTGAAAGAATGTTAGCTGTTGATACACTGAGTCTTTTTTTTTTTTTTTTTTTTTGAGACAGAGTTTCCCCTCTGTTGCCTAGGCTGGAATGCAGTGGTGCAATCTTGACTCACTGCAACTTCTCTCTCCTGGATTCAAGTGATTCTCATGCCTCAGCCATTGGAGTAGCTGGGATTACAGGCCTGTGCTGCCACGCCAAGCTAATTTTTGTACTTTTAGTAGAGACAGGATTTCACCATGTTGCCCAGGCTGGTGTCGAACTCTTGGCCTCAAGTGATCTGCCCACCTCGTCCTCCCAAAGTGCTGGGATTACAGGCATGGTCCACCATGCTCAGTCAATACACTGTGTCTTGAAGACTGCTTAAGAACTGGCTGGATGAAGTGCTGATGGAGGTAGAAAGAGATCCAAGTTTATATCCTAAATGATTTCTCAGAGATTTTTATTTGTGATTGCACCCTCTGAATCCCTAAAAGTATCCTATGCAGTGTTTCCCAACTTACTTTATCATGGACTCCTTTTTATTTGTGGTGTTTCTTGTGTTGTTAATCCTCTGTAAAACACTCTGTGAAGTGCTATATATAGAAGCTTGGGTCGTATTTCACATGGAAGGATCAATGGTTTCCTTTGCTTATTATAGCTGCAACATCTCCTCTTCCATTGTGTGCATTTGATTGCAAGAGAATTCACTCAACAAATATGTATTAGATCTAGTCTGTGCCTGGCACCTTTCTAGGTGCTGAGGATGAGCAGCAACTGAAATAGACAAAAACCGTGGCCCTAATGGAACTTCCATTGTAGACAGGGAAACAGCCAATACATAAGATATAGAAGATAAATACTATGTTAGCCAGTGGTAGATGCCCAGGAGAAAACATAAGGCAAGGAAGAGGGTATGAAGTGTCAAGGTTCAGATGGGATGCCAGGGTTTGGATAGACTTAGTGGGGACATGGCTTTCAAGTAAAGATGTGAGGGAGTAACACATATGAATATCTGGTTCCAGCTGAGGGATCAGCAACTGCAAAGGACTTACAGCGAGTGAATAAGGAGGCAGTTCATCTGGGAGGCCGAGGTGGGTGGATCACGAGGTCAGGAGATTGACGCCATCCTGGCCAACATAGTGAAACCCTGTCTCTACTAGAAATACAAAAATTAGTTGGGTGTGGTGGCACGTGCCTGTGAGCCGAGGCAGGAGAATCGCTTGAACCCAGGAGGTAGAGATTGCAGTGAGCCCAGATCACGCCACTGCACTCCAGCCTGGCAACAGAGCGAGACTCAGTCTCAAAAAAAAAAAAGAAAGCAGTTCAGAGTGAGAACACTGGCTTTTCCGAATGAGAATGGAAGTCATCAGAGGGTTTTCAGCAGAAACACAGCAGCATCTGGCTTCCAGTTATTTCTACAGCATGGCTATGAGAGCCGTAGTGAGGAATGTGAAGCGGGTAAGGGTAGAAGCGAGGCGGCCAGTCAGGGAGCAATTACAACCATCCCAGCACAAGATGCTGGTGACTCCCGCCAGGGCGGAGGTGGGGGGTGATGAGAAGTAGGTTCCAAGCCTCTTTTGATGTATGTGCCAACAGGATTCGCTGACTGAGCAGATGTGGGATGAGGGTTGTGAGAGAAAGAGAGGAGTTGAGGATGACACTGAGGCATTTAGCCAGAGCGGCTAGGAGCACTGAGTTGTTATAATCTGAGATGGGAAGCAGGTTTTGGGAAAGAGTTGCTCAATGTTGAACATATTATATTGGGGGAAGCCTGCAGATACACAGAGTGGGCAGATGGCTAGTCAAGTCCAGGGCAGAGATGCGGGCCAGATGTAAATTTGAGAGTCATCAGCATGTGGAAGGTATTTAAAGTTCTGGGACAGGAGGAGATCCCTGTGGGAGTGAGTGCGGAGGAGGGAAGAGGTTTAAGGGCTGAGTCCTGGGGCATCTCACTGTTGTGAAGACCAGGAGATTAGGAGGAATGGGAAAAAGAGACTGGCATGGAGCCATCAGGAAGGCAGGGAGAAAACCTGATGACTGTTGTCCACAGGCCCAGTGTAGAAATGTTTCAAAAGAGGGAAGGAAAAGCTGTTTTGAATCTGCTGCTACATCTTGGTTTGCCCCAGACAATTACAGTTTGCGCCTAGACATGGTCGAGTCATTACCCCCAGCCATTCCCCCCTCCCACCTGTCCCAGTTTGGATAGTACATTGACAGGGCATCCTGCTGACAGTTCAGGTGTCACGAGCTCTACGCACTCACCTTCGGATTTGGAGACCGTGGTAACAGCAGTCTTGGTGGACAGGTGGTAGCAAAAATCCACCTGGAATGGCTTCGAGAGGGGGGATGAAAGGAATTAGAAACAATGGACATAACTCTTTCGAGAACGTCTCTCATAAAGCAAAGGAAAAGAATTCAATAGTAAGTAAAGGAGAGAAGGGCCCAGAGAGTTTTTTTTTTTTAACATGAAAGAAAAATCAACATGTTCGATTGTTTGATGATCCAGAAAAGAAGGAAATATTGAATCTCACAGGAGACAGAAGGGAGAATTTCTGGAGCCGTCCCCTGAGGGAGTGCAGGAGGATGTCACCAGTGAGTAGGAGCGGAGGTTGGCTTTCCAAGGAGCCCCAGTGGTTGCCTGTGATAACAGGAGGTCAGGCACAGTGAGTGGGCTCAGATCCAGAGAGGCGGGTCCAGGTGGCTGATGGTGGGAGCTGGCCCTGTCCTTCTCCAGTGGCTTCTGTTCTCCACTGTATTAGAAAGTAGTGATCATGAGCTGACACTGAAGACAGGGGAAGTACTAGTGGTTTGGGGAGGGCAGTGAAGGTCTGAAATAGAGGTCAAGGTGAGAATGGGAGAGAGAAGGAACCAGACAGTTTGGTATTAATGCCTGGTGGCCTTGAGGCTCCACTTGATGTCAATGTGACATACCTGGATTTTCTCCAGGTATGTTCTGCTGTGTGGTTCAGTCACACAATGAACAGACAGTTGGGTTTAGTCAGGCTTACGATGTATCTAAGTGAGGAAACAAAGGCAGAGGGCGACAACAGAGCAAGAGTGTATGTAGGGGAGAAATGATAATACTTGACTATGGAATTTAAGCAGGGGAAATTAAGAAAACATTTCTCTTAAGAAGTTGTAATACTCAGCCATGTATATACACAGTACACAAGTTTGTTACCGCTTTGACGTGTTGATAATTTCCAGCGGGTCACATGACAGTTCATTTATTGAGAAGTCCTATTCCACGCCTTCCTCTCTATGTCTAATATGACCACGTAGCTTAGGCCTTCACCACCTCCTTCATGGACTATCTCCACAGTGTCCTGGCCATGCCTCCTGATTCCACGTGCTCCCATCCAAACAATGTGCAATTGTTTGGCAAGGATCATCTTGAGACAACAGTTTTATCATCTCACTGCTCTGTCCCCCAAATAAAGAATAGCTCTGTATTTCCAGTTACCTCATATCACAAGTCCTCTGCCTGGCTTCTGTAGCTCCCTCTACTTTTGCAAACTTGTCTCTTATATTGCGTAACTCTGCTCCAGACAGGCTGGCTTTCCTATTGTCCCTGCCAGATGTTGTGTCATTTCCAACTCTCTTCCTTTGCTCATGCTGTGCTTTCTGCTCGAAATGCTCTCCTCTCTGCTTTCAAAATCCTATCCACTATATATGCCAGACAGCAGTAGTTATTGGAACAGGAAAAGGAGTAGGATTGGAGTGGGCCAAAAGTAAAGACACATAGAGACATATGTGTGTGTGTGTGTGTGTGTGTGTGTGTATCAAGGATCAACATATATACATATATGTGTGTGTATGTATCAAGGGTCAACATATATACATACATGTTGTATATCAAGGGTCATATATATCAAGGGTCAATATATATGTTGATATATATATATATGGTTTTAAATAGTTTATCTACTTAAAACAAAACAAAACACAACAAAAAAGACCAGATGTACTAAAACATGGTAACTTTTCATGAACTCATCAAAGAGCTGAGGCCACTGAGCAACCAAATATCCTTAAATCCAAGAAAAGTCAGGCTTCTCCAACAAAAGATGGAGCACGCTCACTGATTTCTCTGTAGCAGAGAAAATCTTAACTACTAATAGCCTACCGTTGACCAGATGCCTTACAGCTAACATCAATAGTCGAATAATACACATTTTGTATGTTATATGTGTTATATACTGTATTCTTCCAATAAAGTAAGCCAGAGAAAGGAAATATTATTAAGAAAATCATATGGAAGGGAAAATACATTTGCAGCACTGTGCTGTATTTATCGATACCATAAGTTTATGACATCTGTTTACAAGATGCCTCATCTGTCTGGAATGGCAGCAAGCACAGCTGCAGACCTCAGTGCATATCAAACAATTCAACTTTTTTCTTGTAATATCATGATTTTTCTCCGCTTCCTAGGAACCCTTCCAGCATCCCTAGTGGTGCTTTGTATGGGTCCCCTGGTATTATTCAAGGTTTATGGTATTGCAGCAAACACAATGAAAAATACATGAGAATCCCAAGACTTGTTACTGTGATATGCAATTTACTGGGGAGAGGAACTGCTTGAAGGGAGAGGATGAGCATCACACAGCATTTGAAGCTGATACAACACTTGAGCTCACTACAATAGCTATAGGAGGTGGCTGCAAAATTATAGTAGAATAGTATGTGCTACAGTTAATTTAATGCAGTTATGATTTAACACTACATCTTAATGTTTGTTTATATGTCTCTTGACTGAGAATGGTGCATCTATGGTCTGTAAGTATTTACATGCATGAGTTTTGACACATTTTAACTTTTTATAACAGCTTTGTAAATATTTTATGGTAGTAAATGATAAAATAGACTAGTATGTACATATATTTAATGTATTCATGACATACTTAGTTTTTTCTTCATTGCTAAGTATTCCTAGGTTATGTGCATATAACTAATAGTTGCATTTGAATTTTTGCAATAAGCTTGCCGTCAGACCACTTCTGTAATTTTGTCGTTGAAAAGAGTTTAAGTGTAATTTTTAAAGGACTCTTCCTAGTTGCTATTTGGCACTAGGTATTTCAAATTTAGAGAAGCTTACCTTTTGACTCAGCAATAGGTCCAGGACCTTATTCTTGGGAGATAACCTCACAATTTCATTACAGCATTGTTTATAGTAGCAAATCATGGGAAGCAAACTGCTACCCCTCAGGAAAGCACTGAGTAAATTTAAAATGGCATATTTAGACCATGTGCAATGTGCACAATGGTGTATTTTAGTGGTTCATGGTGCAGCCTCTGCCATCAGACTACTGAGAGGCTTGAATCTCAGCACTACTCCTTCTGGCTGTGTAATTTCAGGTGATTAACATTTTCCATGCTTACATTTTTTCATCTGTTAGAGACCTTACAGGTTTTTTGTTTGTTTGTTTTTGTTTTTGTTTTTTTTTTTTGGCAGAGGGGGAGGAAGAGATAAACTATTTAAAACCATGTCTGGTTCCACCTAGGGTGTATAAAGCAGAAAACAGTATTTCCCTCCCCTAATAACAGAAAAACAAACTGCAAACAAAACAAAAAAGACCAGATGTACTAAAACATGATAACTTTTCATGAACTCATCAAAGAGCTGAGGCCACCAAGCAACCAAATATCCTTAAATCCAAGAAAAGTCAGGCTTCTCCAACAGAAGATGGAGCACCCTCACTGATTTCTCTGTAGCAGAGACCAGGAGGAAGAGATGCTGGGACTGTACAAGTGGGTAAGAGAATTCAGCTAAACTTTATGATTAAGAGCAAAGGCCACGTGTGGGCTGACACAACAGTACAGCACCCCTGAGAGTTCCAGACACGAAGGGAGTTTGCCTAACACACAGGACCTTCTGCTGGGCCTCCACTGGATGCTCATGAGAAAGTCTGGAAGCAGAGCAGTGAGACCAAGAGAACCTCCTCTGGCGGCACAGACTGAAGAATGGGAGGGCTGGTGTTGAAGGAAAGTCACAAAATCCTGACCAAACTCTCCTCTCCTATAAATATATTTTAGGTTTCCAGGGCACTGGCAAAGTTGGGGGAGCTGGGAAAAGGGTAAAAAGAAAAAACAGGTAACATCCTCTACCCTGGAAGAAGGGGCAGGAAAGAGTTCTGGGTCCAGGATCATATATATGACAATATGAATAGTGGTCACCTACATGTGAGGGAGGGGCGAGGAACTGTGCTATGCAAGACCCAGCACAGATATGAGGCAGTTTGGCTGTCACTGGGAAGAAAAGCAGGATCACTGAGAAAGTCCCATTCCTAAGACCTAGGCTGACAGACTTGCCTAAAACTGAAGCTGGACCTGGACAAGAGAGAACCTCCCTTCCCTTTCTCCACCACCAAGCAAACACCAAGTAACGAGTAACAGCAATCTACTTCTGGGGAGAGGGCAAGAGCATGGAGAGAGGCCTCCCCGTCTTTGTCACAGACAAACAGGTAAGACTGAAAATCGAGGGTGAAGCAGGAGCTCTGAGAAAAAAATTCCTGAAACCCCAGCCTCCATGCTAAGCACAAGGTAATGCTAGAAAAATTGAAGCCAGGGATGTTCTGAAGGTTACCATAGCAACAACAAAACTCAAACCCACCTTACTCCTAAGTAGGTTTACTCAGGAGAATGTAATATCTCAGAATATAGCATTTCCAACACTAATGGCCTAGCACAGGAGGCATGCCCATTTGCAGAAATAAATGCTATTTACCGTAGTATTGGTTATTCTATATCTGATGCCCAACATTCAATCAAAAATGAGAAGACACACGTACAAAACAAGATAAAAACAACCAAAGTCAAGAGACAATGCAATCAACACAACTAGACTCAGGAAGAACCCAGATATTGAAACTATCAGATGAGGAATTTAAAATAACTATAATCCATATGTTAGATGCTCTAGGGGGAAAGTGTCAGCATGCATTAAGAGATGAACATTTTCAGCAAAAAGATGGAAACTGTAGGCTGGGCAGGGTGGCTCATCCCTGTAATCCCAGCACTTCGGGAAGCAGATCATGAGGTCAAGAGATTGAGATCATACTGGCCAACATGGTGAAACCCCATCTCTACTAAAAATACAAAAATTAGACAGGCGTGGTGGTGGGCACCTGTAGTCCCAGCTACTCAGGAGGCTGAGGCAGGAAAATAGCTTGAACCTGGAAGGTGGAGGTTGCAGTGGGCCGAGATTGTGCCACTGCACTTCAGCCTGGTGACAGAGCAAGACACCATAAACTTTACTACAAACTGCAAACAAAACAAAAAAGACCAGATGTACTAAAAAAAAAAGAAAAAAGAAAAAGAAAAAAAAAAAAGATGGAAATACTAGGGGATTAAAAAAAAACATTAAAAACTTATTTTTAAAAAAAGAAACTACTGGAGGAAGAAAACCATTGTGACTTAGATGACTCTTCAGTAGACTTGAGAGATTGAAGAAAACAATCAATAAACTTGAAGATAGAATATTAGAAATTACCCAACCAAAACACAAAGAGAAAAGAACATTCAAGGGCTTAATATCAAATGATCTAACACTGAGTGGTAACAATCCCAAAAGAGAGAATTGTTCAGAGAAATGTTTACAAGGCATTTTTCAAAATTAGCAAAATACATCAAACCACAGATCCAAGGAGCTCAGAGAATCCCAAGCGTAAAAATAATAAATAACAACAACAGCAACAACAAAATACATACCTAGGCACATCATATTCAGTGGGCAGGTTTAAAAATGTGCGCATAGTATGGTGTCATTTGTAAAAACTAATTGGTCTGTTTTTTGGAAAGATGGTCATCAGAACATTTACAATGATTCTTGGTGTATAACGACAGCTAAGGAGAGCTATCATTTTGTTTCTTCTTTGTACTTTCTATTTTCTTTAAATTAAAGATGAGTAATAAAACTATTTTCAGTGACAAAAACCTGCCTACTTCTTTCAATAGGGAGAGTTTATCCCATTTACATCTGTTTTCATAAATAATGGGTTCTGACTCATTCTTCATTTTTTATTTCTTTATATTATATAAATTTTCTTTCTTAAATAGTTGGTTATACAGCTGATTTGTAATTTGGCATCATTCACCTTTAAAGCTTCAAGAACATCGTTGAATATATATGTCTACCAAGTACAAGAATAAAACATCCCAAGATTAAGAACTTGGTTGAATATCTTTGAACTAGACGACACAAGAGGCTCATTTTACTTCCTGTCACCCCTTCTTCCTCTCTGTTTATGTTAGATTTTGGACAACATTTATTTTCACGTTACTATTTTATGGTATTGTGAAGCAGGTTCACTGTGTACTGGCTACCACCTTGCCTGAGTCCAGTGAGACAGACCATGCTCACATGCAACAAGTTACATGAAGTGAGTTTATTACTTGCAGATAGGCAGCAAAAGGCAACATAAGCCTAGGCTCCCTTATGAGCTGGTCCCCCCAAGGCTCAGGAAAGCTGCCTGGAGTAGATGGAGTCTGGAAGGTACATGCTGTACTTGCACCACAGCTGAGGGACCCTGAAGGGCAGCGCTCCCTAGATTATGTACCTCAGGGGCAATGTGTCACGCTAGGCTAAAGCTGTGAAAGACATCCTGCTTCCATAGAAGAGATGAAAAAAGCCTGGGCCGTCCTGGGCATAACTCAAGATGTTACAGTCTCCGGGAGGAACAGGAACAAGGACCAGGCTGCTTCAGGCTGTTCCCTCCATCTCAGAATACTGCATTCTCAGCACATTCTACAGTTTTTCTTGAGAACTATAAGCAAAAGGGAAGATTGGGTTAATCCAAGGCCACCAGAAGAACTGCCCTGCAATTATATAAATCTATATGTAGACCTTCAATATACATTTATTAATATTTGATTCTATGGTTCCTTAAGTTAAATGTTCACTACAATCCTCAACTATGACTTCACTGTTTTAAGCGTTTTACAGTTTGATTAATTAGTTGGTTTACTACAGCAGTCCTTCTCAACCTTAATATGCATATACATCACACGGAGATCTTGATGAATTGAAGGTTCTGATTCATTGGTCTGGGTTGAAGCCTGAGTTTCTGTGTTTTTTTGTTTTTGTTTTTTTTTGAGACAGAGTCTTGCTCTTGTTGCCCAGTCTGCAGTGCAGTGGCGCGATCTCAGCTCACTGCAACCTCCGCCTCCCGAGTTCAAGCAATTCTCCTGCCTCAGCCTCCCGAGTTGCTGAGATTACGGGCACACCACCATGCTCGGCTAATTGGAGTTTCTGATTTTTTAACAAGCTCCCAGGTGATGAGATGCTGCTGGGCTGTGGCCCACAGTTTAAGCAGCAAGAGGCTACTTCTCTGTGTGCTCTTCCCTCCATGAAGAATACTTCGATTATTTATTCATGAGCCCTTGAATCTTTGAAAAGGTTTCCCCTGTTCTTGACAGATGAAAACTAGCTTGGCTATGTAAGGAATTTCGGGTGGCAAAGTTTCTCCCTCAAAATTCTACAAATGTTGATTGCTTCACTGATTTTAGCATCTATATTAAAATTTTGAGACCAATCTGTATTTCCCCTTCCAATCTTTCTCTCCCTCTCCCTTTTATTTTATTATCTTTTTGGTGTATGACCTTTTTTGAGGATGTTCTTTATCTACAGATACATTTCAGAACTTTCACCAGGGTATGTTAGTGTTTGAATCTCTTCATTTTGCCAGTACCCAGTGAGCTATCTTAATGGAAAGATTTAGGTTTCTAGGACTTTTTACGTGTCTTTAAATATTAATTTTTATTTTATTTGTTCTGGGGTTTTCTTCATAAATACCAATTACCCACGTTTTATCTCCATCAGATGGCCATGAAATCCCCCCATATCCTTTTCTCCTGTTTTTGGCATTAGTCTTCTGCATTATGGCATTTTTTTTTTCTGGGCTCTGTTCTGTATGACTGAAATAGTTCTTGGCAGGGTTGACTCTGCTCTACGGCTTCTGATGCATTTTGAAACTTCGATGTTATCGGTACAGCTCTAAAACACTTCTGGAGTGCCCCCTTACTTCCCTTTATGGCTTTGCTTACGTCGCAGCTGAATCTTCTGTTATCATGTTCTCTCATGGTTCATCTTACTTTAGGGACACCGTATTTCTTGAATGCCACTGAAAGTAAAAAGCAGATGCTGTCTGAAATTTACTTTTTGCCAACATTATTTTTCAAAAATAGACTTCAAAAATATTCCAGGAGTCTGGAATCTCTGAATCTTCCTGGTGGGATGTCACGATAAAGAATCTTTTCCTAGACACCGTGTTAGTTTTGTTCTTGCTTACTGATTATCGTTAATCCATTGACCTGTGTGAGGACAGTGGACACCATTTGAGCCACAGGCTATGCCGTGTAGGGAAATTTGTCTGTGTGTCATTTCTCCTCTGTTCATAGTGAAGCCACTCTGCCTGGTGGCAGGCTTGTTGTGACCAGGCCTCCGATCTGGCACATATGTATCTACCTGTTCAGCCTTATTTTTCTATATTGCTTTCACTGCGTCAACAAAGGCTGGCCTTCCCGTGAGCCCCCATCCAGGGATGCTGCTCCCACCAGGACCAGCAGCTTCTTGTTCAGTGTGCGGGTCCTCGCTCTGTAGCCTCCAGCACAATTTTACTAGGCTGCTCATCACCACAATTAGGGTCACCTTTACACTTTGGGGAAACTGTAAGCTCCTCTCCCTGGAGCTACAGACCCACAGTTCTTCCCTAATTACAGTCATCTGGACCTCTGAGTCCTGCATTGACCTCTGAAACAGGGATCCTGGCAGTCCACATACCCAGACTGCCTTCACATGGAGCTTTCCAGGTATCTTAGTTCATTCGGGCTGCTGTAACAATACCACCAGACTGGGTGGCTTATGAACAACAGAAAGTTGTTGCTCACAGTTTTGGAGGCTGGGAAGTCCAAGGTCAAGGTGCTGGTAGATTGAGTTTCTAGGGAGGGCTTCTTGCTGTTTCATAGATGGTGCCTTCTTACTGTGTCCTCACATAGTGAAAAGGGGAAACAGCTCTCTGGCCTCTATTATAAGGGCACTAATCCCATTCACAAGGACACCACGCTCGTGATCTCACCACCTCCCAAAGGCTCACCTCCTAATACCAGCATGTGGTGATTAGGTTTCAACATATGAATTTGTCAGGGACACAAACATTCAGACCATAGCCCCAGGCGAGTCTCACAGCCCACTCTTTCCTCTAGAACTCTGCCCTCCACGCCTAGAGATTCACAGGGAACAGAACTTTACCCATCACTTCCCAGGAGGCTATGTCATCCCTCAAGAAGGGACTTATTTCTGACATTGTAATGATTTTCTTCCTTAAATGTCTGTATAAGTAGAGGCTTTTGCTAAATTGACATTTTGTAATTATTATAATTGTGTTCCCAAGCCAAACATCTTTACCTGAGAGACCCACATATCTTTTTCAAATGAAAGCACGATTATCTTAGGTGTCGTGATTACAGCAGTTTTGGTTTTCCCTTCCTTTTCTCTTAAACAATGTGATTCTTCCAAATTGCACATTCTAAACCTGAAAATTTAGAATTTTTCTTCTTTTTGTAGAGTATATGGACTGTAAATTGGACACTGGCTTCACAATTAAAGAATCTATTTGTAAATTTATTTGCTTTAAATTAAGAAGCTTGAGCAAACTTTAATACCTTCCCTCTCCAGTGAAAGACTCCTCAGTCCCTACTGTATTTTATTTAACAAATGGCTGATTTAGAAATATTCTACCACTTTTTTTTTTTTTTTTTTTTGAGACAGAGTTTCGCTCTTTTGCCCAGGCTGGAGTGCAATGGCGCAATCTCAGCTCACAGCAACCTCCGCCTCCCAAGTAGCTGGGATTACAGGCATGTGCCATCATGCCCGGCTAATTTTTTGTATTTTTAGTAGAGACAAGGTTTCTCCATGTTGGTCAGGCTGGTTTCAAACTCCCGACTTCAGGTGATCCGCCCGCCTCAGCCTCCCAAAGTGCTGGGATTACAAGCGTGAGCCACTGCGCCCAGCCTCTACCACTTATTATATGTACACAAATTCAGAGTAAATTAACACTTGTCTCTGAAAAAAAGGCAACTTCTCAGTGCTTAATATTCAAATGTCTAAAGATGCATCAGTTTATTCCTTTTAACTTGCAAAGGATCCTGTATGATTCAATATATCTATTTCACTTAATGCATATATCCAAACTTTCTTTGTCTGAGTCAAAATTTCTGCTACCAAAGACAATAAAATTAATTTGAAAGTTACTTATAAACAAAACCCCTTGTAAAAAACTTTGAAAAGTATTTTTTTAAAAATTTAACAAGTACATTTTCTCTTCTTCTATCTTTGCTGTTTAGTAAAGTTATAACTCTATAGAAATAAAAATCTTTTTTAGAGAATTTTAGTCCATATTTCTTTTTTTTTTTTTGAGATGGAATCTCACTCTGTCCCCAGGCTGGAGTGCAGTGGCGCAATCTCAGCTCACTGCAACCTCCACCTCCTGAGTTCGAGTGATTCTCCTGCCTCAGCCTCCTGAGTTGCTGGGACTACAGGCACGTGCCACCACGCCCAGGTAATTTTTGTGTTTTTAGTAGAGACGGGGTTTCACCATGTTGGCCAGGATGGTCTCCATCTCTTGACGTCGTGATCCACCCACCTCAGTCTCCCAAAGTGCTGGGATTACAGGTGTGAGCCACTGCACCCAGCCTCTTATTTTTTTGAGATGGAGTTTCTCTCTTGCCACCCAGGCTGGAGTGCGATAACGTAATCTCGGCTCACTGCAACCTCCGTCTCCTGGGTTCAAGCAATTCTCCTGCCTCAGCCTCCCGTGTAGCTGGGATTCCAGGTGCCTACCATCATACCTGGCTAATTTTTGTATTTTTAGTAGAGACAGGGTTTCATCATGTTGGTCAAGCTGGTCTCGAATTCCTGACCTCAGATGATCCGCCCCTGGTCTCCCAAAGTGCTGGGATTACAGGTGTGAGCTACTGCTCCCAGCCAGCCACTGCGAGTAGCCGTTAGTCCATACTTCATCCTCTGTGGCTGTGTCGTTGTTGTTTTCTTTATCCTCTCTTTTTTTTTATTCATTTGTTTTTTTTTTTAATTCTTTTTTTTCAGACAGAGTTCACTCTGTCGCCCAAGCTGGAGTGCAGTGGCACAATCTCGGCTCACTGCAATCTCTACCTCCTGGGTTCAAGTGATTCTCCTGCCTCAGCCTCCCAAGTAGCTAGGATTACAGGCATGTGCCACCATGCTCGGCTAATTTTTATACTTTTAGTAGAGTTGGGGTTTCACTATGTTGGCCTGGTTGGTCTCCAACGCCTGACCTTAGGTCATCCTCCTGCCTCAGCCTCCCAAAGTGCTAGGATTACAGGCGTGAGCCACTGAACCCGGCCTATCCTCTTTTTTTAATCCATATATGTAATCATAAAAGGTTAAGACACTTTAAGAATGGATTGCAATCGTGTAACAAAATCCACGTAAGATCCTAAGTCTTCAGACTTATTAATAATGGGAGAACTGTGAAGCCAAGAACCTTCGGCCAACATAAAAAATTGGGTCTTGGATACCTAGTATTTACTCAGTTGTGCCTCGTCGCTCAGTGTTTAACTAAACACAGAAGAATTGACAGCCTCACACACGTAGGTCAGACATAATATAAAATACACCACATGCATTTAATGATGGACAAACCCCAGTGATGTAACCATAATTTTTCTGCTCAATTAAAAAAATCTCTTTGCATTTTTCATAAACATAAATGTGATTTTTATTGCTCCAGCCAAACCCTGACACCCATAGACAGCGGCAACCACCCTTTTGTATCAAAGGAAGAGTAATGGGGTTCTGAGGTGTGTTGTGTTGCTGTGTTCAGCCAAGCAGCTGCAGGGGACCCCACCAGAAAGAAATACGCATCGGCAGTGGTAGCCGCTCACATCTGTGTCACTGAGGCTGGAGGAGTCTGGAATTTCTGAGTTACAGGGCTGTCTCTGCCAAAGACTTGCTGGCAAAGTTTTTTGTCTGCAAAATAGACACAATAATGAGGACCTCATAAGGACTTTAAGAAGTGCCCTACACCCTGGAAACTTCTGTTGGCAGAACTGAAGGGAGAAATTAACTCTTCCCCCGAGGAAAAAAATGTTTCCATAGCAGTTCTAAACTTTGTCCCTTGTGTGAGACGATAAGTGGGTTTTAAATGCAAATAAGGCTAGTGATGGAATTTTACAGTTGAGTTCTAAAGTCAAACCCAAATGGTCTTATCCTTGAGATTCTTTTTTGTTTATTTGTTTTGAGACAGAGTCTCACTCTGTCACCCAGGCTGAAGTACAGTGGCTCAATCCTGGCTCACTGCTACCTCCGCCTCCTGGGTTCAAGAGATTCTTCTGCCTCAGCCTCCAGAGTAGCTGGGATTACAGGTGTGCACCACCACACCACGCTAATTTTTGTATTGTTAGGAGAGATGGGGTTTCACCACGTTGGTCAGGCTGGTCTCGAACACCTGACCTCAAATGATCCACCCACCTTGGCCTCTCAAAGTGCTGGGATTACAGGCATGAGCCACTGTGCCCAGCCCGAGATTCTCAAGTGGTTCTTCCTGGTCACACCTCTGCAACCCTGTCTGGTGAGGCTAAAACTGTGCCTGAGCTTGCCCGCGGGACACACGGACTCTGAGGATGCTCTGTGTTATGGGCTATGTTCTGCCGCTCCCAAATTCAAACATCTAAGTCCTAACCCCCAGGACCTCAAAATGTGGCTGTATTTTGAGACAGGTTTTCTACAGAGATAACTAAGTTAAAGGCAGACCATTAGGGTGGGTCCTCAGCCAGGATGACTAGTGTCCTTATAAGCAGGGCATTAGGACACAGAATCACAGGGGGAAGACCACATGGGGACACAGGGAGAAGATGCGATCTGCAAGCCAAGGAGAGAGGCCTTATGAGAAACCAACCCTGACCACCCCCTGGGTCTCAGACTTCCAGCATCGTGAGGAAATAAAGTTCTGCTGTTTGACCTACCCCGTGTGTGGTACTTTGTTATGGCAGACCCGGCAAAGTAAACCACCTCCAAATCTTCCCCCACTTGGCGATACTGAGCCTTCAAATATCCTTCCATTTTGGAAGGAGACGTGAATCCCAGGAATGAATCATTGCTGACTCCAACTAGGCAGCTTCTGCCTAGGGATACACAGCTCTTTGAAGGATGCACGTTTTTTCTGCTGTCCTGGTGAACTTTCTTTTCTTATTTTCATCTCTGCACTTTTTAAATCTAACACAAGACAAGACTGGACTGTCCTGCTGTCCAGGAAGGGGAATATCCTGAAGCCCCGAACTGCTCAGAACTCTCTGCTGGTGATTCTCCAGTATGTGTCCCAGGATTCCAAGTGACACACTTTTTACACAAAGTATGGTGAAGTCATTTCCGGTAACCACAAAATAGGCATTTTCTGTGAGTTACACAGTTTTTGGCATTTGTAGAATAAAGGAAGTAAACCTTCCTTTGGTTCACATTTTAATCCACAGTCAGTCATTTCTAGTCTTTCCTATTCATCTAGGAAACATCATCTAGGAAATATCTTTTCACCTGATGTTTATTCCAACATCAGGAAGCTCCTTCTGCTTTGCACTGTGAGCTGATGATATCTGCTTATTATATACCATTGTTACATTTATTTGTTGGGATGCTTCTCTAGAATTATTTGTTGTCAAAGGTGTTCAATTGCCAAGACCAGCTCAGTCGTAGAGACCCCAACTGAGGTGGCGCTGAAGGAATTAAGAAACAGACACAGAGATGGAGTGCAAAGTGGGACTCTTAGGGGGCTAACAACCTTCCAAGCTGAGCACCTCGGGCTGACAGCCTTTCGAGCTGAGACCCTCGAGCAGACTCTCTGAACAGGTGATTATTATTAACAAACAGGTGTTCTGTGTTTTCTTATAGAGCAAAAATAAACCAGGCAGGCAGCTGGTGCCTGCTTACCACTGATCAAAGACAAACTAGAAAGTGTTCTCCACGAGGGAGTCATAGGGGCAGGGTCACATATCCCGTGCTTAAAGAATTGTTTTAACTGATGTATGATATACATATACTGTTTTACTACTTTAAATGCCCCAAGCAGTAGTCTGCTGGCAGAGCCAGCTCGGTTTTCCTTGCCATCATTCTCAGCAAACAATATAATTTATCATACACGTTAGGACTTGTCCCACACTCAACCTTGCAGATCTTGATAGTGGTTATAGCACATGTTGTCTTCAGATTGGGAAACAATCACCTGATCCCCCCCACGGTTATCAGCTGGTGATGGAAGTGCCCCCACCCCGGCCTTGTGGACTAAGGTGAATTTGCATGTCAGGCCAGCAGTTTCTCGTTGGGCTGTTCAGGAGCACTTCCACCCAAACTCATGCTGGGGCTCCACACGGGAACAAGACTCATGACAGGGGCTCCACTGACAGGGCCTAGCCGCTGCACCCACGTCTGATCTCTGGGGCCTCCAGAGCTCCTGAACTTCTCTCTGACTCACTTGCAGCAGCAACAGTTTTTACATTATGTTTTTGATATTACTGTTAAACAAGCAAACCAATTAGAATGTGCCTTGAGGATTTACTAAGCTCACAGCAAAATCTGTTTTGTTTTCACAGCTGTGCTCACACGCTTGAATGATGCCATTTCAAGGAAGATAGCATGAGGTAATGTTGACGACAGCACAATTGTCATCCTGCTAAAGAGAAGAGTATTGTGAACTCAATGGAAAAGAAAAGTGAGGCTTTCATCTGTAAGCTTAGATCCCATTTATGGCAATCATCTCAACCTCTGCGCAGGGCTCAGAGTGGAAATTACTACAAGCTGCTGAACACAGATGACATCATCTTGCCACCCACAAATGTTATGGGTTTGACAGCCCAGAAGATGGCATCCCCTAGGAAGAATACAGCTCACACTAAGTTGACAAGTTTTGTGTGTTTGAGAGGAAATATTATCATAAAAGTTATTCTCCTCTCCATTTCCTCTTTGGGTTTGGCAACTGCCATTACAATGAAATTATGATCATGACAAAGAGCCATTAGCTTTCCCCCAGAGCCACGAGCCACAGCTCCCTCTGTGTGGAATGATTTGAGTTTAGAGCCCTTTCCCATTAGAACTTTCATAACTTGGGGCTCTGGAGGCTAAGATTTAAACAAGTGCATATGCTATTGTGCTGTTAGTCATTTGCAGTTTTCCCTGCTGTACTGCTAATCACCAGGGCTTTTCAGTTAGGCCACCAGAGTTAATGCATGCCACACAGCTACTGAAGTTGTCACGGATCATAAAGAGAGTGTTTCCTGCCTGCTAATTCGGCAACTGCTCTCATGTGTTTGATGGAAGGCTGGACATATTTTTTTTATGCTCAAATTATCTTCCATTAAAGGACACATACCTTCTTTACATGACCTGGAGCTGTTTCTACCAGCAGCTCTGGAGTCACAGACATTCCAGATATGCTATTACATTCATATTATGGAACTATGACTTTCTAGTTATCATAAAGGTGGAAATCAAAGAAAAAAGGGCTGATTCCACAAAAAACAAAAAGAAAAAAAGAAAGAGAACTAGAGAAAGAAAAGAAAAAACGGAAGAAAGAGAAAAAGAAAGAGAGAGAGAGAAAGAAAAAGAAAGAAAGAGAGAGAGAAAGAAAAAGAAAGAAAGAAAGAGAGAAAGAGAAAGAAAGAAAGGAAGGAAGGAAGGAAAGAAGGAAGGAACAAGGAAGGAAGGGCAATAATACAAGCACCAAAGCCATAAGCCATCTTGGACTAACTGAGACACCAAGAGAAAAAAAAAAATTGTCTAGTTTCTCATTTACTAAGTCTCAGCACTTGGTCTGGCCAATATAGGGTTAGTGAAAAAACTGGTTTTAATTACATGTTAATCATCAGTAAATTTCTTCACTATTCACAACTCTATTGGTGGTTTTAAGACCAATGTATTTCAATATCACCCACCCCAAAAAATGGGGCTTTACCATCACCCTTTCAGGGGCAACTGGCATTTCTGAACCCCTGCACTAAGTCCCCTCTGCCACGGCGCCACCTCTGGTAAGGAAGACTGTTAACTACTACTTGCCATAGTTCGGAATGACTGGGCTCCATTTTCCCCAATCTTTACACCTTCAGTGAGTCTCATCACCCTGGAGAACGTTTGGGGAATGCTGAAACCATAGGACTGTTTAGTACTCACAGAAAAGGTGTCAACAACACAATGTACTACTTAGAAAGAAAAAGGACTGAAAATAGTGAGCCTTTAAGCAATCTTCTCTGCCTTCTTGCTGCATGCAGACTGGATTCCCTTACCTTCCTGGCCCAGCCCTGGGCTCTCACCCATCTTTGTTGTCTGATTATCATCCTGTTACAGCAGTGAGCTCAATGTACCTCGTATTAAATCAAAGTAGAAGTGTTTTCTCCACTATTATGCAAATTCCTTGGGGGCAGCCATCACCACTTGCTATTCTTTATATTCCATGCAAAGAAACTTAGTCCATTTTCTGTTGCTTATAACAGAATACCTGAAGCTGGGTAATTTGTAGAGAAAAGGGATTTATTTCTTACAGTTATAAAAGCTGAGAAGTCTAAGGTCAAGGGGCTGCATCGGGTGAGGGCCCTCTTGCTGGTGAGGACTCTCTGCAGAGTCCTGAGGCAATGCAAGTCATCATGTGCTGAGGGGATTCAGCATGGTCGATTAGACCTCTCTTCTTCTTATAAAGTCACCAGTGCCACTCCCATGATAACCCAATTAGTCCTTTAACCCATTGATCAATGGGTCATGAGGACTCTGCCTCTTCAAGGCCCCACCTCTCAATACTGCCACCTTAGAGATTAAGTTTCAACATAATCTCAACAGAGGAGACAAATATGCAAACCACAGCAGAACCTGCTCAGTAAATGTTTGTTGTACTGAATTATGCTCTCAAAAAAGTTACCAGATCTGAGGCACATAGATTTATCCTGAATAAATCTGTAGAAATAACTACTAGAGCATGTGTTTTGTTCGTGAATTTAATATACACGTTCAGGTACACACCATTCCTTATCTAAAACCTGATATATCAGAATTTTTCAGATTTTCAAAAGTTAGTTCCTGTATATTACATAGCGTGTTATCACTGAGTACATTTACAAAAAGCGTAGGCACAGAAATAAAAACTAGCCTCATATTAGTGAAGATTATGTTTTAGGATCAAACAAGCTTGCTGCAAACTTATGAAAAGAAATCTTTGCTTTCAAAGCTTTTTTGGATTTCTGAATAATGAAGAATTGTGGAACTACAGGTGAAGAAAAAAATGAATTACATCTTTTACATTAAATTTCTATAACTGATTTAATATTCCTTTAAAAAATATCATATTTTATTTCTGTATGCTTCCATTTCAAAATTAAAAATAATCTATTAATACACGCTCATTACTTAAAATCCAACAATGGAGATAAAGCAAAGTCCTCTTAGATGGCCCCTCTTCTCACCTCAATTTTCTTTCCACAGGAATCCCTTGGCCTCCTGGTTGCTCCACAGGTACTCACCAAGTCATGGAGCAACACTTTGTTTTTATAAAGTCCCCTTGGAAAGCACCCTCACCTCCATCTTCCCCCATGACCTTTCCTCACTGTATCCTTGGAGGTCTATAAAGAAAACTGTATTCTTCTCCATGCTGAGAGATGAGAAAAATCAGACTTAAGCCCATCAAGATTCTTGCTTCCTGTGATAGAGCCAACAAGTGGAAAAGAAGGAACTAGAACCCAAATATTCTGACCTTCAGCATTCTTTAAGTTTTCTGACATCACAACCCAAATTCTGCTATCATGCATATTCCCAATACCATGTCTATAGCCAGAGATCATTGGTGTATAAACAACTTTTTATCTAAAAGGGTGATAGGGTTTGGCTCTGTGTCCCCACCCAAATCTCATCTTGTAGCTCCCATAATTTCTACATATAGTGGGAGGGACCCAGTGGGAGATGATCAAATCATGGGGTGGGTTTTTCCATGATGTTCTCATGATAGTGAAGAGGTCTTATGAGATCGGGCGGTTTTAAAAACAAGAGTTTCTCTGCACAAGTTCTCTCTTTGCCTGCTGCCATCCACGTAAGATGTGACTTGCTCCTCCTTGGCTTCCACCAGGATTGTGAGGCCTCTCCAGCCACATGGAACTGTGAGTCCAATTAAACCTCTTTCTTTTGTAAATTGTCTAGTATCAGATATGTCTTTATCAGCACATGAAAACAGGCTAATGCAAAGGGGGTCTCCTCAGATCAACAGAGGTCAAGTCACACAGGTGCGCTAGGGACCTCGCTGCTTCTCCCACCCCTTTCCTGATTTAGCCTGGGAGCTTCACAAATTCCTGGGAGTTCTGAAACACTTCACCAACAGAGATTTGTCAGATTTCAATAACATCCCATCCTATCCCACAGCCACCCCTTAACTGGACAGTCTATTAGTGCTAAAGTCACCTTTACATTCTCACAAATGTGTACAATTCGCCAATTTTGGTTCTCTAAAATCACCTTTCTTGGGATCATACTTGTATTACGACTTTCAAAAGAGAGTGCGAATACCTTCACATATTGTCTGTTTGTCTTTAAACTGAATTCTAAGAGGAAGGAGGAGGCACTCTTATTCTTCTGCTATTGATAAGCCACATAAGCGTCCATGGCTTATACTCTGTGCTTTCCCATTCCAGAAACACATCTGCTTGGCAATATAGAAAAGCCTCCCCCACTCAAGAAAGAAGTTTTCTAAACATTTTCTGAAGCATAAACATGTTCAAATACAACATCCCTGAGGCAACTAGAGAAAGTTACCAGGAACAAAGGGTTATGAGAGATGAGAGCTTATTTTTCTAATCCAGTATCAAATACAGTCTGTTAAAATGAGATTAGTACTTATTAAGTGAATCTGGTATCAGTGGCTGCCCTAAATAGACCACATTATTTGGCAAGAGCTCTTAAGGAACTTGTCCTACCTACACAAAAGCAAAGAAAGAGTAGTATTAGCCACAGTATTCTTAGGAAATGGTTTCTCATTTTAATTATCTATATTTCAGAACAAGTGCAATGGTGTAGAGTATTTGAATAAGCTATTTGCCATCATCAAAAGTAACCCCTTGCAATGATTTTGCTTTTTTTAGAATGCATAATCACTTTCTTATACAATAGGGGTGACTTTAAAAAAATCTTTTGTTCCTCATTAAAATATTTTAGCTTTTTCTTGGGGGAGATAGTATAGAAAGGACAGGTAGCTTTTTCCTTGGCAATTTTAGAAGAAGAACTACTGTATATAATTTGGTGTGTTCTAGAAAATGTTGTTATAATTCTATTGCTAGACCAACTCTTATTAAACTAGAAATGATGGAGAAAATTATTTTTAAAAATTATTTTTAAAAAACCTCCCCAAACATTATCAGTTCTTTGCTTAAATCCCATCTTCAAAGACCTGAAATTAGCTGGTGGAATGGGTTTCACTTTCTCCTATTTCTGATTGTTCTTAACACTAAGCAGGGCTAACAAGGATTTAAACGGCAGGTAGTAGAAAGAAGGGAGGTCTGAAGAGGTAAACTGAGGCCTGGTCAGAGCAGCAGGGGTGGTTTGACAGAAAGGATCAGATTTGGGAAACTCCCAGGTGACATCAATAAAAGATAGTGACCAGGTGGGGTTGAGGGAAAGGAAGGGGCTAAGCAGTATTCTGAAGTTTCTAGATTGAAAGCCACTCCAAATAAATAACCTAGCTTTAATCAGGAAGATGGGAAAGAGGAAAAAGGCAAGTGAGAAGCGAAAGGAGAGAGGGGAGTTGTCTGGGAGGCTTGAGTGATGGAGCTGAGAGTGGGCACTCTGTCCCTATTTCCACAGCTGAAGGGTGCAATGTCTTGTCCAGTCAGCTCCGAGCCCATCCAGTCAACTCCTCACTAATTCTCAGAGCTCTCCCTCTCCTTTCCACCCTCTACATCCATGGCCTTGGTTGGGGGCCTTCAGCTTCCCTTGAGTGACTTTTTGGATACATCTTCCCGTAACCGAGCTCCCCCTCATTCAGTCTTACCCACTGCCAATCCTTTAAACTCCAATTCCAATTTCATGCCATCACAGCATTGCTAAAAATTGACAAGGCCTATCTGCTCCAGAATAAAACCCAAATTTTCAGTCTCCAACCTCTGCCTCTTTTGGCTCTTCCCACTCCCAGCCGCACACTGTCACTCCCAAGATACTGAAGTCCTCCAGGTTCTCTGAGCCAGGACAAGTTCTCTTGCATTTCCAGTTCTTTTTGCAGGCTGCTGTCTGTCTGCAATACCCCTTTCTTGTATGGCCAGCTCCTTCTGCGGGACTCAGTTGTTGATTTCCTCCAGGAATGGTCCCTGATCTTCTGACCTCACTGTTGGGCAGACACTTTTCTGCTCTCTATTTCTTCACACCACTGGGAGACTATTTATCTCATTGTCACCTGTTGATTGTCTATCTCCCTTCCAACAGAGGAAGCTCAGAAACAGCATAGATTATGTTTTCTTCATTTTGTACTTTTTGTGGAGATAGTGGTCTCATGTTGCTCAGGCCTTGGTTGAGGGGTCTAGGGGTCCTCCCGCCTCGGACTCCCAGAGCTCTGGGATTACAGATGTGAGCCACCGCATTGGGCTCTTCATTTTTTTTCCCCAAGGCTGACACAATTCTGCCACTTCCATAAAGTTTTGTGAATTAAAGACAAAGGTGGCATTGCTTCCATTTCAAAGGGAAAAAGGCTCTTGTATGAGGGTGGAAAGGCTGCTTCTAGTTTACTACTTATCCTTTTCCTTGTTAAAAAACAGCAGTGAGGGGGCAGGCAGGTGACCCACCCCATCTGCCCTTACATGGGAGAATAACAGGCAGCTTTCAACTGAACGTGCCACAAAGGAGGGCTGTGCGCAAGGGAGAGCCAGGTTTTAGGAAGCTGCTCACCCGCCCCCGTTTTAAGATTCTATATTCTCTCAATCACCCAGATGTTTCTTGGAACTCTCAGTTATAATATAATCAAGTATGGGTATATTTTAGGGAGAGACCCTGAAAAGAAATCCATCAGAGACTTGAGAACTATCGGGCAGGGGCACTTTGCAGCAGCATGGGGTATATTCAGAGGCATAAAATTTCCTACCGTCCACCCAATAGGAACCTAAAGGAACTGAAAGAAAGGCAAACACCAAAATATTAGTAAAAACTGATAAGAGGGCATCGTTAAGATTTGGAAAACCTGAATCTACCTTTTCCATGTATCTTGAAAACTGTTAGTAATCTTTTTATTCTTTTTTTTTTTGAGACAGGGTCTCCCAGGCTTGAGTGCAGCAGTGCAACAGTGACTCACTGCAACCTCCAACTCTCAGGCTCAATCAATCCTCCCACCTCAGCCTCCCAAGTCGCTGGGACTCCAGGCATGCGCCACTATGCTGGGTTGATTTTTAAATTTTTTGTATAGATGGAGTTTCACCCTGTTGCCCATGGCTGGTCTGGAACTCTTGGGCTCAATTGCTCCTCCCACTTCGGCCTCCCAAAGTGCTGGGATGACAGGCGTGAGTCACAGTGCTCTGCCTAGTAAAGATGTCTTTGAACATGGAAGCATCATAAGTAACTAAAGCAACTGTAACTGCCGTTTTAAAGTTGAATGCTTAATTGCCACTGAAAAGAACACAAGGAAGACTCTTCCCAGTTACTATCATGCTTTAACAGAAAAAAAATTCACTGGCTCATGCCTGTAATCCCAGCACTTTGGGAGGCCGAGGCGGGCGGATCACCTGAGGTTGGGAGTTTGAGACCAGCCTGATCAACATGGAGAAACCCCGTCTCCACTAAAAACAAAAAAAAAAATAGCCAGGCATGGTGGTGCATGCCTGTAGTGATCCCAGCTACTCAGGAGGCTGAGGCAGGAGAATCGCTTGAACCCGGGAGGTGGAGGTTGCAGTGAGCTGAGGTCAAGCCATTGCACTCCAGCCTGGGCAACAAGAATGAAACTGCATCTCAAAAAAAAAAATTCTTTGTAAGGACTTGTAGCATATAGTGTTTGATACATGATTGACACATGTTCTTGCTGAATATACATAAATAAAATATTGTTTTCAGTATTATATAGACGGGTATATATATGCTATAAACAACAGTAAGAATAAGTTTAGGACTACTAAATATAATTAAATATTAAATATAATCACTTGATCTATATTATATATTGATAGTTCACACCACCCAAGTCATATTTCATTTAATGGAATAGCACCTTTTTTGAAAGTTAGTGAGAAAATAAGTTTATGCTTATTTTATCATCAACAACTTTCTTTATAAAATTGTAGGTACATTCCAACATGTGATACAATTAGGGCAGTACAAATCATAGTAAAGAAGTAGGTAAATTGGGAAAAGTCACATTTTTATGGAAAATCTATTTGAAAAGCCACATCTATATTTATAACTCAATATATAACACTGAAAGTTAAAATATTTTACCAAGAATTATATTCTCTTGGGCTCAGCTAAATCTACAGAAGTTGGAAAAGTGTCCTACTTCAAATTAAATTCATGCTTTTATTTCTACCTCAAGGCAAAAAAATCATTTTTAAGCCACAGGCTTTTAAACCACAATCAAAGGCCGTTTATTGAATGCCATACACTGATGGCACAAGTTTTTTTTAGCCTTAAAAATACTGTTACCTAAGAAAATATTCCTGGCTGACTCTAATTGCTTTTTTAAAATGTGTAGGTACCAGTGTGAATTCAGGAAACCCATTATAAATGACTCATGAGTAATACGATGTGGAACAAAGTAAGACTCTCGACTAGCATCCAAGGCAGACCTAAGTAAATACACAACTACTTCCCCACCTTCTTAACTAACAGAGGAAATATGACTATTTCAATTTAGATAAGTTCCAATGTACAGCTACTATTTACCTTTTTTATTACAGCTTGATTCTACAAAGAAGAAGGAATTACTATTACTAGTCATCTACCAGTTAGTTCCTTCTTTGAAGAACCCATAAATGAATCTGTTTATTAAAAAGGTGGGGAAAGATACTCAAATTCTTAGTTATCATTAGCTTTTTTTTTTTTTTTAACCTGAGTTCTTGGTATTTTTGTGAAAGCAATTTTTTTTAGTTTCCAATTACACTATATCATTTTCTCAAAGGGACAAAACAAAGTTATAAATATGGTGGCATATTTCAGAATAAAATCCAAACAATGAGGCTGGCTGCTGTGGCTCACACCTATAATCCCAGCACTTTGGGAGGCTGACACAGGAGGGTCCTTTGAGCCCAGGAGTTCAAGACCAGCCTGGGCAACATGGCAAGACCTCATCTCTATAAATAAAAACATTAGCCGGGAGTGGTGGTGCACATCTGTGGTCCCAGCTGCTCGGTAGCCTGAGGTGGGAGGAGTGTTTGAGCCCAGGCAGTTGAGACCACGATGGTGCCACTGCACTCTAGCCTGGGCGATAAAGCGAACCCCTCTCTAAAGCAACCAACCAACCAACCAATCAATCAATCCAAATTTTGAGAGAACTGGAAATCATGAGTTACAGAGAGGCTTGAGGTCAAATCTGCCTTGACCAGTATTCTTCCTACTGTCTCCCTAGATGGAATTTTTAAAGTTCCTCCATATTTACCCAAGACTATCATTTTTCTTGGTCTTAAAAGATGAATTTTCTTTTGAGTTAAGGCAATATTGGAGTTGAGCTCTTTAGCTTTTTTTACCTTTTTTTTTTTTTTTTAAGAGATGGAGTCTTCCTGCATCGTCCAGGCTGGAATGGAGTGGTGTGATTATAGCTCACTGTAACCTCGAACTCTTGGACTTACGCAATGCTGTGTCTCAACCTCCCAAAGTGTTGGGATTATAGGCATAAGTCACCATGCCTGGCCCTAGAACTGACCTCTTTAATGTCCCCACTGCTTGGTATGTGAACACTGCATATGACCTTGGTATTTTACCCATTGTTGCTGGACAGCAGGGACACATAAAGGATCTACATGCTGTCTTTGGTGCCAATGCAGAGAGTATCCAGAACCTTTGGGGGACTATTCTAGAAATGGTAGCAGATACTGTATGTCTCAAGATGCTCACAGCCCACAAAGGCATAAGGTCCCAAGATGTGATCTCCACATTCAAATATCCCCACACTGCCAGCTAGACTTACGTCTCTTCCTAATCTTTCTTGATAATTCCTCAGCAACGTGTCTCAGAACTTGGATGTTAAGATGAAGGAAGGGGCCTATGTAGAAAAATATTGTGGTATGGGTTTTAAACTATAAAAACCTTCATTAGGCATTTAAGCCTATAAAAACTTAATAGAATTATTTCTTTGAGCTGAAAGAAAGGCAACTGCATAGCCTTTCTGAGTGTTTTAAGTAGGTATCATGAGCCCAATAAAGCATTCCACAATTTTGCCAGTCAGATGAGTTCCCGGCAACTCAGAATCTGTGACTGCTGCAGGGGCAGCCCATGAGTGATGTCATTCACTCTGTGTACTAAGTTAACCGATTGTTTACATTACTGCAAAATACCAGATAATCGTTACATCCATTTTCTTGTGGAAACAGAAACATTGAATGCAAGAAGAATATCTCTTGCAATATCTATTAATAGACTAAAAATTGTCCAAGTCCTGGTGTTCAGAACTTTATCTAAGAATCGATCCTATGAAAATAATCTTGGAGGCCGGGCGCGGTGGCTCACGCCTGTAATCCCAGCACTTTGGGAGGCTGAGGCAGGCAGATCACCTGAGGTCGGGAGTTCGAGACCAGCCTGGCTAACATTCTGAAACCCCGTCTCTACCAAGAATACAAAAATTAGCTTGGCATAGTGGCACACATCTGTAGTCCCAGCTACTTGGGAGGCTGAGGCACGAGAATTGCTTGAACCCACAGGGCAGAGGTTGCAGTGAGCTGAGATGGC
Source organism: Ateles fusciceps (assembly GCA_036589455.1). NCBI lineage: Eukaryota > Metazoa > Chordata > Mammalia > Primates > Atelidae > Ateles > Ateles fusciceps. Next base: position 688,336 of record JAZHEH010002042.1, read on the forward strand.
ACCACGGCACTCCAAGCTGGATGACAGAGTGAGACTCCATCTCAAAAAAAAAAAAACAAAAAGTACTTAGAGCTAATTTATATATATATATATCTGTGTGTGTGTGTGTGTGTGTTTACATATATATACACACAGTGATATATATAATATATATAAATTATAATGTTTATTAGAAATAAAGTTTCAGAATATTTACTGTTTATCTTGCAAAGGCAAGATAAGTAAGTTTTATATTTTTAATAAGAAGAAAAAATAAAAAATAAAAAGCTTACTTGTAGAATTGTGTGATAATATTTGAATTTCATGTGGCATCAGATTACTGTTTTCCTCTCAAAAAAAGTCTGTATCTTCTGAACAAACTAAACCGTATATTAATCACATTGTAAATTTTTTGAGAGCAGTAATTATTTCTTATTGGCTTTTGCATTCTTAGAACTTGGTCTCAAACAAATACTCTATATTGGTCAAATGCATATGTTAACAAAGCCCTAAATATGTTTTACACAATCTGTCTAATTTTCCTACTTGTAACTATTGAAATACCCTCATCTACATTAAGAAACATTTCTCTCTAGAAAAAAACTTGTAACTTGGCAAACCAAGAAGATAGATGGTACAATGCAATATTATTCAGCCTTAAAAAGGGAAAGAATCCTGCCATTTATAACAACGTGGAGAAACTTGGAGGATGATATACCAAGTGAAATAAGCCAGACAAAGAAAGACAAATATTGCAAGATAATCACTTTTATGTGGAATCTAAAAAAAGTCAAACTTAGGAAAACAGAACACTTGTTTCCAGGGGCTGGGGGAGGGCAGAGTAAATGGGGAGAGGTTGATGGAAGGGTCTGAACTTTCAGTTACGAGTAAGTCCTAGAGTTCTAGTGTGCAGCATGGTGACTACACTCAATAACACTGTACTGTGTACTTGAAATTCACTAAGAGACTGACCTAAAGTGTTCTCACCACACACACAAAGAATAACTATCTCAGGTGAGGGGTATGTTAATTAGCTTGTTTGTGGCAATCATTACATAAGACATATTTACATCAAAACACCATGTTTTACACTTTAACTTTGTATTTTTCAATCATACCTCAAAAACCTGGGGAAAAAAAGGATAGTATTTAGAAAGTGGCTTCTATGGGCTGTTTACCGTTGTCTCCTTTACCGTTGAAAGTGGCTGTTATAATTGTATAACAGAATTTTAAATGTTTTGGGTTTGGGTGAATTGGCCAAAAGTAATGCTTGCGACCATGGGTTAGAGTGTTTCCCCTGAACCATGAGAACTGACCTGAAAGGAGCCAGACAGGGTACCCTTGGGCTGTAACCAGCTGAATCAATCAAGCAAGCTCACCAGTGCCTGTCAGTCCCAGTGGCTGAGGACTGCTGTGTGTCAGGTCAGTGAGACATCCTGCAACTCGCCCACAGTAGAAGGCTGGAGCCACCTTTTACTCTCCTTTTTATTTAATTAAATTACATTTATTTATTTATTTATTTATTTATTTATTTATTTGCTGGGACAGAGTTTTGCTCTGTCACCCAGGTTAGAGTACAACGATGCGATCTCAGCTCACTGCAACCTCCGCCCCCTGGGTTCAAGCAATTCTCCTGCCTCAGTCTCCTGAGTAGCTTGGATTATAGGTGCCTGCCATCATGCCCAGTTAATTTTTGTATTTTTAGTAGAGATAGGGTTTCACCACCTTGGCCAGGCTGGTCTCGAACTCCTGATCTCAGGTGATCCACCCACCTTGGCCTACTAAAAGTGCTAGGATTACAGGCATGAACCACTGCACCTGGCCTCTCCTTTTTAAATGATAATGGTTTGGGGGACCATATGTTCCTTGAGTGTAACTGCTGAGTGTATAATGGACTATATTGTTTGCTGAGAGCAACAGCAGATCACTTGAGGTCAGGAGTTCGAGACCAGCCAGGCCAACATGGCGCAACCCTGTCTCTACTAAAAATACAACAATTAGCTGAGCGTGGTGGCAAGCACCTGTAATTCCAACTACTCGAGAGGCTGAGGCAGGAGAATCACTTAAGCCTGGGAGGCAGAGGATGCAGTGAGCCGAGATCATGCCACTGTACTCCAGCCTGAGCAACAGAGGGAGGCATCATCTCAAAAAATAAATAAATAAAATAAATAAAAAATAATACATAAGAAAAATGGTTCTTAAACATGAGAATGGCAGGGGAAGTTGGAAAGTTTTCTCGTGTGAAATACAGATTTGGTTACTCCACGAGAGTCGTTTAGCACTAAGTATATTAAATGATGACACGAAGAAGAGCTTCCTATGCTGAAGAGACCAACTGACAACCCCAACTTCCACAGGTTCTCACCTTCTGTGGCTTATTATAGCTCATTTTCCTTTCAGATCTTAGAATCTCCCACTTTAGGAACTGAAATTTTTCGGAATTTCCTGTGATTATGTTTTCTAGTGTTACGGGAAGGAAAATGATCTTTGGGGTTAGATAACATACAAAGTTCAATGCTGAATTCAACAGAGGTCTTAAAATACAAGTCCAGGAATGAAAGGGATTAAGCATGTACACCGGGCATAATTAATACAGACTATCACTAGGTTCATAAAACAATTGAAAAAATTGCCTTTGAAGAGAAAGTTTATTAACTTCAATTTAATATTCACAATACAGATTTGAGACATTTTAGAGGAGAAAACCCACAAAGTTATAATCCTCTTTAAGAACAAGCATGGGTCTCTTTATTGCTCACAGGCTGTGAACTAAGCTTTCAGTTCATTCAATAGTTGAGTACCTACTGTGTGTTTCAAAAAATGTGCCCAGCACTGAGAATGCTCCACAGAATGCCCTTGTTCCCATGGGATTTACAACCTAGTGAGGGAGACAGTTAATGTACAATAAAGAAATAAGCACAAGATCTTTGTACAAGATTCTAAGATTAGGTGGTGCCGAATGTTATAAACAAAATAAAACAGGGCCACACACATTTACCTAGTATAGTCGCTGCTTTGGCGTCCATTTTGGGCCTGCCATTAGTTATTGAAACCTGGTCTTAACCCCATCACCTTTGGTCTAGTTAAAATGTTCCCCTCCCTGGGGGGGTTGTTTGTGATACAAACTGCCTGCTGCTCTTCACCCCACAGCTGCCAACCACAATAAAACCTAATGATCAGCACCAGAGTTAGGTAAGTTTCCCCTTTTGCACATTTTAAAATTTTATTTATGTATTTGTTTGTTTGTTATTTGAGATGAAGTCTCACTCTGTCACCCAGGCTGGAGTACAGTGGTGCAATCTTGGCTCACTGCAACCTTCACCTCCGAGGTTCAAGCAATTTACCTGCCTCAGCCTCCCAAGCAGCTGGGATTACAGGCGTGCACCATCACGCCCTGCTGATTTTTTTTTGTATTTTTAGTAGAGATGGGATTTCATTTTGTTGGCCAGGCTGGTCTCGAACTCTTGTCTTCAAGTGGTCCTCCAGCCTCAGTCTCCCAAAGTGCTGGGATTACAGGCATGAGTCGCCGTGCCCAACCACACGTTTTTTTTTTTTTTAATTAGCCAATCCATAACCCCCATGGGGTTCATCTCAAGTAACAAACAAACAAATACATACATAAAATTTTAAAATGTGCAAAAGGGGAAACTTACCTAACTCTGGTGCTGATCATTAGGTTTTATTGCGGTTGGCAGCTGTGGGGTGAAGAGCAGCAGGCAGTTTGTATCACAAACAAAGGGAGCATGTCCACGGATCTTAATAAAGGCATAATCCCACAGGTTCTCACTCTCTCTCGCTGTCCCTCTGTCCCTTGCTCCCAACTCCCTCTCCCTGGTTGAGCTTTCTTGACACCCCTGGACTTGTTGGCCTCCTGTTGCCACCTCTGACCTTTCTGGGATCTGTAAGCTATACATTTCTTCCATGTCGGCCATTTTGGTTTCCTCCCCCTCATTTTGTCTGACCTGATCCACACACCAGAGCCTAGCTTCCCCCAGCCCGTCAGGGCTCTCCCAGAGAGTGGCTTCTTGGTTTTTGGACACTCTCAAGTTTGAGACCTCAGGACCAAATTAAAAAGAACCACAATGGAATCACAACACAGGGTAATGGGATAAAGAGAGGTGGGGAGACACTTCAACATCCCTATATTAGCCTTGACAGCTCAATAGATCAACAAATACAGATCGAATATATGAGAAATACATATAAAAATGAATAATATAATTAAAAGTACACATTATTTCATCATAACCTAAAAAACTAAAAACTAAAAATTGTTATTTTTGGTTAAAAAGAGCTTTTTAGAAAATGTTTTACAACTCTAACAAATAAGTGGTTTAAAGAGAAAATTAACACTATAGTTATAATTATTTGAAAAAAATATGAGAAAATGTAAGTAAAATTATAGGAGACAAACTTTGCTCTTTGAGGCAACGATTTTCACAGATTTCCCAAAAATAACATAAAAATCACTTAAATAGAAGAAAAATCTGATAAATTGGACTTCATCATAACTAAGAAACATTGGCTCTTCAAAAGAAACTTTTTTGGGGGAGCTGATAGAAATGTGTGTTATCTTGATTGTGATGATGGTTTCAATGGTGTATATATGTCAAAACTCATCAAATTCTACAACTTAAACATATATAATTTATTGTGGTCGACAATACTTCAATAAAGTTGCAATGAAGAATTGGAAATAAAGGCACTGTGGCAACTAAATACTGTCTTTTTCTTTTGAGACGGGGTCTTGCACTGTCACCCAGGCTGGAGTGCCGTGGTGCCATCATGGCTCACTGCAACCTCTGCCTCACCGGCTCAATTGATCCTCCCCCTCAAACTCCCCAATAGTTAAGACTACAGGCACATGACACCATGCCTGGCTAAATTTTGCTAAATACAACTTTTTAAAATGTGAACTAATTGTTGAGAAAATTAAAAGGCAAGTCATCAACCAGGAGAAAGTATTTGTAATTAATGAGTCTGGCAAAGCACTTAAATTTAGAATATATAAATAACTCTTACGATTCAATGATGGAACAAACAACACACAACCACACAGCCCATAAACTAAAGAGATTGGCACTACCCCCCCCCGAAATGTACAAATGACCAAAAATAACGTGAAAAGATGCTCACTATCTTTAGTCATCAGAGAAATGCAACTTAAAACCACAAAGAGATACCACTATTCCGAACCAAGACCAGCTAAAAATAAAAAGACTACTAATAATCTCATTTACATATGAAATCTAAAAAAAAAATCAACTCATAGAAACAGAGAGGAGGGGTGGTTGCCAGGAGTTGTGGGTAGGGAAATAGGGAGATGCTGGCCAAAGGGTACAGAGTTTCACTTACAAAATGAGTAAGCTGGCTGGGCACAGTGGCTCACACCTGCAATCCCAGAACTTTGGGAAGCCAAGTCAGGTAGATCACCTGTGGCCAGGAGTTCGAGACCGGCCTGACCAACATGGTAAAACCCAGTCTCTACTAAAAATACAAAAATTAGATGGGTGTGATGGTACATGCCTATAATCCCAGCTACTCGGGAGGCTGAGGCAGGAGAACCCAGGAGGAGAAGGTTGCAGTAGGCCAAGATCGTGTCGCTGCACTCCAGCCTGGGCAACAGAGCAAGACTCTTATTTCAAAAAAAAGTAGGTTCTGGAGATCTAATGTACAGCACATTAACTATAGTTAATAATAATGTATTATATGCCTGAATTTGCCAAGAGAGGAGGTCTTAAGTATTCTCACTGCACGAGCACACACACACACCCAAAAGGTAACTATCTCAGGTGACGAATATGTTAGCTTGTGATAATCATTTCACAATGTATACATGTATCAAGAATCATGTTGTGCAACTTGAATTATATAATTTTTTGTAAATTATACCTCAAGTTGAAAAACACCTAGGTTTGAGTTATAAAATATAGATATGTAGAAGGATGTGAATATGACTATATATAAACAATTGATATAGGAAAAATACATATACACAAATATATGCATATATACATTTCCTGTTGAGAAGAGGACGGCCCCACATCCCTCTGTGTTGTCAAAGTAGGCAATTCAGGAAAAACAATGAATGTTTTGTTTTACAATGAGAAGGTAATGTATCTAGTCTGCCACAATAATTTTCTGCTGTCTACTTTTTTCATACTTACAGCTACTCTAACTCTTTCTAGAATATTCTCAGAATTAGTTCTATCCAAGCTGTGGCCTGAATGCCACTTTTACCTCTCAAATAAACTGTTTTTCCTACCGCCTGGACATCAACAAAAGTCCAAATAAGTGACCAAGAAATGGAAGAACCCTTCTGAGTGACTGAGGAAGGGAAGAAATTAAATGAGCCAAGTGAGAACTCTCTGTAGGGTGAAGATGAATGGGAAGCATTGGGAAAAATCATTAACACTTTCATCAAATGTATACATTTAAGATTATTTGTTGTTTTTGCCAGACTCCTTCCAGGCAAAGCATACATTTATAAATGTTTAAGTGTATTTTTTTTAAGTTCATTGCAGCTATAGAAATTGTTCCATAATGTGGAAGCCCCTGCCAAGTTTCCAGCTCCTAATTTCCTATGATGTAAAATTATATTATTATATTATTTTGATTAAATGATTTGATTCCATTTCTTCTGTATTAATGTTGATGTATCTTTCAGTGCATACTTGATACTTAAAAAAAAAAGACTGCCAATACCAAGTGTTGGCAAGGATATGGAGCAAGTGAAACTGTCATACACCACTGGTGGGGAATATAAAATGAGACCTTCACTTTGGAAACATTTGACAGTTTCTTACAAAGTTAAGCATGCACTTAACATATCACTTAGCAAAGCTGCCCCTAGGTTTTTGCAAAAAAGAGATGAAAACAGATCCACAAAAGACTTGTCTATGAATATTCATAGTAGCTTAATTCAAAATAGTCAAAAGGTGGAAATATCTCAAATGTCTATCAGTGAGTGAATGCATACACAAGTATGGTACGTTCATATAGTAATAAAATGCTACTCAACAATAACAATGAAATAACTGTGGGTATACAGAACAACATAGATGAATCTTAAAAACAGGCTGAGTGAAAGAGGTCAGATCTAAAGATTTCACTTAAGTATGCATCATTTTACTTCTAGCAGCTTTCTGGATGGATGGAAATATTCTGTACCTCCACTGGGGTGCTGGTACATGGATTTATACATTTGTCAATACTCATCAAACTGTTAAGTGTACACATTTTATTGTATATAAATTATACTTTGATAAAGTTAATTAAAAACACAAAAAACAGCCATCCTATTATAGCTCATCATGTAGAAAAGACATTTACACAATTTTGATGTGCTTATAACAATTACAGCGCAAACCGTATGAAGAATATGAGCACACACATTCATATAGCCAAATCCACAGATTTTCTCTTAACAAATTGACTTTAAAAACATTTTGAGTGTTTGCTTTAAATTCTTCAGATACTCAGAATGGATAAAATTGGAAGACAGGTTAAGTTTTGGTTATTTTAACTATTCGTAAATCCACAAATAACTTATATTAGACACCTGCTATGGTCTGAATATTTGCATGCCCCCAAAACTCATATGTTGAAGCCTAATCCCCAATGTGATGGTATTAAGAGGTGATTAGGTCCTGAGGGGGATTAGTGCCCTCATGAAGGAGATTAGGGCCCTTACAAAATAGGGGGGCTTGTTTGCCCTTGTATTGTATGAGGGCACAGCAAAAAGGCACCACCTGCAAACCAGGAAGTGGCCCCTCACCAGACATTCAATCTCCTAGCCCCTTGACCTTGGACTTTCAGCCTCCAGAACTGTGAGAAATAAATTTGTGTTGCTTATAAGCCACCCAGTTTATCGTACTTTGTTATAGCACCCAAAGTGACTAAGATAGCACCATAACAAAATCCAAAATAGTGACTGCCGGATGTCACAGTGACTGTGAAGGTGGATTGTAATCCTGGGCCAACACACTGGCTGCACCGCCTCGGGCCAGCTATGGAAACATTCTGAGCCGTAGCTTCCTGTCTACTTTGTAAGCTGGTGAGGGCTAAATTAAATGAGAAAATCTATGTAACGCTTTTAAAACAGTGGCTGTTGGCCAGGCGCGGTGGCTCACGCCGGTAATCCCAGCACTTTGGGATGGGGAGGTGGGTGGATCATTTGAGATCAAGAGTTCAACAGTAGCCTGGCCAACATGGTGAGATCCTGCCTCTACTAAAAATACAAAAATTAGCTGGGTGTGGTGGTGGGTGCCTGCCATCCCAGCTTCTCGGGAGGCTGAGGCAAGAGAATCGCTTGAACCTAGGAGGTGGAGATTGCAGTAAGCTAAGATTGTGCCACTGCACTCCAGCCTGGGTGACATGGTGAGACTCTGTCCACCCCAAAACAAAAACAAAAACAGAACAAAAAAACAGTGGCTGTTATCAAATAACCCCTCAACATAAATATGTAAGGCTATTACTATTGTCTCGGGATATTTGGCTGAGTTCTGTCTGGGAAGGCAGATGCTCCTAGTCCAGTCCTATGCCTGCCCTTCATGGGTTTGCAAGTACAGAGAAAAATACACAGGAATTACCAACTCTATCCAATATATATATATATTCAGATCCACACACACACACCATCAATGTCTTTAGGAATGCATAACATGAGTAGAGCCATAGAGCTAAACTTCCCAGATGTGGGTAGCACCTAGTGGATACCATCCCAGTATTCCCATCAGAGGAGAAAGGGCCAAAGAGATCAGGATCAGAGGGAAGAGGGAGATTGAAAGCAAGTGATAGGTTTAGAGAATCACAATTTGCGAAACAGAGACAAATTAGAAAGAATTCAGAAGGAGGAAAAGCAGGTTGGTGAGGGAATTTGAAAAATCTTGATATAAAAAGCTTCCCTGAAATCGGTGTGTTCAATCTAGGGATATGATACATGAAAGATTCTGTAGCCTCTCTACTGGATTGCCTCCCATCAGACGCAGAGCTATTTCCACTGTGTAGAGAGAAATTTCAGCCCAATAAAAGAAATAACTGTCTAAAAGCCAAAAGTGTCCAATATTGGAACCAAGAGCCTCAGGAGTGAATGAACCTGGAGCTCTGGGCAGGGGTGGAAGGTTCTACCCAGAACCTTAAGACCCTGTTGAGCCTTAAGACCTTGTAGACCAGTCTTGTGAATTGCTGGTTTGTTTATTTCTACTTCTTGTACTGATACTACTGACGATCTCGAGCGCAATATGCTTCTATGGGCAACTTTTCGTTATCCACAAGCAGGCTATTCCTGATGAGTGGTTAACGAGTCTTTACAGAGCAGGCGATACCCTAGTAGGGTATCCGTTAGGCAGGAGCTAGAAGGAGAAACTCCTGAAAGGAATCCCAGTTTATCCTTAGGATACACCACTGGGAATGCTCTGTACAATTCCATTTCTCTCCACTTCCATTTCCCAGCTTAACAAGTGAGATGGGGAAGATGGGAGAGGGTCTTGCCAGGCCATACAAAGCGATGGCCCAGTATGGCACGGGGAATGGTGAACTGAGCACAAGGTGAGTGGAAGGAAAAGAACAGGAAGTCAGATGAACTTCCGAAACTTCTAGACAAAAGGATTTGCATACAAGTATTTTATAATCTATTAAATTCAGTTGGATTAAACACATTATTCTGATGTATCAATGCAGATGACTAGAAGTGGACGTGCTGTATTTCAGATGAATTACTATTAAGGACTACAACAAAAGTAAATTTAAGATATACTTAAATATATCTTATTGAAACTTAATATCTCTTGATAAAATATTCTGAGCAAGTTACCTTTGGTGCTGAACCCATATTTGGTCTCAGTCCAAAAGTGATCTTTTTTCCCCCTGGCATGACTTAATAATAAGGCATTCAGTCACCTAGGAGCTACCTATAAAAAAAGGCAGCAAATGCCTGTGGAGTGCTCCTGGCCCCCAGCATTCTTCCCAGGTCACTGTCACTGCGGTGCTGGTCGGGGTGACTCCCCAGAGGTGTGCTCCCCAGCAAGATGCCCAAAAGCAGAAGGCCTCACGGAGGGCAGCCAGGCTGCCTGTGACTTGTGTGCCACAAAAATAGACTCACTCGCCACCCTACATAAACAGAGGAAGGTTTAGTTAGGAAGAGAGAAAGAAGCAGAGGAAGAGGGGAAAGGGAGGCAGTGAGTGGCTGAGCTGTGGAATGTAAAGGAGTAGCATCAGAAAGGCTCAATCCTGAGCTCTCACTTCAGCAGGACACTCGTATATAAAAGAGCAGAAGCTCTTTGGGGGACACCAAGGGGAGCAGTGCAGGAGGATGTAGTAACTGATCTTGTGGTTTTATCACACTGGCCCCCAGAAAGGATGGCAGGGCTCTGAGAGCAGACATTTTTGATGTGAATAGCAAACTCGAGCTGGACACATTTTGGCCCAGTTTCTCTGATTTCAGAACTTGACTTAAGATCAAATGCTGCCTCCTCAGAAAGGCCTTTTCTTTCTGATCTAAGCTACACACTACCTCCCATCAATCTCTACCCTCTTAGCCTAACATTGTTTTTATAGCCTTTATCACAATCTAAAGTTATCTTGTATATCTGTTTACTTCTCTGTTGCCTCAGCCTCTAGACTGGAATTTTGCAGAGGATGGGGCTAGACACTGCTCTGTGCCGATGCTAGAACAGTACGTGGCCTGGAAGAGGCACTCAGTAGAGACTGGATAAATGAATAAACAAAGACTCAAATGGCGAATGGATGCCCTGAAGAAGTAGGCCAGGAAGTGTTGCTTTGAGGGATGTATAGAATAGACAAAGAAAGAAAAGAAAAGAAGAAAGAGGAGAGATCAGATTGTTTGTAACCTGCAACCACCTACCGTCTGCCAAGTCTTCCTGCCACTCCCATTCTATCCAGCCACCCTCCAGGTTTAAATGCAAAATCCTGCTTTGCAAGATATCTAGTGGCAGTTTGTTGAGGACCCAGGGAGCAGTTCCCTCAAACACTACTGGTGATCTTAGATTCAGAAGAGCGGAGGATGACTCAGTTTGCATTTGCAATTCAACTATAATCTAGCCCAGGAATTCCTGATATACTGGGATCTCGGGGGAGGAAGGACAAGTAAAGAAGTGTATAGAGCTTAACATGACCCAGATTTTTAACTGCTTTGTTTGCTTTGGGGTTTTTAACACGTATTAAGCAGAAGTATGTTCAAAAAGCCTGGAAAGTAAACTAAATAATGCAGTCACACAAGATTTATAGAGCATCTTCATAGGAGAGAGTCAAGGGTTAATCTAAAATCTGGACCTCTAATATTCAGGAGAGCAGTGGTTATTATTAATCATGGGGAACTTGGGAAACTAACTTGGGACATGACACAAAGCATAACTTTAAACTTGCTGAAGTTGAGATGACAGCAAGATATGCTGCAAGACTGCAGTAGCCTATAAGTAAGCCAGTAGAAAGGTCAGAGTTAGCCGGGCATGGTGGCTCACTCTTGTAATCCCAGCACTTTGGGAGGCCGAGGCAGACTGATCATGAGGTCAGGAGTTCCAGACCAGCCTGGTCAACATAGTGAAACCCTGTCTACTAAAAATACAAAAATTAGCTGGGCATGGTGGTGTGTGCTGTAGTCCCAGCTACTTGGGAGACTGAGGCAGGAGAATGACTTGAACCCGGGAGGTGGAGGTTCAGTGAGCTGAGATTGCACTACAGCCTGGGCAAAGAGCGAGACTCCATCAAAAAAAGAAAGAAAAGTAAGAGTTAGAGCTACTCATGAGAACCTTATACAAAATCTGGATTATAATGAGTAATGTGGTATAATGGAGACCATAAATCTGGTCTTTGTTCCCAGTTCCTGAGGCAGAACTTCAAAAGCCCTTGGAACTTCCTTAATGACAGGAATTGTTATGCTATTGAGGTGATCCACGGTGGCCCCTAGGTAGCTTCAAGATGGGGGGCTGGTCACCAGAAAGACCAACTGTGTGATTAGAGTCTTGGAATTCTTGGCCAGTCCAACCTCCAGGGAGAGGAGGGGAAGGGTGAGATTGAGTTCAATCTTATGGCCAATGATTTAATCAATCATGTCTGTAGGATAAGGCCCCAGTAAAATCTCTGGACACCGAGGCTCAGTAGAGTTTCCTGGTTGGTGAACAACTCAGTGATGTCCTGGGAGGGTGATGTGCTCAGATTCCATGAAGAAAGGCATGGACATGCTCCATCTGGGACCCTCCCAGACCTTACTCTATAAGATCTTGAGTTGTATCCTTTATAATGAAACTGTAATCATAAGTATAGTGCTCTCCTGAGTTCTATTAGTTATGCTAGTGAATTATCAACCCCAAAAATTTACGGGAGCCCTCAAAGTTATAGCCAGGTAGTCAAAGTATGTGTGATCCCCAAGACCTGTGGCTGGTGCCTGAAGTTAGGGAAGTCTTGCGGAAAACTGAGCCGTAAACCTGTGGAGTCTCATGCTGACTCAAGATAGCATCAGAATTGTACTGCAGGACACCCGCCTAGGGTGGAAACAGAATGACAGCGTTTGCATGTTTGTTCCTCCAGGTCTCATATTGAAATGTTATCCCCAGTGCTGACGGTGGGGCCTGGTGGGAGGTGACTGGATCATGGGAGTGAATTTCTCATGAATGGTTTAGTGACATCCCCTTGGTGCTGTCCCTGTGATAGTGAGTTCTCATGAGATCTGGTTGTTTAAAAGTGTGTGGCACCTCTCCCAACCTCTCTCTTGCTCCCACTCTTACCATGTGAGATGTCTGCTCCCCCTTCACCTTCCGCCATAATTGTAAGCTTCCTGAAGTTTCCCCAGAAGCTGAGCAGATGCCCAGTGCCACGCTTCCTGTACAGCCTGCAGAACCGTGAGCCAATTAAACTTTTCTTTATAAAATTACCCAGGTTCAGATATTTCTTTATAGCAATGCAAAAAATGGCCTAACACACAGAGCATGTACACATTGCTTGTATATGCACATATGTATTACACAATAGTTGCCTGGGTATGTATGGAATTTCAGAGGCCTAGCTTCAAGTGAAAAAATTATTAAATCTTGGATTGTATTTCTTACCATTCTGAGTCATTAACTGCCAGTAATTAAGCAATTCCAAATGTTATAATGGGTAATAATTTTGCTTACATCTTATTCAAGAAATGTGGAGTAGGATGATCACTCTTGTATGTGACAGTAAGTATATGTGACACAGCCACTTAAAAAAAAAATTTAATCTTTAAACTTTAATATGTGAAATTATAGGCTCTGAGGAAATCTAGAAAAATTACATCTCTGTTTAATTCTTGAACTCTTTATTTCTTTAATTCTAAGATGTCACTAATTTTTTTTTTTAGGCAGAGTTTCGCTCTTTGTTGCCTAAGCTGGAGTACAATGGCTCAATCTCAGCTCACTGCAACCTCCACCTCCCGGGTTCAAGCAATTCTCCTGCCTCAGCCTCTCGAGTGGCTGGGATTATAGGCACCCGCCACCACACCTGGCTAATTTTTGTGTTTTTAGTAGAGACAGGGTTTCACCATGTTGGCCAGGCTGGTCTCAAACTCCTGACCTTTTGATCTGTCTGCCTCGGCCTCCCAAAGTGCTGACATTACAGGTGTGAGCCACCGCGCCCAGCCAGATGTCACTAATTTTAAGATGATGAGTTAACAACAGACTTTAGGGGAGTTGGGGAGGGAAAGTAACACTCCCTCATGAAATACAGATTCTCCTCAACTTACAATGGGGTTACATCCCAGTAAACCCATTGTAAGTTGAAAATGCCAGATGTTGAAAATGCATTTAATACACCTAACTTACCAAACATAGCTTAGCCTAACCTAACTTAAGCATGTTCAAATACTTACCTTATCCTACGGTTGGGCAAAAATCTTCTGGCAATGCAATGCACTGTTGAATATTAGTCATTTAGTCTTGTGATTGCATGGCTGACTGGTACCTGCGGCTTACTGGTGCTGCCCAGCATCCAGAGAGAATACTGTACTGAATACTGTACTGAATACTGTTCAGAATATGGTATTGCTAGCCCAGGGAAAGAGCAAACCTCAAAATTTGAAGTACAGTTTCTACTGAATGCATATTACTTCCACACCACTGCAAAATTCAAAAATCATTAAATTCAACCATCATACGTCAGGGACCATCTGTATAAATATTCATTGGAAGATATTATTCCATTTCAGCAAAGGGAACATGTAAAAAAAAATGAGTACACCTTATATTTCAGAAAATACAGTAACATGGTAGGAATTCAGATGGTCTTCACTTCTTTTTAACTTTCAGATGATTTGCCTTAAATGTGTTGAATGCGATCACTTTTTCCTTATACAATTTTCTGTTCCAAAAATATGACGGTCTGAAAGCAGAACTGTATTTATAATACAATGTCCAGACCTGGGGGGGGGTAAAGTGGCTGAGATGAGACAAGAGCCAATTTCATTCTGTAACAAGCAGTCTGAAAAATCAAACAAAAAATACTTAATTTTCTACATTAACTGAATTTTGGAAGGCACTTTTTCACTAACCACATCTTAATACATTATAGACTAACAGAAACCAGCTTTTTCTCATATACGCATGTAAAGTGCAGGTCTTCTATGGAGCAAGGATACTTTATTCTCCCACTGGGCTCTATTTTACTGTATGGAGAAAATCACTGAGAACAAGACACTGTCATCAAGGCAATAGAGTATCAACTTCATGGACCTGAAAATAGGGGGAAGGCCGGGTACGGTGGCTCATGCCCGTAATCCCAACACTTTGGGAGGCTGAGGTGGGTGAATCACGAGGTCAGGAGTTCAAGAACTGCCTGGCCAATATGGTGGAAACCCCATCTCTACTGAAAATACAAAAAAATTAGCTGGGTGTGGGGGTGCGTGCCTGTTGTCCCAGCTGCTCGGGAGGCTGAGGCAGGAGAATCGCTTGAACTTAGGAGGTGGAGGTTGCAGAGCCGAGATCACACCACTGCACACCAGCCTGGGTGACAGAGCAAGACTCCATCTCAAAAAAAAAATAGGGGGAAAAGGGAATAATATCAAAGGATGTGAATACTCAGAGTGATTTCCATGCAGAATCTGGTGGCAGAGAACAGAAACACTGAGGCCTCTCAGGGCAGCTGCTCATGGAAGGAGAGTGGCCCCTGCTCCCGATGCAGCAAGGGACGAATGGTGGGTCCCTTTGCCAGCAGGCACCTGCAACCCTAGGGCTTCTAGACAATGGCATCACTTCCCGCCTGTCCTCTAGATGGCCCAAAGGAGGCAGTATCTCCAAAATTCATGATTATATTTTTATGGCTCTGTGAACAAAAATTCCCTTGTAACAAGTAAGTCGATCTTCTATCTTTCTGATCTCGAACTTTCTTTGGGTTGTCTATGTGAAATTAGCAAACTACCCAGTGCAAGAAACTGGGCACTATTGAGTTCAGATGGCGAATCACAGCCTTGTTTAGACCAAGAGACTAAGAACAGAGATGCTATAAGCAAAGTGTGCCATCCTTACCCAAGCCTAAGCAAACTAGCTAAGCTTCGCCTTAACTTGCCAGACACTTGCTGAAAATAGGCTGTACGATCAGGCTTTGATCAAGGTAAGACTCACACTCTGATGAGGTCCCTCTCTTCAGGAAGTTTAAGTTACCAACATTTAAAAACAAACCTATCCACATATTATGAAAAACGGTGCTGTAAAATCTGAAGTGAAGAACATTCTGCCTTTCTGTAGATGACCTAATATAATACCATGATAGATGCCTGATAAATACTTCCTGAGATGCTTCTGATTATTTTATAGTGCTGTCCAAAGGTGAGTAGGTGTTAGGTCAGGGGAAAAGATATACAGCCGTCCCTTGGTATCCGTGGGGGATCGGTTCCAGGACATCCGGCGGATAACAAAATCTGTGAATGCTCAAATCCCTTATTGAAACTGGTGCTGTATTTGCATAAAACCTATGCACATCCTCTTGCATCCATTAAAAATCTCTAGATTACTTCTAATACTTTAATACAGTCTAAACACTATGCAAATAGTTGTTATGCTGTATTGATTCTTATATGTGTTATTTTTTGTTGTTGTATTGTTATTTTTAATTGTTTTTGTCTGAGGGTTTTTTTTTTCTCCAGATGGAGTCTTGTTCTGTTGCCCAGGCTGGAGTACAGTGGTGTGATCTCAGCTCACTGCAATCTCCGCCTCCTGGGTTCAAGTGATTCACCTGCCTCAGCCTCCTAAGTAGCTGGGATTACAGGCATGTACCACCATGCCCAGCTAATTTTTATATATTTAGTAGAAACAGGGTTTCACCATGTTGGCCAGGCTGGTCTCGAACTCCTGACCTTGTGATCCACCCGCCTTGGCCTCCCAAAATGCTGGGATTATAGGCATGAGCCACCATGCCCAGGCTTTTCGGAATATCTTTGATCCACAGTTGGTTGAATCTGCAGATGCGAAGCCTACGGGTAGGGAGGGCCGACAGTACTGTATTTATACAAGGTGTAATTAAGTTACTTAGTACTGACATGAGAGCTTTCATGTTGAATTGTAAATCATTATGTAAATATGTATCAAAATTCTTATAACAAAGCAGGCTATGACATTTGCTTTGAGTCACTGTTGAAGAACAAGCTCTGTGACTTTGGAAAGTGATGAAACAGAACTCATCTTCCTTGCTCCCCACTCTCCTTGAATTAATAATGGTTAATAACAATGACATTGCCGTGCAGAACTTACATTGTACTTTAGAGGTTAAGTGATTTATAGTACAATACTGAGCTTGTAATGAAAACAATCACTATTTTAGTTATTAAAGAAAATGTCTATGAGACCACGAAAGATATTTTTATCACAAGTTTACAACCGAATCTGTCAAAGTTGATGGCTACCGGTTCATCTAATGACTTGGGCTAAAGAAGCTTGCAAAGCAGTGTACCCCATTTCTACACCTAAATGGGGCAGGGTAGGTGAGCCCCAAAGTGGGACTTAGCCCACAAGGGTTCTTGGCTTTGCCCGGCAGAGCATTCAAGGGAGTGCTGGAGGTAGAAGCAAACAGGTTAATGGAAGCAGCAGTGTTACAGTTCCATGACTGCTCCTGCCAATCAGGGCAACCCCATAAGCAGAGAACAGCAGCTCAGCCCAGCTTCGCAGTCGTATTTATATCCACTTTTAATTACATGCAGATTAAGGGGTAGTTTATGCAGAAATTTCTAGAAAAGGGGTAGTAACTTGTGGGTCATCAGGTCATTGCCATGGAAAGGAGCGGTAACGCCAGGATGTTGCCATGGCAATGGTAAACTACATGGCACAATGGTGGGAGTGCCTTATGGAAAGCTGCTTCCACCCTGGTCCTGTTTTAGCTAGTCCTTAATTTGGTCCAGTATCTGAGCCCCGTCTGCAGAGCTGAGTCCCCGCCTCCTACCTCATAAAGGCAAGGTTAGTGAGTGGAACAGTTAACTCTAGTTTCAGAGGCTCTTTAGGCAGCTCAAAACAAGCAGGTCAGGTCCTAGCCTCTTCTTAACTGCCTCTCTAGGTTATCAACCCCATCTTTTGAGAGTCAAGGATGTGTCAACCATTGAGAGAATGATTTACGTGACAATCAAAGCCTCACCTTGTCCCATAATCATGTATTTTTTTTCCAAGAGCAATGGAAAGTGAATCAACTTTTCAAGATGAGTTGCTTGCATTCTTTTTTTTTTTTAAAGTTAAATACTCTTAAGATGACAGCAAGGAGTGGGGGAAAAGTTAAGTACTCTTTACATGACCCAGGAGTAAATGAGATCCTTTTGGCAAATTTCAGAACGTTGGAGCGTGTTGACAGCATGGACCGGGCAACCAGGAAACCGTGTGCTAATTGACTGCTTCATCCCTTTTTCCTTTATGCGTCTGCCAGGTGGGGGGCCCTGAGTTTGGAGCATGTCTGGCTCTCTGCGGTATCCTGCCTGTTATCTCTGTCTGGCAAACAACCACTCCGTGCTTCCAGAACTTCAGAGCCTTCCAGGGCACTGATGATAAGTTACTCTCAGCCCACTGTGCCAAAGGTTTTTTGGCCAAGGGACTGAGGAAGACCATTGTTGTTGCTGGCTGTTATCTCTCGAGCCGACTCCGCTTGGCAGAAGCGCAAGTCCATCTCTCTGGTGTGGAACAAGGCGCTGGGCTCTAGATGAGTCAACACGTTAATAAACAAGGGGCATGGAGGAAATAGCAGCCAGTCTTGAAAACAAAAAGAAAGAAATATTTTGAAGTGTACTGGATGCCGAGATGTTTGTCCTCTATAATGCAATCCTGCTTTATCTCACTCCACAGCCTTCCTATCAAAGAAATGGGGAAGTTAATAGTTTATCAAATGTGAATCGGCTGTAATGTTTATGTATGACTTACATAGCATGGAAAGTATTTTTTGGTGCTGAGGGTACTGTTTTCTTTCATTGCAAATTTATATCTTTGTCATTCATCTCCCTTTTTGTCAGACTACATATTTTAGGAAGTCTTCTGTCTACCAAGACATTTATTGTCTCCTGAACTTAACCCCATGCCATCAGGGAAACCACCCCGACACTGGCTTGGCAGTTCCTGGAGTGAGATAAAAAGCAGCAAGCTTTCCCCTAACGTAGACAGAGAAGCAGGATGGAAATCCTGCTCTGGGGAAGGTCCTGTCTCTGAAGCAGAAGCCCAGGGCAGAGGGAGAGTGTTCTATAGCACACGTGTGTTCCCTGCAAGTAAACACTGGCCACAAAGCCCTGCCTCTCAGCACCTGCGTGGGTCACTGTGATGGCTCATACCAGGTGCACCAACGCCACACTCTGGTGATTTAGCAGGAGCCTACAGATTCCACATGAGATGGGAGCTCAACTGTTGAAAACACAGTGTGTTGCCATTAGGATTCTTGGGGAAATGCAGATGGAGGCAGCCAACTCTAGCCCCAGGGCCACCTCTGCTTCCAAAGACCCAGCATGCACAACAGTGTTCCCTAAGCTGGCTCTGGATTGGGAACACAGGGGAGACAGGACTTTCTAGGGTCCTCACAGACACACCTTGTAATAATGCTATGGTGATAGTCATAAGAAGGTCTCCATGTCTCTCAGCTTCCTCCAGAAATCCTGGTTTTGTCCTGGCATATGTATTAGTGACACCCACTTTCAAGCCCAAATGTGTCTTCACTGGCTGGGTGCAGTGGCGCACACCTGTAATCCTATCACTTTGGGAGGCCGAGGCAGGTGAATCACAAGGTCAAAAGATCGAGATCATCCTGGCCAACATGGTGAAACCCCGTCTCTACTAAAAATACAAAAATTAGCTGCGCGTGGTGGTGCATGCCTGTGGTCCCACCTACTCGGGAGACTGAGGCAGGAGAATCACTTGAACCTGGAAGGCAGAGGTTGCAGTGAGCTGAGATCACACCACTGCACTCCAGCTGGGTGACAGAGCGAGATTCCATCTCAAAAAAAAAAAAGGGGGTCTTCATTTGGATGACAAATGCTCCCCTTGTCAGTCCACTTCCTCATGGAGCTAAAGATCAGCTCCACCAGTGCCACAGCTGGACTGTACTAGGGCCACTTACCACCTGCACTTTATTTCAGCAAATGCTTGTTAAGCACCTGTGGGGTGTCCCCTTTGCCTCCCACCATGCTTGGTAAAGAGGACAACATGGATATGATGGTCCTCACCACAAGCCTTAGTCTAGTCAGAGAGACAGACACCTCAACAGATGACTACGCAGCCCTGTGTTAAATGTGACAGCAGAGACACACACAAAATAGGACTGCAGTGTCACCTCTCAATGTCAGTTTAGTGAAAGAACTGCCTCTCACTTGGAGACTTATCTAGGGGATGCCCCAGCTTGCAAGTGGGGGATGGCAGTGCTGGCGTCAGCAGTGTGAGCAGACAGCTACCCAGAAAGCCATGGAGTAGGTGTGTTTCTTGCTGTGCTTTGGGAAGCGTGATCAACATCTGGAGAGCAGAGTGTAAATGCAGACACAGAAGTGCTTATTTTTTCCCCTAAAGAAATGCACAATTTTGTAATTTAAATATTTACTTCTATTAGTGCTTAGCGACTACAGAACATACAAAATAAATCTACTCTAAAGAAGCTAAGATCCAGGTGTCTTAGTCAATTTAAGCTGCTATGACAGATTACTATGATTTGGGTGGCTTATAGAAAACAGAAATTTATTGCTCACACACAGTTCTGGACGCTGGGACGTCCAAGATCAAGGCCCTGGTAGTGTTGGTGCCTGGTGAGGGCTGCTTTCTGGTTTACAGATGGCACCTTCTCATTGTGTCCTCATGTGGTGGAATGGGGAAGGCGGTTCTCTTTTATAAAGGCACTAAGCCCATGCACAAGGTCCCCACCCTCGTGACCTAATCAGCTCCCAAAGGCCCCACCCCCCTCACACTATCCCTTGGGGCTTAGGATTTTTCTTTCTTTTTATTTTTTATTTATTTTATTTTGTTCTTTTTTTTTTTTTTTTTTTTTTTTGAGATGGAGTCTCACTCTGTTGGCCAGGCTGGAGTGCAGTGGCGTGATCTTGGCTCACTGCAACCTCCATCTCCTGGGTTCAAATGATTCTCCTGCCTCAGCCTTCCAAGTAGCTGGGTCTACAGCCATGCGCCACCATGCTCGGCTAATGTTTGTATTTTCAGTAGAGATAGGGTTTCACCATGTTGGCCAGGCTAGTCTTGAACTCCTGACCTCAGGTGATCCACCCATCTCAGCCTCCCAAAGTACTGGGATTACAGGCGTGAGCAACTGCACCTGGCCAGGGGCTTAGGATTTCAACATGTGAATGCAACATGTGACGAACAGACTAATGACAAAACTGCTACAACCAAAGCATGTAGTCCTTACCCAAGCCTAAAGCATCTAGCTAAACCTTAACCAGCCAAAAACTCACTGAAAATACGTGCATGGCAGCCAGTGAACATGACTTTTATCAAGATAAGACTCATACTCTGAAGAGGTCCCCTCTCTTCAGGGGATTTAAGTTACCAATATGTGAAAACAAACCTATCCACATATTAAGGAAAAAGGATGCAAATATTCAGACCATAGCACTAGGCATGGGGTTTAGGATTAAAAAGGAAACTTCTGCTGATTCTAGTTTTACCCATGCCCACTGGAGGCAGACCATCTTCTCAGCAGTCTTTAGCACTGATGCAAAATTTACAAAGTATTGAGTTTTCTCATTATCTTTCCAGTGGCTGAGTGGATATGTCTGCATTTTTAAACTTTGTTTACTTCATGCACTTCCTTCATAGAACATCTGATATGGTTTGGCTCCGCGTCCCCACTCAAATCTCATGTTGAAATGTAATCCCCAATGCTGGACTTAGAGCCTGGTGGGACGTGATTGGATCATGGGGTGGTTTCTCAAGGTTTAACATCACAGGACCCTTAGTGCTTTTGTTGAGATAGTGAGTGCTCATGAGATCTGGTTATTTAAAAGTGTGTGGCACCTTCCCCTTCTCTCTCTTGCTCCTGCTCTGGCCACGTAAGACATGCCTGCTCCTCCTTCGTTTTCCGCCATGATTGTAAGTTTCCTGAGGCTTCCCCAGAAGCTGAGCAGATGCCAGCATCATGCTTCCTGTACAGCCTGTGAAACCGTGGGCCAATTAAACCTCTTTTCTTAATGAATTACCCAGTCTCAAATATTTCTTTATAGCAATGCAAGAACAGACTAATATAATATCCCTCTCCCTCTCTTCACTTGGTGAAAGGTGCCAATCCAAAGAACAAAGAGAGAGGGAGACTCTCTAAAAGACAATAATGCTTATTTGGGAATAGGGCATTGTAATGGGAATATGCATGCCATAGTCAAGTGTGTGCGAATTCAGGGTGATTGATTTAAAACCCAGATTTAAAAGGCTTTTAAAGGAAAATGAGGATTATGACAATGTTTTAATTATCTGTGGCTACAAGGATCAATAGCAAGGATGGTGCCAGTCTGAGGCTGGACAGGCAGTTGCTAGGCAGATGCCTTCACAGAAGTGTTTTTGTGTGTGTTAGGGTTGCAGTGGTGTTTGTACAAGGTTGTGGTTTTTGCAAAGTCTTCTGTGGTAGTTCTTGTTATCAGGCATGCATGAGTGCCCTGCATTCATGGCCTTCCCTAGCTCTATTTGTCAGAATTTTTAACACAAATGACTCCATTTTTATTCTGACAGCTTTCACAATGGCAAATCATAATACCAATTCACAGGACAACTCCTTAAGAGAAACCAATCCTGATCCTAAGAGGCAGAACTGGCCCTAATCTTATTCTGTATATTAACCCTTGATAGTACTTGTTGTATGTTAGTGAATTGTCTACAAGTCATTGTCCATAGTTAGACTCTGAATTCCTGGAGGCCAAGCACTGTCTCTGATTCATTTTTCTAATTCTAGCATTTAGCATAGAGTTCAGTAAATGTTAAACACTAGTTTGGATAAACATAATCATAGTTTTACAAAGTGCACTGCCCAATGAATTATCCAGAGAGAATTCACCCGTGTAACTATCAACCAGGTCAATAATTAGAAAATTAGCAGCACCCCAGAAATCCCACCTTTACCCACATTCCAATCACTGTATGCTTCCCATCTCTTAAAGGTAACTGCTATTTTGTCTTTTCCTGCTACCAGGTATTACTTTTACTGTTTTAAACATTATATAAATGAAACCATATAGCATATTTAATTTTACATTCAACTTCTTTCACTCAATATTATGTTTGTGAGGATTATCCATATTATTGTAGGCAGCTGAGTTCATTCATTTTGGGAGGCTGTATAGTATTCCACTGGATGAATACACCACAGTTTATCTACTTGACTCCTGTTGGATCTTTATTTCTAATTTGAGGCTTTTACACATTATGCTTTTATAAAGTCTTGCATGAGTTTTATAAGGTACATGGGTATAATTTCTGTTAGAAATGAATTTTCTAGGTGTTTGAGCATAGCTCTGTTTAGCTTTGGTAGAAGTAGATAATGCAAAACTTTTTTCAAAATGTTGTGCCAGTTTATACTCCCAACTGTATTATGTACATTTTCATTGCTGTAGATTTTGACCAACACTTGATATTATCAAACTTTTTAATTATAGCCACTCTGGCATATGTGGTGTATGTGTATGTCTGTATGATAGTATTACATTGTGGTTTTAATCTGTTTTCCCCGTGATTGATGAGCTTGAGCACTTTTTAACATTTTTATTGGCCATTTGGATATTCTCTTTTATGAGTTTCCTGTTAAAATCTGTGTTGCCCATATTTTCTATCAGGCTTTCTGGCTTTTTATTTGATCTTCAAATGTTAATTCAATCTTAGATTCATAAGATAATCCAAACTTATTTGTGATATATTCTTCCCTTTATACATTACTACATTTAGTTTGTTAATATTTTGTTCAGTTTTTGCATCTATGTTCATAATGACATTGCCTATAATTTTTCTTTCTATAATTGTCAGAATCTGATGCTAACTTTATGCTGGTCCCATAATAATACAACCCCAAATTGGGATCTATTTTTTCTTTTAACCTCTGGAATAATTTGTATAAGATTATTATGGTAGGCAGTCTCTAAGATCATCTCCCGAAGATTCTATTATCCTGGTATTCATGCCCTTGTATAATACTCTCCGCCCCACCCGCCAGTTTAGTGTGAGCCAGATTTAGTGACTCACTTCTAAGGATATAATCCATCAGGGATGACGGGATGTCACCTTCAAGAGTAGTGTACAAAAAGACTGTAGTTTCAGTCTTCAGCACTCACCATCACTTGCTCAGTTTGAGGAAGCCATCTGTCATGTTGTGAACAGCTCTATGGAGAGACCCACATGGTAAGGAACTGAGTAAGGTTTCTGGCCAACAGCAAAGAAAGAAGTACTGCCTTCATTCAACAGCCTGTGAAAAACTGAAGCCTATCAACAACTGCATGAGTGAGCTTGGAAGTGCACAGTTTACCAACCAAATCTTCAGATGAGACTGCAGCCCCAGCCAAGAGCTCCCTGTGGAAAAACCTTGGACCAGAGGCATCTGGGTAGGCCATACCTGGATTCCTGACCCATAGAAACTGTGAGGTAATAAATGTTGTTTAAAGTTACTAAGTTTTTGGAAACTGTGTTTTGCAACAATAATCAATACAATTACCATTATTTCTCTTTTAAATGTTTGAAATAATTTGCTGGTAAAAACATTTAACCTTGGAGTCTTCTTTATGGACAGACCTTTAATTATATATTCCATTTAATAATCATAGTACTATTTAGATTTTTCATTTCTTCTGCAGTCAGTTTTGTTAAGTTTTATTTTTCTAGGAATGTGTTCATTTCTCTACATTTTCACATTTACTGGCATAGAGTTGTATCTAAAATCTGATCTGAAATATGTTGTCTTCCACATTCTTGATACTGGTTGTTTATGCCATCACTTTTTTCTTCACCAGTTTTACCAGGAGCTTGTCAATGTTATTAGTCTTTTCAAAGAAACAACTTTTGGTTTTGTAAATCCTCTCTATTTTTATTAATTTCTTTAATCTATTTATTTATCCCTTTCTTCTACTTTCTTTAGGTTTACTTTACTGTTTTTCCCTAAAGCATTTCCTTTCCAAATTTATTTTTTTGTAAATTAAACTTTTAAACTTATTTTTGTATTTTTTTGTAGATTTAAGCGTACAGTTAAAACATTTTTAAAGTTTATTTAAACTCATACATTTTCCTTTAAGCATGGCTTTAGTTGCATCCCCAAAGTTTCAATGTCATACTATAATCCTTTTCAGTTTGCAATATCTTCTAACCCCACTGTGAGTTCTCCTTTGGCCCAGGACTTATGTAGAGATATATTCGAGTTATTTCTAGCAATATTTTAGTTATTCATTTCTAGCTTAATTCTACTGTCATAGAACATACTCTGTATAATCTTAACACTTCGAAATTAGTTGAGACTTGCTTTATGGCCCAGCGTGGGATCACATTTTATACACATTCCTGTGTACTTAAAAATTATTTGCATTATGAACATTATGTAACAGCAAGTACACTGTTCTGTATATGTCAATTTGAATCAAGCTTGTTAAGTGTCTTGTTCAAAGCGTCTATATTTAAAGTGCTTTTTCTATCTATTATTGAAGAAGCTATGTTACTTGCTGCAAATTTAGAATTCTTATACCTTACTGTTGAAGTAAATACTTAATCATTATGAAGTATCTCTTTATGTCTAGGAATACCTTTCACCTGTGACCTTTCTCCGATATTAATCTTAATGGTGTAATATTACGTTCCACCAGTTTTATTGTTGTTCATATCTGTACAATACATCTTTTCCATTCATTTACTTTCCATCTTTCTGTGTTCTCATAATTTAAATGTGTCTCCTCTAAAGCATAAAATTGTTTTAAAAATGAATCCAGCTATTAATATTTTAATAAAATGAATTTAGTTGCTATGTAGTTAATGTCTGTCTTGATATATTGGAGTTTAAATCTGCCATCCTCCTAGGCTTCATACTTCTCTTGCCTATTCTAGCTCCTTCTCCTATACCCCCTCCCCCCTTACATTTTGCTTTCTTTTGAACTAATTTGGTATTTTGAAATAATTTTCTCCCATTAACTTGGCAGTTTACAATCTTTCACTATTTTTTAGTTAGAGAAATTACACCATGCAGGCCAGGCACGGTGGGTCATGCCTGTAATCCCAGCACTTTGGGATGACGAAGTGGGTAGATCACTTGAGTCCTGGAGTTTGAGACCAGCCAGGGAAACATGACAAAACCCTGTCTCTACTAAACACGCAAAAATTAGCCAGGTGTGGTAGTGTGCACCTGTAGTCCCAGCTGCTCAGGGGCTAAGGCAAAAGGATCACCTGAGCCTTGGGCGATTGAGGCTGCAGTGAGCTGTGATTGTGACACTGCACCCTAGCCTGGACAACACAGAGACCTTGTCTCAAAGAGAGAGAGAGAGAAAGAGAAATTACACCATGCATTGTTGAATTATCAAAAGCTAATGTAAACGGGTTTTCTTGAGTGCTGGTGAGGCACAGCTCCCCGGAGAGAATGCTGTGGGTTATCGGTCTTCAGTCTCTTAAAGAATAAGTGATGGGATCACTGCAGGTGCGCCATACACTCACAAAAGTAAATACTGGACCCAAGAAGTGTTGCAGAAAGGTGATTTTATTTAGGTAGAGAAAAGAGAAGAAAAGAAGAAGAGAGAGAAAGACTTCCACGAAGAGTGTGGAAGGGGATTCCAGAGGGGGAACATCCAGCCAGGTGTGTGGACACGGACTTTTATCCTGGGAGGAACTCCCACCTTCTCCAAGACCCTGGGCCAATGAAAGGAGTTCCTTAGAACTTCCGCTGGAATGATTGACTTTTAGTTTCTTTCCGTGCCCGTGAAATTCAAACATAAACCGTTAAATCTCCCGGATAGAGAGAGATGGGAGGGGGGCATGGCGCTGGGAAATTCTTGCCCTTAAAACTACACCTCCTTTTGGACACGGTAAGAGAATACATTCACTCACTAATACTAGCAGGGAGCAGTGGATTGTGGATGATGCCTGTAATCCCAACACTTTGGGAGGCAAAGGCAGGTGAATCACTTGAGGTCAGGAGTTCAAGACTAGCCTGGCCAACACGGCAAAACCCGTCTCTACAGAAAATACAAAAATTAGCCAGGCATGGTGGTGGGTACCTGTAATCCCAGCTACTTGGGAGGCTGAGGCAGGAGAATCACTTGAATCTGGGAGGCAGAGGTTGCAGTGAGCTGAGATTGGGCCACTGCACTCCAGCCTGGGTGACAGAGTGAGACTCTGACTCAAAAAAAATTTTTTTTTAATTTTAAAAAGAATCTAATATCATTAACACTTTTACTTCAAAATGCAAAGGACTTTATAATATTTTAATTTTGTTTATATCCCTCCTCATTTTTGTTTAGATTTTTAAAAATTATTTTTAAACCCCAAAGCATAGCATTAATACATTTTATAAAGAACAACATTCATTTGGATTTACTCATTTATTTACCTCATTTCTCTTTTTTATTTCCTCCCCTCTCTCTAAACAATTAGAATCATTTTTCTCTTGCCTGAGAATGCTCTTTGGTGTTTCCTTTATTACAGGAATGCTTCTCGTAAATTCAGTTGTTGTTCATCTGAAAATGTCTTTGTTTCCTTGTCATTCTTGATAGTTCTTTTTGCTAGGGATAGAACTCTAAAATTTAAAGATTTTATTCTTCTGCCTTCTATTATTTCTGTAAAGAAGTTAGCTGTCAGTCTTATGATTGATTCTTTGAGGATAATCTCTCCTCACCCACCCCCTCATTTTGTTTGCTTTAAATTTTCTCTTTGCCTTTCAGCAGAAATTTACTATCATTTTTGTTTTCATTTATCTTACTTGAGGTTTACAATGATTCTTAAAACTATGACTTTGAGTCTTCCATCAATTTCAAAACTCTCAGCCAATTGTTGCTTCTGTCTCATTTTCTTTCTTTCTCCTTTCCTTCCAGGACTACATGTTATATTCTTTCATTGTATTTCCTATCTTTTTTCTTTTATGTATTTTCTTTCTTTCTTTCTTTTTTTTTTTTTTTTTTTTTGAGATGGAGTCTTGCTCTGTCACCCAGGCTAGAGTGCCATGGTGCAATTGTAGCTCACTGCAACCTCTGCTTTCCAGGTTCAAGTGATTCTCCTGCCTCAGCCTCCCGAGTAGCTGAGAATACAGTTGCCCACCACCCCGCCTGGCTAATTTTTGTATTTTTAGTAGAGACAGGGTTTCACCATGTTGGCTAGGCTGGTCTCAAATTCCTAACCTTCAGTGATCCACCCACCTCAGCCTCTCAAAGTGCTGGGATTACAGGCATGAGTCACCATGCCTGGCCTCTTTTATGTATTTTCTAAACTTTTATTTTTCTATGCTTCATTCTAGATATTTTCTTCAGATTTTCCTACTCCACTACTTTTCTCTTTAGCTGTCTCTAATCTGCCATAAATCTTATCCATTGAGTTTTTATTTTGTTATCATAATTTTTAGTTGTAGAACTTTGTTCTTTTATAGCGTTTCTAGTTCTCTGCTTAAGTTGCCAATCTTGTCGTTTATTTATTTAAATATATTAATCAGTTTTACTTTAAAATCTGTATAAGAGAATGACATTACTGAGATATGACAGGATCCCCCTGTGAGTCCATTTCTATTGTCTATTGTTTCTCTTGGTATTCAATCACATTGTCTTGACTCTTTATGTACATAATAATGACTGCCTGAATTCTGAACATTGTACATAAAAATGAGAGCAAATTTAAGGACTAGAATGATGTTATTAATATATTTTTCCAAAGAGGAATATAAATTTGCTCTTTATAGACATCTAGGGATATTACCAATCTCAATTATCTTAATCCCACCGGAGATTGAGGTGAGTCACAGCTGAATTGCAGTGCTAGTGAGGAATGTTTATACACATTTACTCCCATGCTATATAGCTTTTCAGGGCCCCAATCCAGAGTTTCGGGAAGTTTACCAGACTATTGCTGTATCAGACCCCAAACTCAGTTTTTTGCTTCCTAGTCCACTGAGTTTGTCAAAAACTCTGCTAAGCTTATTAGCCTCTCAGCTACCTCTAATGGATCAGGCAGAGGCCCCCAAGGAAACAGTGGGCCCAAATGCTCACCTCTCTGTACTTCCTTCTTTTCCCAGATCTCAGTACCATAATTATCCACTAACTTCTTAGGACTCCTATGTATCCAGCCAAGTTTTTTAAAAAATTGTTCTCTGAAGAAGGTTGGTTTAAATTGACTAGTCTGCCATGAACAGAAGCAAATCCCCATTATAAATATTTTGTTATCACAAATACTCAACCATTCATGGTAGTATACTGAAGACATAGCAGCACACATAACAAATTTCATATAAATTAAGTGTACAATATTTCTGTCTTATTAGAGAATACATTTGCGGCATTATTTGTTAGCATGTCATTATCATAGGTTTTGACAGGATGATAGGGAATAAATATATTCCTTAATTCCATAGGTTTTAGAGTATGGAGGGATCATTAAAATTCACCTAAAGTCCTCCCTCCACATCTCAGAGGCAGTAACTGAGCCCCAGGGATGTTGGTAATTTATCAAGATCATATAATCAGCTAGTGGCACAAGCAGATACTTAAATCAGTTATCGCACTTCCTAGAGCTCTGAGTTCTTCTTCCATAACACACTGGCGTTGTTTGAGAAAGCTGCTATACACGAATTGGCATTTGAAGTATGTTTCCAATACTAAGAGAGAAGTGACGCTAGACGACTCGAGATGATAGGGCATTCAAGTCATTAGGTACAACTAGAAAAACAGCTAAGGCAGAATGGGTTGATCAGGTAAAGAAACTGATGGATCGTTTTGATAACAATGAAGAGACAGGGACAAGGGAAAGTTGAGGTTATCCTGTAAAGCATCTTGAAGCAGAAAGCAAGGCTCTCAGTTTGTAATTTAATACACCTGACCGTAATAACTGTAAAACAAGGCAGGAGTCGGGGGAAGGGAGGCAGCTGACTATGCCATGTGTCTGTCAGTACAGGGCAAAAGCCAAGCAAGGTGAAAAGCATGACCAGGAAAGATGATATTCATTGCCATAAAGAAATGCAAAGGGAAATAATTTTTTTGTGTGAAAAAGTGCACTTTTTTTTCTGGATGCATATTCTTTATAAACATAGAATATAATTTATTCTTCAAACTATCCAAACTAGTCATGGATGTGTTTTCATTGTTTTTATATGAGTTGTTTCATGAGTTCAAAATACTGTTTCTTACATTGTGTCTTCCCATAACTTATCTGCTAATAAAGATACCTGCTAGGGTACCAGGAGCGTTAATGAGAGGCATCTTTAATGTTATGTGACTAGCATCACTTCTGAGCCACATTTATTCATCACTCATATACTAAACCACTCATTTGAGAAGCTCTTATTAAAATTTATGCTAGAACTAAGGAAACAGATAAAAGACACAATCCCTGATGCCAAGAAGTTGCCTGGCTTGTGGATGGAATTTCCTAGTACCCCATGTTATTCTTGGCTGTGCAAAAATTAGATTTTTAAACTTTTATTATTGTCTAAAATTATGGGTTATACCATTTAGAGAGAAAGGCCTCACTACTGTTGCAGGTTGAGGTTTCCAATGGGGTATTAGGTATCAACACAGGCCCATGACAGGATCTGAGCAACAACTGTGGCCTTTGCATAATGACAAGTCTGTGTCACTTTTCCTAAAACTGTATGAAAACAGCAAAATTACATTTTCTCTTTCTTTTTTTTTGAAACGTAGTCTCATTCTTGTTGTTCAGGCTGGAGTGCAGTGGCACAGTCTCAGTTCACTGCAACCTCCGCCTCCTAGGTTCAAGTGATTCTCCTGCCTCAGCCTCCCGAGCAGGTGGGATTGCAGGGGCCTGCCACCATGCCCAACTAATTTTTTTCATTTTTAGTAGAGGCGGAGTTTCACCATGTTGGCCAGGCCGGTCTCAAACTCTTGACCTCAGGTGATCCACCCTTCTCAGCCTCCCAAAGTGCTGGGATTATAGGCGTGAGCCACTGCACCCGGCCAATTTTATCTTCTTACTGCTTTCAAAGATCTTAATGACAATAAAGAGAGCCAATGCTCTATCCCAGAAGAAAGAAAATGGCCATGTCACTTCTCAATGTTTGCTAGGATGCTGAAGTCAAAATGGGTTGAAGCCATAAGAAATGCTGAAGTTCAGGTGGCATTGTTGCTTATAAAAGTCAATGAAAATTAAATCACATTAAACATTCAGTTCCTCAGACACATCAGCCACAATCCGAGTACTCAGTAGTCACACATGGCTAGTGGCTACCATATTGGACAGCAGAGATATACAAAACTCCCGCCACTGCAGAAAGTTCTACTGGACAATGCT
Source organism: Ateles fusciceps (assembly GCA_036589455.1). NCBI lineage: Eukaryota > Metazoa > Chordata > Mammalia > Primates > Atelidae > Ateles > Ateles fusciceps. The sequence goes on from JAZHEH010002042.1 coordinate 719,187, forward strand.
AGAAGTGGAATGGGTCTCCTAAAAAGCTTCCAAGGTAAGACTGTACATGGTGTCAATGGGTTTGAGTAGCAAAGAAATTGTTTTAAAATTATAATGACATGCCATAAGAAATATTTTTTAAAATTTTGTTGGAACTGTTAAACACATAATTTAACCAAACAAAAAAACGATACGAACTTTCTCCTGGAACTTTGGGTGTGTGGGTGACTGTTTTGAATCCTGTCTGTGGGACAAGCAAGAGGCCATGCCCCTGTGTGTGGCCACCAGATGGGCCTGGGATCACTGACTGTGTTGTCTCAGAGTCATCCAACTGCTGGCTGAGCGACAAGGGAAGGGCATTCACCCTGCATACTTATATATGCACACACACACATGCCCTGTCTGCCTGCTGTCGGCTTCCATAACGTGGGGGGGAGAAACTTTGAAAAAAGAAGGTCCTTTTATTTATGTGACTGGATACTACAAGTTTTGCCTTTGAACTAGTCACATGGAAGGAACAGAATGGAATCATTCTGCAGTAGATTTTAGTTCATGCAATTTATCTTGCTCATGTTGACACGCTATACTATTCTACACTCTACTTACTTGCTACAATCGAAGTCAATTTCTGTTGCTCATGTTGACACGCTATACTATTCTACGCTCCACTTACTTGCTGCAATCGAAGTCAGTTTGATACATCCTACTCTTGATCTTAAAATATAAGACTGTACATGGGTGCAGAATTTCTTGGGTTATATGGATGAATGAGACCTAGAACAATGTGAAACCTGTGACTGGACCCAAATGAGATTGGTCAGTGCTGGTTTCTTTTATGTCTTCTGTCTACCCCCTGGTGGAGGTATTCATTACTAGTCAGAGCCAAAGAAGGAAAGAGAAAGAGGAAAAGAGCATGAATTATTTCCTGATTCAGTCCCTCAGTAATCTGGGGTTTGTTGTTTATGCGAGAGCGCCAGCTCAACGGGAGAAGAGCTAAAACCCATTATTTCCCTTTGAACGTGTTCTTCACCGGGAATGGCAGGAGGAGCACAGCAGCAGGAGGGCTGTCCTGCCAAAATGCTGAACTTGGAACTGAAGGGGCCATCGCTCTGGGTGCAAAAAAAAAAAAAAAAGAGTTATGAGCTTCGCTGCTCTGGCAGGTCTGGAATCCTTCCCTTGGCTGTGGACAATACCTAATGATTCAGAGGAAGTACTGTCAACTCTTCAAAGCAGACCTAGCTAATTGTGTAATGTTATTATTCTGAAGCACTGGGAGAAGCCAAAAAAGAAGGGGAGGCCGGGGAGAAATTCCTTCCTTTGCAATGATCAGCTTACATCCTGCACCATCAGATTTGATTATCCTTATCTTTTCTTGCATAACTACAAATGTTATGACTGGTCATAGTGACCAGACTTCCAAAAAAAAATCCAGCCACAATATTTGACTCTATGACTGCCTGTGGCAGTAAATTCCTCAGACTAGCTACATGCTGTGCAAAAAGCTATTTCCTTTGATTTATTCATTTCCCAGTTCTTAACTCCATCAGGTGCCCCCTTGATCTCACATTAGAGAATGAGGCAAAAAAAGAAAAGGAAAAAAGAGTTCTGTTCATTTTGCCTTATCTCCTTGCAGTTAGGCAATTTAATCTAAATATCCACTGACCTCTTTTGCTCACATTGCGTAGCAATTTTAAAAGTTAATTCCTTTTAACTAGCTCTTTTTTTAATTGAATAAGTAATACAAGGATCCGATTAAAAGATTTAGGCACTACAATAAATAGAAAAAGGAAAAGTAAGTATCCCTCCCATTGCAGACCTGCAGACCCTTGATTCCCCAGATCCGTGCCCCCCCAACACGAGGTAGTCATCAGTACCAGCTCCTGGTGTATACTTAGAAATATCCAAACCTGGCTGGGTGCGGGGGCTCCTGCCTGTAATCCCAGCACTTTGGGAGGCTGAGGCAGGTGGATCACCTGAGGTCAGGAGTTCAAGACCAGCCTAGCCAACATGGTGAAACCCCGTCTCTACTAAAAATACAAAAATGAGTCGGGCATGGTGGTGTGCACTTATAACCAGCTACTCGGGAAGCTGAGGAGGGAGAATCGCTTGAACCTGGGAGGTAGAGTTTGCAGTGAGCCGAGATAGTGCCATTGCACTCCAGCCTGGGCGAAGCACCATCTCAAATATATATATATGTATGTCTCCAAACCCAAGCATATGGGCATTTTCTCCTTTTAAAATGTATCTTTCTTTTTCACAGAATAACATCTTGGGGCTGGATCATTCCATATTATCATGTTTAGGGCTAACTCATCCTTTTTTGTGGCTGCATAGTATTCCTGTTTGAATATACCCCACAATTGATTAATCAGTTCCATATTGATGGGTATTTATTTTGTTTCTAGTATTTTTCTCATATGAAAAGCTCCAACAAAGACCTGTGTACACATCTTACCATACGAATGCAAGTATATGCATTCATTTTTATTATTTATTTATTATGGGACAGGGTCTTGCTCTGTCATCCAGGTTGGGGTGCAGTGGTGCAATCTTGGCTCACCCCAACCTCTGCTTCCTGGGTGCAAGTGATTCTCCCACCTCAGCCTCTCAAGTAGCTGGGACCACAGGCATGTGCCACTGCATCCAGCTAATTTTTGTATTTTAGTAGAGACAGCGTTTTGCCTTGTTGCCCTGGCTAGTACTGAACTCCTGGCCTCAAGCAATCTGCCTGCCTTGGCCTCCCAAAGTGCTGGAATTACAGGTGTGAGCCACTGCGCCTGGCCTAAGTATGTGCATTTTATTTTATTTTATTTTTTATTTTTATTTTTTGGGATGGAGTCTCACCCTGTCATCCAGGCTGGAGAGCAGTGGCCCGATCTCGGCTCACTGCAACTCTCCGCCTCCCAAGTTCAAGCGATTCTCCCGCCTCATCCTCCCAAAGTGCTGAGATTATAGGCGTGAGTCACCGCGCCCAGCCAGTATGTGCATTTTAAATGTTGATAGATATTTCCAGATCACTCTCCAAAGAGGTTACATCAATTTATACTCTCCTTTGAGAGTATGTAGGGGTATGTAGGAGTCCTCTTCCTCACTTCTTTGCTAACATATACAGTCTACTAATATTTTGCAATCTTCCATCACATGCCAGTTCTACCTGAAAAAGCACACAAGGCGCAGTGACCTCTACATAACCACTGGGTGCTGACATTAAGTCTTTTGCCCAGCCTCCTGTAACACAAACCTCACCTGTATAAGTCCTAACACCTAATAGGTGAAACAAGCAAGATGAAAAAAACAAAGAAAACGGGTTACATAAACCAACCAACTAGCGCCACCTACAGGTCCTGGGCTTCTGTACCACCAAATTAGTAAACTAGCCAATTTGCAACCATAATTGTTTGTGTATGTGTTTTGGGGGATGGAGTATCCAAAAGATTCCTAAAATGATCTGTGATTGCTACTAAAAGAAAAGATAAGCATCAGTGGCCTACATAATTAAAAAGAGAGAGAGAAAATTAAAATTGGAAGGCTGGATGCAGTGGTTCACGCTTATAATCCCACTCCCGAGGTGGAAGGATTGCTTGAGGCCAGAGTTCAAAAGTAGTCTGGGCAACACAGCAAGATCCCTGTCTCCACACAAAAGTAAATTAGCTGGGTGCCATGGCACGTGCCTGTAGTCCCAGCTACTTTCGAGACTGAAGCAGGCGGATCGCTTGAGGCCAGGAGTTCAAGGCTGCAGTGAGCTACAATCATACCATCACACTCTAGTCCAGGCGACAGAGCAAGACCTGTCTCTAAAAACAAAAAAGAAGGAAAAAATAAAATTGAATAAAAACACAAATGCCTGATTTTATGACTTAATGTAGATAAACTAAGTATCACTGTATACTTAAACTATTAATATATAAAATAGTGAAGTCATTCTAGAGCAGTGATCCTCAAATTTTGGACTAGAAACATTTTTTTTTAAGATGGGGTTTCACCATGATGGCCAGGCTGGTTTTGAACTCCTGACCTCAGGTAATCCACCCACCTCGGCCTCCCAAAGTGCTAGGATTACAGGCGTGAGCCACCACGCCCGGCCTAGAAACATTTTTTTAAAACAAAATCTGTGGCCCACAGTAGTCTTGGTCAAAGTTCTGTTACCTCATACAGAGACATTAACCAAAAAATAGCTTCCATGTTCCGTCATCATTTCATAAGATAATTTCAATACCAAAAAGTAGAAAAGCTATAACATGATAGTGAAAGGCAGTTCCTTAAGGTGGATAAATTTCACTCTATCTCAAGTTCACTGCTGTAACCCTCATGTTCTCATTTCACCATCCAGTCTGAGAATCCAAATGACACATAAGGGAAAAGTCTGTCCTGTAGAATCACTGTCCGTGGACCAGCATTTGAAAACTACTACTATCAGGAACCTTCTCTTAGATTCATAAAAGCCAGGGTTTCTTGCCTCTGTCTTGTATTTTATATGTGTAGTTTAGAAATCTACAGGAAAGAGCCTCCAATTTTCAGTTCTGTATTTGCCGCTAATTAACTTACTGAACCCTTCTATGAACTTCAGGTCTTAATATCAGATGAGAATAACCCTTTTCTGCCCATTTCATGGGACTGACTGGTTCAAAGAAAATCAATATGTGAACAAGTTTTTTTCTTTTTTAGTAAACTATCACGCTTAATATAATGATTAAGTGCTAACATTTTTAAAGCATTTTTAAAGTGCCAGATGCTGCTGTTCTAAATGCTTCCCAAATATTATCCCATCCCACCCTTTTGGTAGCCAAACGAGGAAACTGAGACTCAGAGAGGATGAAGAACATGCCAAGTTCATACAGTGAGTGAGGAATAAGGCTAGGACTGGACTCCATGTCTGTCTGGTTGCAATTTCATATTCTTCTTCTTTTTTTTTTTTTTTTTTTGAGACAGGGTCTCACTCTGTTGCCCAGGCTGGAGCGCAGTGGTACAATTTCAGCTCACTGCAACCTTCGCCTCCCGGGTTCAAGTGATTCTCCTGTCTCAGCCTCCCTAGTAGCTGAGACTACAGGCACCCACCACTGCGCCCAGCTAGTTTTTGTATTTTTAGTAGAGACAGGGTTTTGCCATGTTGGCCAGGCTGGTCTTGAACTCCTAACCTCAGGTGATCCACCCTTCTCGGCCTCCCAAAGTGCTGGGATTACAGGTGTGAGCCACCACGCCTGACCTAATCCCATATTCTCAATCATTATGAAATATTCTTTCCTAGTGATATAATTATATCATTGCAATTATTGTGTGCTACTGGCTATTCGCTGAACATGCAATATTAATTAACAATTAGTCAGACTCAGGCCCTTCTAAGTTAGCAAGACCTCCGGATGATAGCTTTTAGTTTAATAAACAAAGGATTTGCTCAGGATCCATTCAGCTAATAGATGCCACTTTCTTATGTTCGGATATTAACCTTTGTAGATAATTACATGCCGTAGCAGGTAGAGCACTAGCCTACATTGCTAAGCAAAAGGACTGGGCATTATTGCACTCAAGCTGGAAACATGTCATTGGGTAAAGATGTAAAAAAAAAAAAAGTGGGTGGGAGAATGAGATATAAAATCAGAAATGTCAAACCTTTTGAGAAGTGTAGTCAATTTGCTAAATCTTTAGTAAATTATACACATGTATTAAAATAGTATACTAGACTGGGCGTGATGGCTAATGCCTATAATCCCAGCACTTTGGGAGGCTGAGGCAGGCAGATCATCTGAGGTCAGGAGTTCGAGACCAGCCTGGCTAACATGGGTGAAACCCTGTCTCTACTAAAAAAGTACAAAAATTAGCCAAGTGTGACGGCACATGCCTGTAGTCCCAGCCACTCGGGAGGCTGAGGCAGGAAAATTGCTTTAACCTGGGAGGTGGAGGTTGCAGTGAGTAAGATCGCACCACTGCACTCCAGCCTGGGTAACAAGAGTGAAACTCTATCTCAGACAAAAAAGAAAAAAAAAAACAACCAGCATATGAGGCTTGCTGAGGCTGAAAACTTAAACCTTAAGTGACTCTGTGGTATACTACATTTTTCTCGTTCATTTTATTTTCTGTGATTTATTTAGAATAAAACATCACCTACTTTTTCTTTTACTCAAGGCGGACTCATTTTTAATTAACATTGACTTTCAGCTTTAGCATGTTTAAGGTCTCTAAGGTCTATAGCGAAGAAATGCACTGTGTCATTAGTGCAGGGGTAGGGTCTGCTAGTAGAGAGGGCAGCATCCAGGATCCAGGAGCCATGTGTGGAGGCGCGGTGGGCACCAGCATTCTCCATGTGCGTCCTTTCTTTGGACTTTCTGATTCTTTCCCCCCCAGCACGGGACCACATTACCTCACACTCTACTTGGCAGTTTCCCAAGTAAACTTCCAGCATCCCCCACCCTTCCTCTCTTTGCCGCCTAGAGCAACGCTTTCATCATGCTATTCTCCGTCTAGGAACTAGCTGGCTTTCCTGGTCCCTGTGGCATCTGGTCCGAAGTTCTCCCTTCAAGGTCCTACATAATTAGCTTCCATCTGCGTTAGCCAATTACTTTTTCGTGAATTCACCAACCCAACCCTACTTCAGGCATGCAGGGGACGTCACCTTTCTTTAGCAGACAAAATGCTTATTCTCTTATTCTCCCATCTGGATTCTTCTACCTGCTCCATCCACAGGGTAATATACTACAAAGAATGTAGACTCTGGAGTCAGAGAAGATGTAGGCAGCTATGACTCTCAGTCCAGTTATCTCTCGGTCTCTCTTTCTATATACTTTTAAACATGTATTGAGTGGTTACAGTATATGAAAAACTGTGCAAAGTTCTTTGTCTCATTAAGTGTTCGTCATTCTATACTTGTGAGGTCGCTCTTATTATGTTCCCAGTTTACAGATGAAACAATGGGTTACAGATGACTGGTTTACAGATGAAGCCGGTCAGTGAGAAGCTGAGATTCAAAGCTAAAACTGCCTGGGGCATCTCATTAGTTGTATAAACTTGAGCAAGCTGCTTAACCTCTCCAGTCCTTAATATTCTCACGTATAAACAGGGATATAAATGTCTATTCAGCAGGATTAATGAGATTGTTTAAAAAGTTGCTGTCAAAGAGTCTGGCATTCAAAAGAGGCTCCATAAATGTTTCTGTCTTGTCTGTTTTCTGCCCAATTACATTCCATTCATCTTTTATATCCTGCCTCTTCCATGAAGCCTCTTTGGAAGATGCAATGACCTATTTCAGCCTAGAGTGATTTCTTCCTCCTGTAAAATTCAAGCATCCTAAAATGTAGTTTTAAACTATTTCCCAGCAATTTCATTGAACTTAGCCTTTGCTTCCTCCATGAAAGTTTTTTACAGGGCAGTGATCACGTATTATGTACCTCATTTACATCCCCTCTACTTAGCCAAGTACAGAGTAAGAACTAGATACATGTTGACTGGGATAGTAATACAGTCCCCGCATGAAGTCTAAGACAGATCTTGCTTTAGAAAGATTTCATTCTATATTTAACAATGCTTATAGAAAGGTATATGGCAAATACAAATTCATAATCTACCATTTATCCAGTATATGTAACAATGAATTAAAAATTCACACAGACTTGAATTTAACTTTCCTACCTGTGTAAGCCCGTGCTATACTTAGTCATTGAAGACTAACAGACAATTGGTATTTGCTTACAAAGCTGTACTGTATCTTACTCAATTTCAATATTACCAAGAAAATAATGACCATTCCAGAAAACATTAACAACACTTATCCTTAAATATAAACAGCAGCCCATTAGGGCTTAAGTGCTTCAAACAAAGACACTTTATACAGTTGATTATTCATGGCTGACGATTTCCCTCTGAGGTAGCTATGAAGACTACTAAGGCAACTGGAATTTATAGAATTGGCTAACTACTGTGTTAAGCCAATCCTGGGAGTGAGCCAAGATAAGAAAGCCAAAAATGATTCCACGGCTGTAAACTAATGCCAAACAATGAAGACCGCTGATTTAAGACTCCAGGCACCGTTCTTTCTCAAGAGCTTAACTAGGCCTAGACCACTAGAATGTGGCTCCGGCATATTCCACGGAATGAATGATGTACCAAGGCCTCTGCCCAGCTCTCCTCCACCCAGCACTGCTTTCCCCACACCACAGGCTGCACGGGCCCACTTGCTGTCGCTTGGTGACGTGGTGGCACAACCCTACTTCTGCTTTTAGCTTTTGTCACTGACTCTTCTTCAAGTGGTAATTTGATCTATTACCTTTTTTTTTTTTTTTGAGATGGAGTCTTGCTCTGTCACCAGGCTGGAGTGCAGTGGTGTGATCTCGGCTCACTGAAACCTCCACGTCCCGGGTTCAAGCAATTCTCCTGCCTCAGCCTCCTGAGTAGCTGGGACTACAGGCATGTGCCACCACACCCAGCTTCTTTTTGTATTTTTAGTAGAGATGGTATTTCACCATGTAGGCCAGGATGGTCTCAACCTCTTGACCTCGTGATCCACCCGCCTCAGCCTCCCAAAGTACTGGAATTACAGGGGTGAGCCACTGTGCCTGGCCAATCTACTACCTTCTAAATAAAACAAATCGACTCATTCCACATATAGTTTCTCAATTTGAGTCTCCTGGCTTGAAAAAAGCCAGTGGGGAGTCAAGAAACAATGAGAAAGGTAAGGAATTTTCTAAAATGGATGTGTGGCCAACTATACCGTTCAGCCAGGTAGGGGCCAGGCAGAATAGAAAGATGCCTTAAAGGAAGAAAACCTCAATTTAGTGATTTCCATAATTTATGAGGAATTGGTTAATTTCTGATACAATCAGAAATAAGCATTTTTATTTCTTAATTGTTTTGTAGAGATGGGGCTCACTACATTGCCCAGGTTGATCTCAAACTCTCGGGCTCAAGTAATCCTCCTGCCTCAGTCTCCTGAGGTGGAGCCACCATATGCGGCTGCCTGAAGTAAGTAGTTTTAAATGCCAATTTCACACTATACTTCTAAAAGTTAGACATTTCACTAAAGCAAATGTCAAGCAAGTTGATTTTGATGTGGAAGGAAGAGACACAACATTGACACCTAAGCTTCCAGACAGGGAAGAGGATTTACGAAGATCCAGACAGCCAGGCAGCGAATGGTCTATCTTTCTGGGAAAAACATCTGGATGCAGCCAACGAAACCCCCTAAGAAATGCTGTAGTGTCTCAAGTCCCTCTTCAGTCTGCTCAGTGTCCCTTCCTGTGACTCTTATATACAATATATTTCACCTTTTACTCACGGGAAAGACATGTCAACACAAAGGCACATTCAAACATTCAGATGACATCTAAAACACAATCGAGTTTCCAAATAGCTTTCTAGTTGGCCTTGTACAGGCTCAATAGCCAGATCACTATTCCTGATTCTTTATCATCCCTGATTAAATAATTTACAGTGCCGGTTTCCCTTCAAATGGGAATTCCAGAAAGCAATGCCTAAACATCTGCAATCTTAATTGTTATTCTTTGCCATGGGTACCATCAGGCTATCTTGGTGATGTTCAGCTTGCTAACGATTACAACGATGCCTCTCCATGGGAGTATCTACCAATCCACATTCAAGGTAAAGGAGCCACGGGGCCCAAAAAACTCTCACACTACCTCAAAACATGTTTTGCTGAAATTTCATTTTTTTTTTTTTTTTTTTTTTTGAGATGGAGTCTTCCTGTATTGTCCAGGCTGGAGTGCAGTGGTGTGATCTTGGCTCAGTGCAACCTCCACCTCCTGAGTTCAAGTGATTCTCCTGCCTCAGCCTCCCGAGTAGCTGAGACTACAGGCACATGTCACCACGCCCAGCTAATTTTTTTTGTATTTTTAGTAGCGACGGGTTTTCACCGTGTTAGCCAGGATGGTCTCCATCTCCTGACCTTGTGATCTGCCGGCCTCGGTCTCCCAAAGTGCTGGGGTTACAGGCATGAGCCACTGTGCCCGGCCGATATTCATTCTCTCTAGAAAGTTTGCATTTCTCATCTGGAAAGTCTGAAACAAAAGTCCCAAATTCTCCTTAGGAGTAAAAGGAAAACAATGTTGTAAAATAAGAATAGTTCAATGAACTGCAAGTAGTTTCTGGGATGGTGCCCAAAAGTGTACAAATAGGAATCCAGGGCCATCACCTCCCAAGAGGCTGTAAGGCAGTGCACCTCAAACAAAGACAAACAGCTCACCACTGCCAGAGCCCCTCTCAACAGCGCCGAGTGCTTGGTAATTTATTACCTCTGGTCCCTGGATCGCAGTGAAGGAAACTGGAATGTCATACCTTCATTCACAACACTGTCTCATGGAATTATTTTTTCCGGATTCCTTGGGAAGTTAAAGTATTTGAGAAGAATATCAGGAACTGTTGTTTCAGCCTGTTTTGTGAGTAGATAATTGCCTTCCAACTCCATTATTTCAGGAAATGATGTGTGCGCCATTGTTCCCAGATGAGGGTAGCAATGTGTTTTAGCAAGACCCATACATGCATATGAAAACAAAACCAAACAAAAGGCATGCAGTCTAAGTCACTTCACTGAACTCAGACTTCCAAAATCTGGTCTCTAGATAAGAGGCTGGCCCCAGACAACCTACCCACATACCAGTAACATTCTTTTGAAAGGGTGTAAGCAAAACTTGTTTTAAGAAGTGAGAAATTTTTACCAAAATTACTAAATGTGGTAATAAATAACTTCGACAAATTAAGTGCTATCAAAATGGGTTCAGCAGAGAGCTATTTGAAGGGCTAAATTTTCTCTAATTTGGGTCTGAATCAAAGACCAGCATGGGAACTAAAAGTAAAACACATTTCATCCCGAGAAATACCTTTGATTCCATGGAATATATTAGCTGATCTTCCTGAAATGTGACATCATTTGTGGTACCAGCTGTATGGGTGTGCCATCTAAGGATTTACAAAACTAGTATTTCTTTTGCTTTAATATGTATTTTAAGACCACAGAAAAAAGTCTAATCCAACTAAGTGCTCCAAGGGGAACTGTTACGGACTTCATTCTAAGAAGCTTAAATTTCATATGACCATGACCTGTCAACCTTTTAATGGATGGGTTACACAGAGCAAATTCCCAAAGGGACATCTAGAACTGATGATAATGGTAATAATTGTTATAAAGGAAACATTAAATATAGCACATGTGAGGTTCCATCTTATATATATTAACTCATTTAATCCTCAAAACAAACTTATGAGGTTAAGTATTGGTCCTTTTACCATCCCTATTTTACAGATGGGGAAACTGAGGCATAGAGAGGTTAAGTTACTTACCAATGGTCACCCAGCTAATAAGCAGTAGAACTGGGCCAGACGTGATGACTCATGCCTGTAATCCCAGCACTTTGGGAGGCTGAAGTGGGTGGATCACCTGAGGTCAGGAGTTCGAGACCAGCCTGGCCAACATGGTGAAACCCCGTTTCTACTAAAAATACAAAAATTAGCCAGGCATAATGGCGCCTGTAATCCCAGCTACTCAGGAGACTGAGGCAGGAGAATTGCATGAACCCAGCAGGCAAAGATTGCAGTGAGCCAAGATTGTGCCACTGCACTCCAACTTGGTTGAAAGAGCAAGACTCCGTCTCAAAAAAACCAAACAAACAAACAAACAAAACCATAGTAGAACTGGAATTTGAACTCATAATGAACACTCTTATCCCCTCTGCTATTACCGTCTCTTGTGGTTCTCAGACACTTCTAACTCAATTATGATAGGTCATGTCTTCTCTTAACAGAAGGTAGTACTGAGATGTTATATTAATAAAATGAGAGGTACTAAGGCTGGGTGTGGTGGCTCACGCCTGTATTCCCAGAACTCTGGGAGGCTAACTGGAGGAGGATCACTTGAGCTCAGGAGTTCAAGACCAGCCTGGGAAACATAGTGAGACTCTGTCTCTGCAAAAAAAAAAAAAAAAAAATGAGCTGGGCATTGTGGTGAGTGCCTATAGTCCCAGATACTCAGGAGGCTGAGGCAAGAGGATTGCTTGAGTCTGGGAGGCCAAGGCTGCAGTGACTCATGATTGCACCACTGCACTCCAGCCTGGACAACACAGCAAGAACATGTCTCAAAAGAAAAAAAAAAAAAGTAGTAAAAATGTTCTAGAGTCTAAATATTTTTAATAGGAACACTACGGTTCTATCACGATTCAACGTTAGTTTCCAATAATTGCTGTAAAGAGGTTTTAGTTTTCCTTGAACAGTATGCTGTGTTGCTATATGAAATGCTCCTTCATAAAGGGGAAACCATTTTTATGGAATATCTATGCCTAGCATTGTCATTCCACAGTTTAAGAATGTATAATCTTTAAATGCTCTTGAAAATGCATTATCAAATGCAGAGTTAGGCTGTTGAGAAATTCTTCAGTTCTTTCGTATTACAATTTTAAAAAATAGGTGTGAAGAAATCCATGTGAAAAGAGTATTAGACTACAACATATCAGTCCATCCAACCATCCATCCATCCATCCAACCATCCATCCATCCATCCATCCATCCAACATCCATCCATCCAACCATCCATTCATCCAACCATCCATCCATCCATCCAACCATCCATCCATCCATCCATCCATCCATCCAACCATCCATTCATCCAACCATCCATCCATCCATCCAACCATCCATCCATCCATCCATCCATCCATCCATCCAACCATCCATTCATCCAACCATCCATCCATCCATCCAACCATCCATCCATCCATCCATCCAACCATCCATCCATCCATCCATCCAACCATCCATCCATCCATCCATCCAACCATCCAACCATCCATCTGACCATCCATCCATCCATCCATCCAACCATCCATCCATCCATTCAACCATCCATCCATCCAATCAGTAAGTTCCTTACGCCAGACCCTGAGAACACAGAATGGATAAGGCAAACAAGGCACCTCCCTGATCCAAGAGAGCCTATCTTCTCATGGAGAAAGCATTATATAAACATGGGAGGGCACTATTTCAGACTGAGTGGTCAGGGAAGACCTCTCTTAGGGGGTGATATTTGAAGAGATAGCTAAAGGAAGGATCTAGGGGAAGAGTATGCCAGGCAGAGACTCCAAGATGGAAAGAAGCTGGATATGTTTGAAGATCAGCAAGAAGCCAGTGTGGCTAGATGAAACCGAGTAAGGTGCACAGGGGTGCAGATGAGAAATGAGATAGGTAGGACCTCACAGGCCCTGGTAAGGAGTTTAGACTGTATTGCATGGGAGAGGAAGTTATCAGAGGGTTTTAAGCAGGTGAATGACATGTTCTTGTTCCTGCTTTCTATAAGAGACATGGCTGCTGTATGGAAAATGGATGGTAGTGAGTAGAGAAAGTGAGAGGGAAAGCCAGGAGACTGGTTAAGAGGTAGGAATCTAGGTAAAAGATGATAGTGGCTTAGAGTAGGATTGGGAGGAATTGGTGGTGAAATTTGGAATATATCATGAACGCCGAGGCAGCATGGCTGATAGATTAGATGTGGAAGGTGAGGGAAGAATCAAGCATGATGCCAAGATATTGATCCAAGCAACTGAGTAAATGGAGGTGCTAAACACTGAGATGGGGAAGATTGCTGGAGGGGCAGGTTCGGGAGAAAGGGCCATAAGAGTTGTTTAGACATTGAGGTTTGAGATGCCTGTTAGGTATCTCAGTGCAGATATTAATCAGGCAGTCAAATACGTGAAGGAAAAAAAAGGGGCTGGAAATACAAATTGGGGTGTTGATAGTTAACCTCCTAAGACTGGCTGCAGGGAAGTATCTGTAGGGAAGAGAGTGGAGGTCTGGCCTTGAGGCATATCAATAATTAGAGGTTGGAAAGAGGAGGAACACCAGAGAGGCAGAAGGCAAACCAAGAATAGCTGGTCATCAAAAAGCCAAGTGAAGAAAGTGTTTCTAGAAGGAGGGAGTAATCAATTGTGCCTACTGCTGTGGAAAAATAATATGAAAACTCAGGACCATTGGATTTGGCCCAAGGGAGGTGGCTGGTGGTTTGTGGGGGAGGAGTGGTACTGAAAGCCAGGCTGGAAAGAGTTCAAGGGAGAATACAGAATGAGGTAAGTAGACACAGCAGCAAATACTGGAAGCTCTTACCTAGCATTTTGCTATAAACGTGAGCAGATAAATGGAGCAGTAGCTAAGGGAAAATGGGAACCATAAGGAGGGCTTCTTGGGGTTAGGTGGCAGTTATAATGCATTTATATGCTGAATTAATGATTCTGCATAATCTGTAAATTTTCCTCATCTTTTGAAAAAGTAAAAGAAATAAAATTCATTTGATAAGTGGGCGAAGGATATGAACAGACACTTTACAAAAGAAGACATATATGAGACCAACAAACATATGAAAAAATGCTCATCATCACGGTCATTAGAGAAATGCAAATCAAAAATACATTGAGATACCACCTCACGCCAGTTAGAATGGCAATCATTAAAAAAATCAGGAGATAACAGATGCTGGAGAGGATGTGGAGAAATAGGAACACTTTTACACTGTTGGTGGGAGTGTAAATTAGTTCAACCATTGCGGAAGACAGTGTGGTGATTCCTCAAGGCTCTAGAAATAGAAATTCCATTTGACCCAGCAATCCCATTACTGGGTATATACCCAAAGGACTATAAATCATTCTATTATAAAGACACATGCACACGAATTTTCATTGCTGCACTGTTTACAATAGCAAAGACTTGGAACCAGCCCAAAGGCCCATCGATGATAGACTGGACAGGGAAAATGTGGCACATATACACCATGGAATACTATGCAGCCATAAAAAATGATGAGTTCGTGTCCTTTGTAGGGACATGGATGAACCTGGAAACCATCATTCTCAGCAAACTGACGCAAGAACAGAAAATCAAACACCGCATGTTCTCACTCATAGGCGGGTGTTGAACAATGAGAACACATGGACACAGGGAGGGGAACATCACACACTGGGGTCTGTAGGGGGGGGGAAATAAGGGAGAGACAGTGGGGGGTGGGGAGTTGGGAAGGGATAACATGGGGAGAAATGCCAGGTATAGGTGATGGGGAGGAGGGCAGCAAACCACATTGCCATGTGTGTACCTATGCAACAATCTTGCATGTTCTTCACATGTACCCCAAAACCTAAAACGCAATAAAATATATATTGAAAAAAATGTTCAAGACATGCATTTTGTTCTGTACACATTTAATCCATGTTGTTTTGTTTTGCAAGAAGCAGGATAGGTTGTCTACACTTGGTTCGGCCAATGAGTCAGCCTCAGCAATGAGTGTTCTGGCTTACTTTTCAGTTGCTAGAGCCTGCAATTTTGCTGTCTCTAACACAGAGGGAACTTGCTTTTTCCTTCATGAAAATGTAATCTAGATGCTCCTAGGTGGGCAATGGAGGGAGAGTAGCAACTAGACCGCACAGGACAACATCCGCCTTCTCCTTTGAGATTGCTTCCTGCATCACCACCCAATACATTTGGTGTTGGGGGACAACGCCTTGCTTAACTTCCTCTACATAGCTGAGATCATGTTGGACCACTTAAACAAAGTTTCTTGGAGAATTTGGGGGTTACAACATGGAAATGGCCACACAATAAAATATAACTAGAGAATCTGGTTTATAAAACATAACTCACTCATCTATGGTTCAGGTGCTCCTACAAAGATGACTGCATGACCTGTAGTCCACCTCAATGAGGCAGAGGCTATCTGTAACCCCTGCCCACTGTGGAGGGAGGGAGAGAAGAAAGAAAAGGGGAGGAGAGAGAAGATGAGAAACAGAGAGAGAGAGAGGTAGATTCTCACACCCAACTAGTCCTCTTTAAGAACTCACCACTGGCCAGGTGCAGTGACTCACACCTCTAATCCCAGCACTTTGGGAGGCCGAGGCTGGTGGATCACCTGAGGTCAGGAGTTCAAGACCAGCCTGACTAACATGGTGAAACCCCGCCTATACTAAAATAAATAAATAAAATATAAAATTAGCTGGGCATAGTGGTGCATGCCTGTAATCCCAGCTACTCAGGAGGCTGAGGCAGGAGAATCGCTTGAACCCGGGAAGGGGAGGATGTGGTGAGCCAAGATTGTGCCACTGCACTACTCCAGCCTGGGCAACAAGAGTGAAACTCCATCTCAAAAAAAAAAAAAAAAGAACTCACCACTTTCTCAAGTGATTAATATTAGTAAGGTCTATTCATTTCAGGACTTAAGTATAGTCTTATTCTGTGGCTTTGATTAGATACCTACATAAGATTATAAGACAATAAGCCCAACATCCATACAAGACACACACACACACACACACACACACACACACACACACACCAGATACAGAAGAGAGGAGGGGTTTTGTTATGCTCTCATGATTTCAGATACAACTGGGACCTGGGATCTCCAAGTGGAAGGCGAATCCACTTCATAGAAACCTAGGTCTGTGATAGCCAGGGGCAGTTGGGGCAAGAAGGAAGGGAAGAGATGAAAATAAATCCTTGGGGACTGCTCTGCACTGTCACTAGTCATTTGTCCAGCCCTAGTGTAATCCCGTAGACAGCAACCTCAAACCCCACAGAACATCCCACACTAAGGAAACCAAGAACAAAATGCTACAGGAGCTCGTTTAATCTGCACGTGGAGAAGCTTTTATCCAGTGATACGTTCAGAGAACCATCAGTCTCACGGAAGCACTCTTAAAGCTGTGTGTGTGTCTAGTGGTGCTGGAAAGGGGTGCTTCTCATCTGCTTCTCCTCATTGTCAAAAATCATAGCAAAACCTCACAATCTCTTCAGCACCAGATAAAGGGAAACAGTGAGGGTTTTCTGAAAGTGAGATGAAGAACAAACCATTCTGAGGCAGTAAATAAACAGAAAGGGAAGCAGAGGGAGGCTGGGGCTGCAGCCGCAGAGGAAATGGTCCTGAACAGCAGACACCTCCTTCAGGAACTGGGAACTAAGAGATTCTGCTTTGCTTTCCCACCTGGCAATGTTACTTTCAGAGCTGCAGCCAAATGGGTACATCCCAGGTCTCACAAGTTAAGACTCTGAATATATTTCTTTTTAAAAAAATCAACAAATACAGTAGCTGATTATTAGCTTATGATATCACTAATAGTGCTATGGTATTCTGAGGCACGATATTGTCTCTGTGGGCCAGCTAAAAGCCTAATCACCAAGTACTTCATTGTTTCTATTGGGAGATGCATTCCAAATTCCAAACAAATGACCTAAGTGAGATATTAGGGGAAAATACTGTTAATTGGGGTAACTTTTTTCCAAAAAGGTAAAACTTCAAGTTTCTACTTTTGCAGTATATAGCTTACTTTAAAAGCTTAAAAGCCTTTCCAGAGAGAAATGGTGAATATTATAAACGAGATGATGATAGACTATTGAGAAGCCTGACAGTTTTGATTAAAAACAGTGAAACACATTCATCTAGTCTTTGTGTAATGTCCTCATATTCAATTACTGGAAAACACAAATGCAATGTAAATAGCAAGGATAACTCAAATCTTCCTTAACCAAACGCATGGTCAGCTTTGTAATATAGCAAGAACTGCCCTTTTTTCTCTCTTTATTTCAATAGTTTTTGGGGAATTGGTTGCATGGAGAAACTCTCTAGTGGTGACTTCTGAGATTTTGGTGCACCCGTCACCTGAGCAGTGTACACTGTACCCAGTGTGTAGTCTTTTATCCCTCACCCCTATACATCCTTCCTCACAAGCCCCCACGATGCCTTTGCATCCTCACAGCTTAGCCCCCATGAACTTCCCTGCACATGTCCTATGAATGAGACATAAAAGGGCATAAAACACATTCTTTGCCCTTGAATAATTTAGTCTTCTGGGAAAGGAAATGGGAAATCCTTAAATAGAGGTAGCTGCTTAATAAAACCTGATGTATTTTCGCACTATTACAAAAAACAAAGTACTTACCTAAAAGTCAAAGACAGCTTAATAACTTTCTTGATTTCTTACTTATAGTGATGGTGTTCTCAAAAGCAAAAATTCAGTCACTTTGGGCTAAGAATTATGATTTTACATAAAAGAGAAACAGAGATGATCTCAATCTGAAGCCATGCCAGTAACTGTCACAACTAACAGTCCACAGACATATCTATATATGGATGTTAACAATTCCCATAATCTTAAATTCCAAACCAAGATCTTCATCTCGATCCCTGCCCTGTCTAGACTAGGAATTGCTATTTTCAGCTACACTCTAAAAACTCTATGCAGGCTAATAATTTCCTCGATCTATCAGTCATACATCTGAGTCCACAGAGTAACCTTCCTGTAACACTTTCATCATGCCACTTACACTAACAGTCCCATTACCTATAGGATAAGCGCAAATTATTAACGTTGAAAATGATGTGAAAATCACTGAAGTGATGTGTTTAAAATCTCTGTACAAATTTAGTGACGGAAGCATGACCAAAATGCAAGTCTTCTCTCAATCCCATGCACTTTCCCATTTCCAGTCTTTTTTTTTTTTTTTTTTGAGACAGAGTCTTGCTCTGTCACCCAGGCTGGAGTGCAATGGCATGCTCTCGTCTCACTGCAACCTCTGCCTCCCGGGTTCAAGCGATTCTCCTGCCTCGGCCTCCCGAGTAGCTGGGATTACAGGCCCGCAGCACCACACCCAGCTCATTTTTGTACTTTTAGCAGAGACAGGGTTTCACCATGTTGGTCAGGCTGCTCTCGAACCCCTGACCTCATGATCTGCCCGCCTCAGCCTCCCAAAGTGCTGGGATTACAGGCGTGAGCCACCACGCCTGGCTTCCATTTCCAGTCTTACCCACTGCTGCTTCAACATCCAAGAAGTCTATGGATTATTGTCTGAATTTCCCAAAAGTATGTCCACCTGTATTTTTGATAAGCAAGGGCAGAAACCAAGCTTTGGTCAGCTTCTTAGCCCTAGTACCTGGAACACAGGTGCTTACTGAACTAAACTGAGCTGGAAAGATTCTGCCATCCTTTTCATAATGCAAATCCTACTGCATTCAAGTTTTATCTTTATTACGAATGATTCCCTGATCACAACACACAAACACAGTTCCCACTTGGGACTCACTTATTTTAGTCATATGTTGCCTGTTTAGCATATCATAGTCTTTGATGTGGTATTATGTAATGTTACAGTCTTGGTTTTCTACTTTATTATTACATGTGCACAATTATAAATTCCTTTAAGAGTGCTATTTCTGACTATCTGCCTTTTGGAATATAATCCTGATACAGAATAATGCTCATATGTTTATTAAATTCTACTCTGGCTTCCATGCTAGGTGGGAAAAAAATACAACTAGCTTTAGATTTCTATTTTCCATCAATTGTTATATTTTTATGCCTGTAAACTGAGAGTTCTTTTTTCTCTTTCTTTTTTTTTTGGAGATGGAGTCTGGCTCTGTCACCCAGGCTGGAGTGCAATGGCATGATCTCAGCTCACTGCAACTTCCACTTCCCAGGTTCAAGCGATTCTTCTGCCTCAGCCTCCGAACTAGTTGGGACTACAGGCGCGCATCACCATGCCTGGTTCTTTTTGTATTTTTAGTACAGACAGAGTTTCACCATGTTGGCTGGGCTGGAACTCCTGACCTCAAATAATCCACCCACCTCAGCCTCCCAAAGTGCTGGGATTACAGGTGTGAGCCAGGGCGCCCAGCCAAGTTTTTCAAAATCCATATAAAAACATTAGGAATGCTCCGTTTCTTGATTTGTTTTTGGTTATACAAGTTGTAACTTACTGATTTGTGTACCATTCTATTCTTCGACATAGCCCAAGTATAAAGGGATTTTTCACTTTACTTTTATTGCTAATTAAACCCCACATCACTTACATAATGAAAGAATCTGTATGTTTATGACATGAAGAAAGTGAAAAAAAAACACAATTCTCAAAAGCACTCCTAGCCATCAAGCAACACATACGCTTTTCCTATATTCTGGTATTTTCATGCAGCTATATAACTTACATTTATTATCTCCTACATATTTTTGTCCATGGATAGTATGCATCCATCTACATAAAACTGTTTAGAGGGGGGAAAACATGTTATCACAGTGACACCTGCTGGTGTTTAGCTATAAATTTTATATTCTAAGCAAAGGACAGATTTTTTGGTGTCAAAATTTTTAATAAAATTTAATATTAATGTTTTCCATTTAAATAATGTTGTATAATTGTTAAAAACAAATCTATGTAATACACAATTGACCAGAGATTTTTCTTTATTTTGTGACAACGATCTTACTGTCATTTTATTAACTATTTTCTTTAAAAAGACATTTTCCCAATAAAGCAGCTTACGTATTCAGATGACATGAAGTTTTTTAAAAAGTGAATTAACTTGTGCCTTTTTTTCCCCCAAATTCTCTACAAATTCTATTTTAAGGGAAACTATTATGTTAAATCAACATTTACAGAATATTTTCTCTGAATTATAATGTTAGCAATATAAACAATTTCACAAGTCAAAAATCAGGTCTATGCACAGAAAATTTTCAGCACAACACAGATACCTCATACATTGACTACTATTATGGTAAAACTTCACACATAAATGGTGATAATATTTGCAATGGAGGCTAACTTTTAATGCCTGCCAGGTCTCAACCAAACTTTTCTTTTTTAAAGTCAAAAGGGGAAAACAATTGCTCTAAGGAATGATGGAATGCACATATCCTCATTCACTGCAAGTTTAAAAAAAATACAGTACTGACCACATTGGCTGCAGAGCGGATCTGCTGGCAATGGGGACTGATGCAGAGAGCTGAATCTTGTGCACACACTCTCTCCTCTCTTGCTATCAGTAAATGCTGCACCACTTGAGCCTGGTGTCTGCTCTAAATGTCCTTGAATCACATACTGGCCTCTTCCCAGAATGGCACTTATCTACCTTAATCTTACCCACAGTCATGTTATTTTTTTTTTTTTCTTTTTTCCTATTTTTTTGTAGAGACAAAGTCTCACCATGTTGCCCAGGCTGGTCTTGAATTCCTGGCCTCAAGTGCTCCTCCTGCCTCAGCCTCCCAAAATGCTGGGGTTACAGGTGTGAGCCACTGTGCTTGGCTCTTTTTAAATTGACAAATAACTGTATACATTTATTAGGTACAATGTGATGCACTGATACATGTATACATTGCGGAATGAGCCAATCAGGGTAATTAACATATCTATCATCTCATGTTATAGTCTATCCTACGGCAAAGCCTGACCACATAGCAAGTGATGAAACAACAGTAAATACCTTTAATGATTCAGAATATTTTAGAGCAGAATTTCACAAATTGCCTATTAATATTTGTAGTACATGAGATTATCATTTTAGAAAGCTACGTAAATACAAAGAACAATTTTTGGATCCATCTGTACTATGAATTTTCACGATATCACTTACGGAATTTTTAAAAAACCATGAAAGCATTGTTTAGTCTATCTGATGTGTCATTACTAGCTCAACATCAGGTGGGCAAAACACTATAATTCTTGTATTTCTGCGCTGTTTTGCTCTTTCTTTAAAAGAATATAATGGGTATTTCTTGGTTATGATGAAATAAGATTAAACTACATATAAGCTACTTAAAAAGTAGACTCTAAGTTGTTAGACAAACATGAGTATTGTGTTTACTTACCTTAATTTTGACTATTTTTTCAGAGATAATTTGACCCTTGAGTTTTTGTGAGGATCAAATATTAGTGTATGTACTAACTTCCTGCTCTTTGAAGCTATCACATCTGAAAATCTAAGCTTGTTTTCTCTTGTTTACGGGACATAAATATGAAAATATCAGAGAAAATGCTGTTTTGCTATTGTTGCCAGGCCAGTCACAAGAAAGCAATGTTTGTAACAGTTAAGATTAAAAAATGAGCAGAGGGCCGGGAGTGGTGGCTCACACCTGTAATCCCAGCACTTTGGGAGGCTGAGGCGGGTGGATCACCTGAGGTCAGGTGTTCGAAACCAGGCTGGCCAACATGGTGAAACCCTGTCTCTACTACAAATACAAAAATTAGTTGGGCGTGGTGGCAGGCACTTGTAATCCTAGCAACTCAGGAGGCTGAGGCAGGAGAATCGCTTAAACCCAGGAGGTGGAGATTGCAGTGAGCTGACATGGCACCATTGCACTCTAGCCTGGGCAACAAGAGCAAAACTCCATCTCAAAAAAATAAAAAAAGCAGAATGAGGAAGAGCAGGCAGTAAGATTTCCATTCTCTATTCATTGTATGACCTTGAACTGCACCAAGTCAATAAAACATTGACATTTCATTGGAGTTGAAAATTATAAAATAATTATAAAACCTTTCTGAAAGACTAAAAACAAGCTACTTAGAAAATATGCCATCTGTAATGGAAACTTCAAATATTTTGACTGAATTAATGTTTAAAATATTTTTCTGGTATTTTTCATCCTGAGATACAGAATTACTACCCCAAATGGCAAAATAAATAAATAAATAAATAGCCTCCAGGATACAATTTCAGGAAAGGCAGACATTATGCTAAATTCCAAAGCAATAAAACCCTCTACCTTTTCATTTGCAATGGCAACCAGAAAACCCAATACCTCTAGACACTTGCACAGTAGAAAACTGTTCAAACCTTCCATGGAAATGTTCAGATACAAAGTTTATGTAGTACAAGAGCAAAGAAGAGAATTCACTATAACTTGGAGGCATCTGTGACTCCTCCAGATTTTCGTGGCACTTTGAGTTTAATAGCACAGATCAAGCCCCCTCTATCTACAGGCCCCGAATAATAGCCTGAGACATTTTCACAAACCACAATAATATCCTAAAGATGAAAAATTCCAAAATTAAGTATTCAGGTAAGAGTTGCACAGGTTCAGAACACTACTGAACTCTTATTTGCCTTCATTAGCTCACAAACAGTAAAAGACCAATCCAACAGAAGCAGTAGAGACAATCATATCAGTTCATGAATAATAGGGAATAATCTAATATAAAACACTTAGTATAATATTAAAAGAAAAGTAAAAAAGTATCTTTTACACTAGAATATGGTCATGTTCTTTTTTGGAGAATTTTTAGTATGATAAAATCACCATATACTTGTCTAACATGCCATTTCTGTATAGAAAAATCTGGCCAGCTACTGAACACCAAAAACGCTAGAAAAAAAATTTAAACTTTACTTATTATTCTTGGCTGAATTTATGGAAGACTAAAGAAACTAAAGGCAGCTCAGGAGACAGTGAAATTCTATAGGGTAATTTAGCACTGGATAACTGCCCTTAAGGCGCCCCATCCCTGCAGCCTAGGAAGGCCCCATTTGTTAGGAGCCATACCTGTGTGAGGGACAGGAATCAAAGTGAGGGACTCTCTGTCTTCTCCACCTGCCATAACAAAATACCATAGACTTGGTGGCTTAAATAAAAATCAATTTTATTACAGATCTGTTGGCAAGAACTCTAAGGCCACAGAGCTGAAAAATGTGGTTCCTGTGAGGCCCCTCTTCCTGGCTTGCAGATGGCTGCCTTCCTGCTGTGTCCTCAAGACTTTTCCTTTGCGTGTGCCTAAAGGGAGCTCTGGGGTCTCTTTTCCTATGAGGACACCAGTCCTATTAGATTAGGGCCATGCCCTATGACCTCATTTAACCTTAATTACCTCCTTAAAGACCCTATCTCCAAATACAATCACACTGAGGTTACAGCTTGATGAATTCGGGGGAGACAAAATTCAGTCCATAACAGGGACTGAGCTGGATAAGCAGGAGGAGTTGTAAGGCCTCAAAGGGCACTGTCCTCAAGAAATAAACTAGGAAAACACCTACATTTACCCTCCTTCATTATTCAAGAAGAGATATAAAGGAAGAAAAGTCTCCTGCGGGAACGCCTCATCGCAGGCAACAGTCATGTATTTAGGGCTGAAATCCACATTTTTTGAGTGTGTAAAGCATTAAGGAGTAGAAAAGGGAGAGGCAGGGAATCTAAGGTGAAAACAGATTTTGAAGTGGTCTGTGGTTTGTAGTGTCTAAAGAAACATATTCCCTGTGCTGCAGGGGAAAAAAAATCTTCTCTGTAGGACTATACTTTAAATTTAAAAAAAATCCCCCCAACACAAAGTTCAGAGGAATGTGAACATAAAAATTACTGACCACATTAGAAAACTGGTCATCATAAACTTGCTTCAGCAAAAACAACAAGCAACAAACTATAAATTCGGACCCACAAAAAATATTGAAATTACCACATACTGATTGTAAAGTAAGTACTTTTAATATGTTTAAAGAAGAGAAAAAGGAAATAATGAACTATCCCAAACGATCAGGAATGTTTAAGAATCAAACAACTCTTCTGAAAGTAAAAAAATATAGTAACTATGATTAACAATTTAATAGATGGGCAAAATAGGTTAGAGATAGAATGAAGACAGAATTAATGAAACAGATTTAAAGAAATTATCCAGAATTCAATACCTAGAGACAGAGAGATGGAAAATACGAAACAGGGATTAACAGATATGGAGAGGACAGTGAGATCGTAAAACGGAAATCTAATTTGACTTCCTGAAGGAGAGAACAGAGAGAATGAGGGAGATACAATATTCCAAAAGACAGCAGCTGGGAATCTTTCAGAATTTATGAAAAGTACCAAATTATCAGATTCAGGAAGCTCAATGAATCCCAACAGGGCAATGAAAAGAAATATACAGCTAAACATATTGTAGTATGGCCATATTTGACTGTAAAACACCAAAGATAAAGATCTTAAACATGACTTGAAAAAGAAGGCAAATTAGCTACAAATACTGATCAGGCTGACAACTGCCATTTCAGAAGCAGCAATGGAAGCAAGAAGACAGTAGAGTATTATTCAATATAAGAAAACAGCTGTCAACCTATAATCCTATATGTAGCTACTTTCAAGGATAATAAAACAGTAAACTTCTAGGTAAATCTACATAAACACTGACTGTACAAAATAACTATTTTTATAGTTAAACCGAGATAGAACTAGATTCTAGACAACAATTTGTAAGAGAGAAATCAGACTTTGTACAAAACTCTCTAATGAACAGGAAGAGAGTCAAGATGTTAACTTTAGGTTAACTATGCAAGTTAAATTTCCTACTAAGCACTTAATTAAAAGTTAATTTTTACATATAAATAAAATACATATCAAAAGTGATTTGAAAACTGGGAATGTTTAACTTTGAAAGTAGAAGAAAAGTAGATGGAAAAATGAAACAAAACAAACTCAAGATGAAAGAAGGCAAGAAACAGAAAAGGTGGGACAAAAAGCACAAAGATGATATAAATGAATCTTAATGTATCAGTAATCTTGACAAATGTAAAAACTGAACTCCTTAGTTGACAAATAATCAGAAAGAAAGAAAAACATCAGTCACACAGTTTTTAAGGCGCATATCTAAAACACGTAACAGCAAGGTTTAACAGAAGGATAAAAAAGATATATCCTATAAATCTAGCTAGCTGCTCTCATCTATATAAATATAATACATATTTTATATTTATGTATATATTTATAAGTCTATTTATAACGAAACTTCAAAATATATAAAACCAAAATTGACAGAATTACAGGGAGAAATTGGCAAATTCACTCGAACAGAAAAATGTCAACACATCTCAGAGTCTGAGAGATCAAGTAGAAGACACAGAACAGTAAAATGGAAAAAACTAGAATTACACAATTGACAACTTTGGTCTAACGGACATCTAACAACTAAGAACCAAGCACACTTTTCAGGTACTCATGAAACATCTGCAAAAGCCGGTTATAATCTAGGTCATAAAGCAAATCTCAACAAATACTAACAAATCAGTCTACATGTACCTATTTTCTAATCACAATTCAAATTCAATTAAAACAAGAATCAATATATATAGAATTTAAAAATACACATGCTAGGAAATGGAAAAAAGCCTCATATATATGTTTGTCCAAAATCAGAATTTAAAAATTAAAAATACAGCCAGGGGCGGTGGCTCATGTCTATAATCCCAGCACTTTGGGGAGGTCAAGGCAGGTAGATCACGAGGTCAGGAGTTCGAGACCAGCCTGGCCAATATGGTGAAACCCCATCTCTACTAAAAATACAAAAATTAGCAGGGCATGGTGGTGTGCACCTGTAATCCCAGCTATTCGGGAGGTTGAGGCAGGAGAATTGTTTGAACCTGGGAGGCAGAGGTTGCAGTGAACTGAGATCACACCACTGCACTCCAGCCTTGGCGACAGAGCAAGATTCTGCCTTAAAAAAAAAAAAAAAAACTTAGAACTTAAAACCAAATCTTTCTATGGTGTTTTAAAATTACAAAACATTATTTCATTTGATCATTACAATAATCTTATGAGCTACCTAGAACCCATAGTATCTCTACTCAACAACATAAACACAGCAGAAATGTTACAAACTGGTCAGGCACAGTGGCTCACACCTGTAATCCTAGCATTTTGGGAGGCTAAGGTGATCACTCCAGCCTGGGCGACAGAGCAAGACAGGAAGAAAGGAAGGGAGAAAGGGAGGAAGGGAGGAAGGGAGGGAGGAAGGGAGGGAAGGAAGAAAAGAAAGAAAAGAAAAGAAAAGAAAGGAAGGAAGGTTAAATTATGTAATTATTAAAATTATTTTTTACATATAAATAAAATACACATCAAAAGTGATCTGGCAACTGGGAAATAGAAGCAAAAGTGTTCACCACTAAAAATATCAAAAGAAAGGTAAATAAATCAACTCTTACAGAAGCGATATTGAATAGTTAAAAATGTTACAAGGAAACAATTGGGTATCTTAATGTCTAAAGCTCAAAAAGCCCATCAATTCATTTTGGTTTAGGAAGTCCCTTAGATATTTATGGAAAATATACACAAACTTATAAGGTGAAGTATTTATTATTCACATGAGATGAACACAAACTATCAGAAATCTTTGCTATACAAGTTGGGTAGCCACAGTTAAGAATATATTCCCACTCACACACACAATCATCATTTCTTGGTTACAGTATTCGTTAGATGTGTTGGCAATTAACCACATTCCAAAAAGTGTCTACAGTACAAAGGGAATTTTCATTTAAGGCTCCCCTCCCTTTTCACGTGTGGGATATTTTTGGAAGTATTTCTTTTTTCATCCACTGAAAGAGAATTAAGAACATTCCAACATGCCTTGGTGTCAGCAAGTGCGCTTTTTAGTCCAGGTACCCGCAAATGATTGATGAACCTGTCAAGCCTACAGTAGCAGACAGAGAAAGTTGGCAGAAGTTCAGTGTTACTGAAAAAAAAATCTCAAATACTTATTTCATCTCCTCTATTAACTTTAATCACATTTTCAACATGCAGCCAAGAATGAAGCTTTGACATTAAGCCATAAATTCAACACAGGCAAGCATTGTCAATTTTATGCAGTCGCCACACTGAGATAACACAAGAGAGCTGGATATTTTCTTTCTTCTGCCTTTCTTTACTAAAGAGCAATAAAAAATATGTGAAAGATTTATCCATACCTCAAATTCGTTTACCATAAATCTCTTGAAATTATTGCATTTTACTTTTGCTTGGTTTATGGCAAACAAAAAAAAAAAATCAACTTAGTTCTTCAAGTAGATTTTTTTTTTTTAATGGAGTCTCGCTCTGTCGCCCAGGCTGGAATGCAGTCCCGTGATCTCGGCTCACTGCAATCTCCGCCTCCCGGGTTCAAGTGATTCTCATGCCTGAGCCTCCCGAGTAGCTGGGATTACAGGTGTGCGTCACCACGCCCGGCTAAGTTTTGTATTTTTAGTAGAGACAGGGATTCACCATGTTGGCCAGGCTGGTCTTGAACTCCTGACCTCAAATGATCCGCCTGCCTCGGCCTCCCAAAGTGCTGGGATTACAGGCGTGAGCCACTGCACCTGGCTTCAATTAGATTGTTAAATGCAGATTTTTAAAGATCACAGTGATGACAGAATTGGTACACGTTTCATCATAATATACCTGCTTATGAGAACAGACATTTAACACTAAAAAGGGTTTACATTTAACATGGATCATTTGCCATGTGGGCAAACACTTCTGGTTCCTTCAAAGACAGGAACTTTATATGGTTCCAGAGGGACTCCCTGGCAGATTCTGTTGATTACTCATTAAACAGTCGAAACATGTATAGATATTATTTATCTTATAAAGCTTACCCATAGCAAAAGAGACACAAAAATGAGGTAAATACTATGGGCAAGATTATAGTTCTTGGAAAAACTAAATGTCAATATATTTTTGGTAAGCTTTTCCTTCTAAGCATGCTTTAAAAGCTGAAAATAGTTTTGTGCTGGAAGGCCACAAAGCTTAACATGTGTGTCTTCTCATCCGCGGAAGCACACGGCATTACGCTGCACTGTAAAATCTGCAACCCTTCCCAAGAGGCAGTTCAAACACCAACATGGACACCTTTGCCGCAGAAGAGATAATGTTTTCATTCTCACCTCTCTGAAATGTGATCTCTGCTCCAAGGACAGCTGGGTTTTTTTGTCTACATTACCCATGCAATAACACTTAATACATTCTTCCAACAGCCAAGGAGGTTATGACAGGCAGCCTCTATACCTGCCCATTAAGCCACAATAATAAACTACTGTTAACCCTGTATAAAAATGGATTACATGATCTTTCTAAGAAGTCTATACCTACAGTTCTCTGAGCTAATCAATGGAAAAGATGATCAATTCTGACTAACAAAGAGTATATTTATTCTATTTTCCTTCCTACTCCTCTTCCAAATAATCACATATAGGCACTTAAAGCTGGAAAGATGTGGCACTCTTCTTTAAACATCCAATCAGGATGACAGTACAAGCTTCTTCTTGTGGTATAAGAGTGCCATTGAATATATTGCTAAGCTTGAAGCAGAGGCTAAATGGTTTGATGGGGATGTTTTTCAGGAGAGAGGTGAACATCTTCTCATTAGTTTGTGACTGTTGTGGTTCAACTTCTTAGAAGGTTGAAAATTTCGCTAGGTCCTTCTCCATCTCAGCGTATTGTTCTTTAAGCCTCTCCATGGCTTTTCTGTGCTCTTCATCCACTTCAGCCCTTTTGTTGGGCTGCTCCTTCATGAAGTCATCCCACTGGAGCATGTGCTGTTTCTCACTAGCTATTAAGTGGTCACTATGAATCTGAGAAAAGAAAATTAGAAAGTCACATGACACTTTCCAGACAATTATTTCAGAACCTTATCTCTTGACACTTGGTTACCGTCACAATCAGCTGGTAAGTCACAAGGATAAGACTGTGTTATAATGTCCAAAAAAAGATGACACACTAGAAACACCTAAGGCTTCTCTTACTAAAATTAAACATAGATATTCTCATTTCTTAAATTTTAAAAGTGGGCGGGGCACGGTGGCTCACACCTGTAATCCCAGCATTCTGGGTGACTGAGGCAGGTGATTACCTGAGGTAAGGAGTTTGAGACCAGCCTGGCCAACATGGCGAAACCCTGTCTCTACTAAAAATACAAAAATTAGCCAGGCATGGTGACGCATGGCTGTAGTCCCAGCTACTCGGGAGGCTGAGGCAGGAGAATCGCTTGAACCTGGGAGGCAAAGGATGCAGTGAGCTGAGATGGCGCCACTGCACTCTAGCCTGGGTGACAGGGTGAGATTCCGTCTCAAAAATAAAATATAAAAAAAAATTTTTTTAAGTGTCTAGTATCTTTACATAAAATCAAACACAGTCCAAGTAATTTTTCATATTTCTATTTCTCCTCAAATACCATTTAACTGGATATTTTAAAACCAATTTTAAAGAATATATGCTAAAAGAATCATTGATATAAGAAATCAAAATGTCTGTCTTACATAAAATATTTTTAAGTACATTAAAAAGAATCATAAATTATTAGTCACTAGAAGAGAACTCAAGAAATCTCTTCAGGGACAGATACAATGGCTCATGCCAGTAAACCCAGCACTTTGGGAGGCTGAGGTGGGTGGATCTCCTAAGGTAAAGAGTTCAAGACCAGCCTGGCCAACATGGCGGAACCCTGTCTCTACTATAAATACAAAAATTAGCCAGGTGTGGTGGTGCGCGCCTGTGATCCCAGCTACTCGAGAAGCTGAGTGGGGGAGAATTGCTTGAACCCGGGAGGCGGATGTTGCAGTGAGCTAAGATGGTGCCACTGCACTCTAGCCTGGGCGACAGAGTGAGAAAAAAAAAAAGGAAGGAAGGGAGGGAGGGAGGGAGGAAGGAGGGAGGGGAGAGAGGGAAGGAAGAAGGAAGTGGGAAGAGGGGACAGGGGAAGGGGGGGAAGGGGGAAGGAGGGAAAGAGGGAAAGAGGGGGAAGGAGGGAGGGGAGGGAGCCAAGGAAGGAAGGAGGGAGGGAGAGAGCGAGGGAAGGAGGGAAGGAGGGAAGGAGGGGAAGGAGGGGAAGGAGGGAAGAGGGAAGGAGGGAAGGAAGGAAGGAAGGAAGGAAGGAAGGAGGGAGGGAGCTAGCTCGCTGGCTCCTCTGGGTCAGTTCTAGTCCCTGAAGCAAATCAGCATCTCAAACATCTGTGCGAATGTCTCAGTTCTTGAGACGTTCCTTACTGCTGCTATATAAGGATCAAAGCTTTTTTCTTTTCTTTCTGGCACCACAGTAATACAGATAAAACGCTGTATAAATAAAAAAGGTATAACTTTAGTTCTTCCTCCAAAGTATAATTTCAATTATTAACTTTGAATATGTACGACAAAAAGCTAAATAGAGAGTATGAAAAAATAACTTTATATCCCTATTTCAACTATTCTATACGTCATTAGCAGTTAAGTTTTGATACAGACTAGGTTCTATTAAACAAACAAAAACTGGGATATGCAAACTATAAAAACCTACAAGGTTGAATCGCTTGAACCTGGGAGGTGGAGACTGCAGTAAGCCGAGACCACACCACTGCACTCCAGCCTCGGTGACAGAGTGAGACTCTGTCTCAAAAAAAAAAAAAAACCACGCGCACACACAAAATATCTACAAAGCACCTGAAGTCACTGCTAATTCTAGCATGTTAATTCCAGCACTTGTATGAAAAAGGGACATGCGGTATACTCAGATGTCATCCACCAGAAAAAGAGCTACTAGGAAAAAAGACAGAAACCGTCTTCAAGCTGTCTATCATGTTCTTGCTGTTCTATTTTCTCTCCCATTTGGGTCTGGATGACAAACAGGATGAAGGGCTGAATAAGCCAATGTGCTCTAAGTACCCATGAAATGCAAATTTCTGCTAGCTGTTTTGCATAGCTACTTCTAAAAACCTCTCCTTTAAGATTATTCTCATTTTACAAGGAAATTAAGGCTTAAGGATACTTTTATCCTCCGTGGTCATTCATCTAATAGCTTGCTTGTAGATTCAAATTTAGGTCTTTCTGACACCCCAAATCTATGCCTTTTCTATCACAGAGTGCAAATCAGATCTTTCCAGAGGAAGTTTTACGTAGGTTGCTAAAAGTCTCTTTCACAAGACAAACGCTCTTGTGAGAGCCTTTTTGCTAGGCTGACCTGAAGCTCCTCAGCACCAAGACTTTCCAATCTCAGACCCACGTCAACTTCTTTCCAACTGAAAAGTCTTGGTCAAACATTCCGCTAAAATGTTTGACTGTTCCTCTAGAGTCAAACATTCCTCTAAAACATGTCCCACAGACCCTTGGGATCTGAACAGATACTACAGTGGTGGGGAGAGAGGGTTAGGGAGGGGTTTACTCATCCAATAAATTTATTAAACAGGTTAAACCAATCCAGTGCATTACTTTTTAACTTTTCAGACTTATAGATTGTAACTCTCCAAAAGATGCATGAAGAGTTTATTAAACTTTTCTGATGGAACTTTTGCAAAAACGGTTACAATCTAAGAGAAAAGCCACAGTCAACTAGAAAAAGAAAAAAATGCAGATAAACTTCATCAAAATGAAATTTATTTCAATAAATACAAATAATATTAAACATGCATACTCAGATGTTATTTAATTGTTCATTTCTTTGTGAATGAAAAGTCATCATTGGCTCAGCTGACCTTGTGATGTGGACCACAAGGCGACAGCCGTGTTCCCTTTGCCAACCAGAATGTATTTTATCCAGCTCAGCCCGATGAAGAAAAAGGCAGGCTTGGCAGGCACATAAACCTCTCTTCAGGTTCTGGTTTACCTGTCACTAGTTGCATGATGCTGAGCAAGTCAAAGTTTCTTTAAAATGAGGAAAATAAATACTTCGCATTCACAAATCATACTTCTAAAGAGTAGAGGTAGAACATGTCGAGTTCCTAGCTCAGTGGCTAAGGAGCTTAATCAAAGGTAAATACTATACAAATCACAAACGAAGCATCTAGAAGGCAGATCACTCTGTATTTATCCCCCTGCCATTTTAGCTTTTGTTCTTTAATTTTAGTAATTTACTTTTGGCAACAGATTATTGTAGTAAATCAAACAATACAGACAACTCAAGAGCAATAGACTTTCCCTTCCATTTCTATATTCAATCTAATCCTTGATGTAACCATTACTAACCATTTGGCTACAAGAACAGTCTTTAAGATACTGCAATATATTAGTGAATAAGATATTGCCAAAGATCAGCATTCCTATTGTGTAGTTTCAGAATATTATGATTAAAGATAAACATATTCAAGCAGCTTTTTCACATCAGGCATATTGCTTACTGGCCTCGTAGGCCAAGTGAAAATAAGATACAAGGTGACAACTTCCAAATCCCAATCAAAATCTAGTCTTGCTTCCTTATCAAGAAGTTCTTACAGTCAATCCATGTTACCTTTTTCTAGTTTCCCACTTTTAATAGTGACTGCAGGGCATTCTTACATTCTTTACAATAACTAGTAAAGAAAAAATGGCAGGGGTGGAGGCAGTGGGGGTTGCTATACATTCATGTATTGACAATACTGCAGTCTTTACATACAAATAAAACCCAGCTACCTGGAAATACCATTTATCTGAAACTCAGTAGAGAATGTGGTAAGACCTTTAAGTCATCCAAAAGAAGAAGATACTACAAAGTCCAAGCACAAATATTGCAGGGCTCATGAAAAGCTCTGCTGATTTGGAACCTATTTGACTTACGTTACATACAATTCTAACCAGCTTTGTTAACTGGTTTCTAAGACAACACCCTATCAAAAATTACAAGTTAGAAAATGAAAAGGGTGATAGATGAGAAAAGAGTAACAGGCCTTATAGCAAAAGAGGAAGCAGATACGAAAACTTAAAACACACGATATCTCAGGGCAGTTGGTACAGAAACCTAGCACAGTATTTCTCTCTCTCATTCCCTGATGACATCACCATATTCACAATATAAAATCTGCTATTTTGAGTAATGCTTGATTCCTACAAAATTATTCTGTAACATTTAACAATTTTTTTAAAAAAGCATAACAATATAGAATATATTTTTAAAGATTTCCATCCAAATTAATCAAAGTTCATGGTTACAGAAGACAAGAAGACTCTTGGAGACGTGGAGACCTACAACATCTCCATTAAGGAGAATGCCTCAATGTTGCTGACCTCATCTGAGAGGCTGTCCTGCTACCTGGCCCCAGTTAGGGGCAGAGGGGGCAGCAGGGGTGGGGGGGATGGCATGGACATCTTGTCACTTTTTTCTCTGAACAAAATACCCCTTTCTGAAGCAAAAGAAGTTAACTGTGAACATGTTAGACACCCTTTTCTGTGGGGTAGGCTCCTGCCCTAAGGGCCATTTCTTCTCCCCCAAAACACATTCATTTCCCTAAGCTAGGTACCTCCAGATTCCAGAAGCTCTCCTCACTCCAGCTGAGTTTCTTTAAAAATCATTCAAGGGAATATATCACTCAACTTCATTTGCTGTAATAAGTCTGGAGGGAGAGCCACTAAAACTCCTGAGTGAGGTGGCCCAGGGGGATTGTCCCCAGGTAGGGGGAATAGGGGAGAGAAAATGGTAGCCATTTTTACATTGTTTTGTGCAGTAGTTACTGATTCAAGAAACATAAAATTCTGAATAAAATGACTTGAAAACTTCCCCCCCAAAAATAAATTTGAAAAACAACAAAAAAAGTAGTTAAAGTTATAAGAGCACTGTGCTTAAAGAAGATAAAAACCTTGGCTTTTACATAGAATTACCATATAAAGCAGCAATTCCACTATTTGGGCATATATCCAAAAAAATTAAAAGTAGGAACCTGAACAGCTATTTGTACACCCATGTTTACAGCAATGTTATGCATAACAGCCAAAGGTGGGGAGAACCTAAGTGTCCATAGACAGATGAACAGATAAACAGAATGTGGTCTAAACATACAATAAAATATTATTCAGCCTCAAAAAAAAAAAAAAGAAAGAAAGAAGAAATTCCGACACACGCTACAGCATGGACAAATCTCAACGACATTACACTAAAGAAATAAACCAGTCACAAAAAAGACAAACGTTGTATGATTCTACTTACATGATGAACCTAGAGCAGTCAAATTCTTAGAGCTAGAAAGTAGAATGGTGGTTTCCAGGGGTGGAGAGAAAGGGGAATGAGGAGTTACTGTTTACAGCTTCAGTTTTGCAAGATGAAAGAGTTCTGTGGGCTGTGTGTGGTAGCTCATGCCTGTAATCCCAGCACTTTGGGAGGCTAAGGTGGGTGGATCCCCTGAGGTCAGGAGTTTGAGACCAGCCTTGTCAACATGGTGAAACCCTGTCTCTACTGAAAATACAAAAATTAGCCAGGCGTGGTGGCAGGTGCCTGTAATCACAGCTACTCAGTAGGCTGAGGTGGGAGAATTGCTTGAGCCCGGGAGGTAGTGGTTGCAGTAAGCCGAGATCACGACACTGCCCCTCCAGGCTGGGTGACAAGAGCGAAACTCCATCTCAAAAAAAAATAATAATAATAATAAATTAATTTTTAAAAAAGTTCTGTGGATGGATGGTGGTCGTTGAACAATGTGAATACAAGATAATGCCACTGAAATGTATATTTTAAAGTGGTTATGAAGGTAAATTTTATGTTATATGAATTTTGCCACAATAAAAAAATTTAAATCAAGTTTCAGGGGATTCTTCTTAAATGAAATCAAGTGTACTCTTCAAGATAAACTTAGAAAATGCCGACTTTAAAAAGAAGAGAAAGTTTGTTAATGGCCTATAACTACATACCAAAAGTAATTAACTACAACAGTGTTATCTCTTTCTACTTAGTAAACGTATGTATTAAGTTACAACAGAGAGAGAAATCATAAAATGGCAGGATACAGGCACACACTCACTGCCCCCCGCCAATTAAAGATAATGTAAGATAGAAACCAATCCTGAAGACAGGCGTCTAGAACCACGTCTATAAAAGAACTCTGGATTACAAAATAAAAACACACTTCTGCACAGATTCGTCTAAGTCAGTGATTTTCAATGGGGGGTGGGGAGGGCATTTTTACACCCTCACCCCCAGGAGACTTGTTGGTTATTACAACACAGGTTGTGGGGAGGTGCTACTGGCATCTAGTACGTAGAGGCCAAGAATGCTGCTAAACATCCCGCAATGCAGAGGACAGCACCCACAATAAGGAATTATTAGGCCCACAGTATCAACAGTGCTGAGGTTGAGAAACCCTGGTCTAAGGGAAAATTCTCAATAATCCAACTAAGATCTAAGAGGTCTTTTAGAGCATCTGTCAGTAATACGCATGCCATTAATTTTACATATGCCTTACAGAGACATGGAAAAACTATTTCTTTTGGTAAGGAGTGTCAGTATAACAACTGCAAAAAATGATTTTATATAGAATATGTACTGATATGTTACTCTGTTTTTAAACTCTATTAAGAACAATGTATAAGCCATGTGATCTTGTTGTCATGAAAATAATCGTAAATGAGGATAACTGTATCTCATAAATATCTGTGAATGAGAAGAATCAAAAGCATTCACATTTACTTCTAATCTGGTTGAACAGGGCTTTAAAAGTTTGACACCTGTGCATGAACCTAAATTTAAATTATTCACACATATTATTAACCATCTCATCTCCACTGGTGGCATAATTTTAAGAGCCAGTGAATTTTATAAGCCAAAAATAATTTTCATTTCACTATTCTTATTGCTAGTGCCCCAAATGCAACTTTGTATTAGTGGTAGTTTTTAAGACATGTCAAATAACTAGGGAATGTGCATTTATTGTTCTTCTGAATGTACTTTTAGATATCAATTGTGGGAAATGTGATTTGTATGAATGACGTTTATCAATTTACTTCCTACATAATTCCACAAATTGTCTTGACATAAAAGAACTAATGAGTTTGAGACCAGCCTGATCAACATGGTAAAACCCCGTCTCTACTAAAAATACAAAAATTAGCTGGGCGTGGTGGTGGGTGCCCATAATCCCAGTGACTCAGGAAGCTGAGGCAGGAGAATCACTTGAAGCTGGGAGGCAGAGGTTGCAGTGAGCTGAGATCGCGCCACTCCACTCCAGCCTGAGCGACAGGAGTGAAACTCAATCTCAAATAAAAAAAAAGAATTATTGATTAATGGCAGTAGTCTATTTTGTATCATTACTACTCCCATCTTGATTTGTTCTGAGAACCTTTCAAACATATAAAATTAACATTAGGTTGTAAAATGCAGCAGTTAGGTCTTTGCTTTGTTTACACTGGCTAGATGAGAAATTAAACTTTACCTTTATGACATGTGTGTGCATGTGCGCGTATGTGTGGAGTTTGAAACCTATGCCATGTCAAAGTTTCAGAAAAAGCTACATATGGCAGTAAAACAAAAACACAAATGAAAAAGACAAAAGAAATAAAGACAAGACTAAAAATTTATTGCTCCAATAAGAATGCAGAGAATTTTTACTTTCCTCTGAGCAGAGAGGTACATCTGTTTATAACTTTAAGTTGGTTAATTTTATTATCTTCAGAAAAGAAAATCAGGGTAACAAATCTAAGTCTGCTTATAAACTAAGTCTCATAGACTTACCAACTTCTGGTGAAATAGCATATGTTAAAATACTAATTTTTAATATGTATTCTTATAAAAATTATTTTAATAATAGTCTCAGACATAGTATCTGTAAGAAATGTACTTCAGGTCTGGCGCGGTGGCTCATGCTTGCAATCCCAGCACTTTGGGAGGCCGAGGCTGGTGGATCACCTAAGGTTAGGAGTTCGGGACCAACCTGGCCAACCCTGTCTCTACTAAAAATACAAAAATTAGCTGGGCATGGTGGTGCATGCCTGTAGTCCTAACTACTTGGGAAGCTGAGGCAGGAGAATAGCTTGAACCTGGGAAGTGGAGGTTGCAGTAAGTCGAGATCACACCACTGCCCTCTAGCCTGGGTGATGGAGTGAGACTCAGTTTAAAAAAAGAAATGTACTTCATATTAAAATATTCTTATTTCTTGTGGCCACTGCTTTTTAAACCATGGACAGACAGCACTTTTTAATTTGCAAAATCATGAATGGGAAGGCTTCTCAAGTGCTTCACAGACTCTAACATACAGCAGGGCTCTATCCACACAGCGACCGCCTGTGTCTTAAACAAACAGTGAGCTGGCAGGAAAAAAAATGCTGCCTTACATTTTGATAGTGATACACAATTCACAAAGTAATTTCAAATAATTTTTATAATGCAATTTACCCACCAATCTATCAGATAAGTAGAATAGATAATTATTTTGCAGATGAAGAGTTGAGGCTCAGGGCTTACAGCTAGCTAATAAAGGGAACCAACACCAGAAATAAAAAGAAGCCAGGTATTTCTTACCCAATCTGGTCATCTTCCTACTAGACCTAGAGCTAATATATCACGTGTAGAAAGAGATAGTTCAAAGTGACAAAAGAAACTGTTCAAATTGTAATTTAAGTTCCTGCTCAAAAATGACAAAAATTGCCATTTTTCAGAAATATAACTGCTTTGATAATGTCTTAGAAAGACAGATCGATTAATGTTTGGCTGCACACCCACTTGAATCTGCTTAAATCACACAGCAACATGTCAGAGAGGTAACATGTAGCATGCGATACGTGCTCATTTTTATTCTGAGAGCCAAGAGAACTGCATGTGTTGAAATGTACAGCCAGTGTTCTATCAGATCATTATTTGGCTTCTCAAAAACGGAATGTTTCGGGGTGCTCCCAAAGCAAATTGTTTAATACAGTATTTAAGATCCTCCACAATAATTTCTAGAAACATCCATTTAGACAATCTACACACCAGCTCCATGAGACAACATTGACTTCTCACACCTTTCGCCTTTGCTTACAATGTATTCCTTGCCCTAGAATCTCTCTCTTCTCATCTTTCAGCAACTGAATTCTTACCAATCAATGTCAGGCTTAAATGCCATCATTTTCCTAATAAATTACTCCTTTGCCAAGATCCCAAAAAGTAATGATCACAGTTCTCACTTCATCCTCTATTATAATAGCGTGAGTGGTTTGGGACTCCAAGACTTTTAGCTCCTTAACTGTAGGAACTATCTTAAAATTGACAAAATCAATCATCCCAAGTGGCACCTAGCAAAGTAGAGGAATTAAAAATATATCTGCTGTCCAGTCTGACACTGTCCACTTAACGCCCCCAGCCCTGCCTGCCTTTACAGCAGTCTCTGCATGCTGTGCAAGCACCCCATCCTGACACAAACTTCCCTGACCACAGCTCTGCCATGCCACTTCATCCAGGAGCTCGGCCATGGCCCTGCTTCCGGACTG
The DNA here is from genome assembly GCA_036589455.1 of Ateles fusciceps. Lineage (NCBI taxonomy): Eukaryota > Metazoa > Chordata > Mammalia > Primates > Atelidae > Ateles > Ateles fusciceps. Next base: position 757,787 of record JAZHEH010002042.1, read on the forward strand.
GCATGCTGGGTCCCACTATCCTTGGGCAGCCTTCCTACCTGTCTTAAATGTCAAGTACTTTCAATAAAGTGTAAATTATCAAATTGTTGCGTTTTCAAACTTTATATCAACATTTAGATTGAAGCAGAGGGTAAAGAAATTGAAACTCTGAGAAGTCATTCCATTATATTTTTATACAGTGACAGATCTGAACTATTATTGTGGATTAACCAAAACACATTCCAGATAAATGGAGACAGTAACATTTGTTGATACACACATATGCAAAAAGGCATTATTTTCAGAGTGACTTAGTATTTTCAATGTTTCTTAGTAAGTGTAAGATGTATCTTTATTAGTTTAGAGCAATAAATAAGTTACAGAAACACTTTATAATAACTGCAAGTGAAAACCACCAAATTATCACAGGAACTTAAAATCTTGTGCTATTTTTCCACATCCGAATTTAGTTAACATGTAATTCAAATAAGCAAAGCACTGCCCAATAAATGATTCAAATACTCCTATGGCTATTCATTAAATAACCTATCCACCACAGGCATGAATGTTCCTTTTCTAGAAGAAATATACATAATATACTCAAGACTTCAGGCTCAAAGGAAAGATTTATATCTCCAATCTGGTAGATATTTGTTGTTACATGTAAAAGTCCTATTTCTCTCTCTCCTCCAGAAGACAAGTATCACTTTCAGGAAAAAGATGGAAATGTTGAAAAGGAAGAAATAGAGTTCTGCAATTTCAATTATAAAAATATTGATGATATGACCACGTGACCTCACCTCCTCAACACATCCTCAATGAATTAGTCCTTTTAAAATATGTAAAAATCATTGCATTCAGATAACTTTCTGATCAAAGGCAATAGCTAGTAATAATGATAACAGACACCCAAAACTTATATGCCCCATTATCTAAACGATCTTTTACCTTTTTTCGTTCCTGTTCCCTCTGCTGGAGTCTACAGACTGATGCATTAGATGCTTGCACTGAAATGAAAAAGACATGGGTTTTCAGTCAGGAGACTGTGTTCAAGAAAACACATACCTGGGGGAGGAGTGTGTGTGGAGAGTATGTCAATTGTTTTACATCTCAAAAAACTATGCAGAAAAGTAATGTTATTTTTATGGTAGTGGGATGGCCAGAGGGGAAAATTAAGTTTTGCCAATATATTCACGATGTCATAATTAGTATAACCATAATTCTTGAGCTTTAAGCTAAACGCTGAAGGGCATTTAAATACTAACTCCAATGGCAAACTGTCTACAATCACCTCAGAATTCTCCAAAAGATATAAAAGGGCTGATAAATTTATCACAGCATTCTGATTATGACGTTACATTGTCTGCCTGTCCCCACCATCCACCTTTTCTCATTCATACTCCTACTCTGTCACAGGCAGTACCTGATAACTACATTAGTTTAGCAACTTTCCTCTATTCTTGCCTGTGCTCTCTTGCCTTCTAATTTATCCCGGCTGCCACTGCAAGATTCAACTTCCTCTGGACCATCTCCATTAAGTCATTTCTCTTTCTTAAGAACTAAACTGCTAGTAATAATTATTGTAATTATTTATCGAGTATTTACTAAGTGCCAAGACCTATGTATTATCCCTCTTTTTTATTTATTTTTGTTCTGAGACTCAGTCTCGCTCTGTTGCCCAGGCTGTTGTGCAGTGATGCGGTTTTGGCTCACTTCAACCTCCACCTCCCGGGTTCAAGTGATTCTCCTGCCTCAGCCTCCCAAGCAGCTAGGATCACAGGTACCTGCCACCATGTCCAACTAATTTTTTGTGTTTTTAGTAGAGACGGGGTTTTACCATCTCGAACTCCTGACCTCATGATCCGCCCGCTTCGGCCCCCCCTATGTGCTGGGATTATAGGCATGAGCCACTGTACCCAGCCTGTATTATCCCTCTTAATCCCACTTTCCTATTAGGAAATGATCACTATTCTATTTTACAGATGACAAAACTGAGGTACAGAAAGGTGAAGCTGTCGATCAAGGTGGTCACAAAACTAATAAATACAGGAAACAGGATTTCAAATCAGATCTTTCTGGCTCTAAAGACCTGGCTCTTACCATCAACACTCCACTGCCTCTTTAATTATTTGATCAACGAAACCAGTTGTAATTCTTCAGTTATTTAAACCTTTTCATCTGCCAGATGCATTTTTTTTCTGTTCATAAATGTTCTCACTTACTTCATCCAAATAAAGACATGTAGTGTGCAGGCTAAGAGTAAGCCTTAGCCAGTGAAATTTAGGCCCAAGCACTCAGTTGTGTGAATGATCTTGGGCATGTTTGCTCACTCATTTATTCATTTGTCAAGTGTTTACTGAGCATTTGCTTTCTGCCAGGCACTGTTCTTGTTGGTGCTCCTATCTCTCAGCACCTTAGTTACTCATCTGTAAAATGAACATAACAACTAATAACAGGGTTTCAGAAGTGACACAAAATTAAAATGAGAACACAGTAGATACTATACTTAAAAGCAAATAGTTTCAATATTACTAATGATAACCACTTAGAGTAGTTCTTTACATAAAATAAGCAGTCAGGCCGGGTGCGGTGGCTCACTCCTGTAATCCCAGCACTTTGGGAGGCCAAGGGGGGCAGATCACTGGAGGTCAGGAGTTTAAGACCAGCCTGGCCAACATGGTAAAATGCTGTCTCTACTAAAAATACAGAAATTAGCTGGGCATGGTGGCGCATGCCCGTAATCCCAGCTACTTGGGAGGCTAAGGCTGGAAAATCGCTTGATCCTGGGAGGCAGAAGTTGCAGTGAGTAGAGACAGCGCTACTATATTCCAGCCTGGGCAACAGAGTGAGACTCCATCTCAAAAAAAAAATATATATATATATAATAAGCAGCAAAGAAATGTTCACTGTTACCAATATTCTATTTATTGTACTATCACTAAAGAAAATCTTTTCCTTATTTCTTTCCACTAATTAAACTGTTTTGTTTCAAAAGCCCAGTTCAAGTTTAATGTCTTTATAAAGCCCCCCGATTAGTCCCTTCCCTTTGAGGATTTTCTCTATTTGAATTCCTTTATCAGTCATGTGTTTATCCTACCATTTATTAATATCTTGCATTTGCTGAAATTGGAGGTTTGTCTAATTGTTTTACAATTATGTCTTCCTACCCCACCCCAATCCAGCCCCAACTAGGTCACAAGTTCCACAATAGGCCAGGGACTGTGGTTTCTCTGAAAGAGAAACGTTAGGCCTCTCCCTCTGGGAATATGGCAAAGAGAAGGACTTTGTTTTCAAAAAGTTGTGTTTTTACCAGTAACCATTAATTTTAGCTATAACAAAGATAATATTTAAGTACTGAAAATTAGGTTCCCAATCATTGCTTTGTTCTAAAAGAAAATATTAAAACAAAACAGGAGTTGATTAGATCTGCCTTCTTTCTGTGGCATATTAATATTACATCATCTTTCCCAAGCAGTGCTTCTATCATTTCCTCGGTTGTTTTTTTTCTCCCACTGGCTCTGTGAACATAACTTAAAATCCATTTGGCAGTTAAGAGCTTCATCACTTTCAGAAGATTCTGAGACTAACCTAAAAGAAGAATTACAGGCCTCTGCCTCTTATTTTGTCATTTGTTACGTCCTTTAAAATTGTAACCAGAACACATCTGACGAAGGTGTACTTTTGCTCCTCATCAGGATTGTTAGGTTTAGACAGAATATCCACTTTTAGAAATTACAGTACTTTTGAAGCAATTCATTTTTAACTCTTTAGGCACACAACAGAAAAAGTTTACTTTCTGAATTTATGAAATTTGCTTTTCTAAAATCGAGAAGTCACCAAATTGCACCAAACATTCCCTTTCTGAACAATTAGTGACACCAAGAAGGCTCATTTCTCTGAACCTTTCTATCACACCTGCATCACTTACTGGCTATAACTCTAGTACGAAACCATTTCCCCTACTGTCTCAGTGTTTTAGGAGACTATATTGACTTAAAACAAAAAGTCAAGAATTTATCAAACGCTTTTCTCTCAACCAAAAGATTATTCAAGTAGATATGTGTCACGTACCAGTTAACAATGTCCTATTTTTGTCACATAAAAGAGAAACAAATTCACTCTATTGTGGTATCTGTAAATAAACCTCAAATACATACATAAGAAAATAATTTCAGGACTTCTAGTTCCAAAATGCAGGTATAGAAGTGAGCTAGCTCTCCCTCTCCACCACAGAAAACCAAAATCAAGTATACAGCACCAGCAATACCCTAGAACTCAAACACGAGGATGAGACAGCTCTCAGGGCCACAGAGAAATGAGAAAACTCTGAGGCGACAGGGACAGAAATGGACTTCCATCTCTGTATCATTCCTTCCCCCAATCTGCCTTGGCACCAAGCACATGGGAAATTTCCCACACAGACTCATGGTTTCTATGCAAAACGTGGGATCATGGTGGATGACCAGCTTCCCCATCATCTTGGGCTCTCTGGCAGAACTGTCCCTGCCTTAACCCATGGAAAACACTGTGATACCTGAGGGCAGACACATCCTCGAGGACAGCCAGAGAAAAAGGAGAGAGGTGCCACTCCATCTGCAGCTCTAGAAACTCTGCTCTGTAACTCAGCCAAAAAAGACACCAAATCAAAGTGGCTGCTCAGCAGCACCACACTGCAGGAGCTTCATTCCATAGGTCCCCTGGGTACGGATGCGGCCTAGCCAGCCTTCCCACACTAACAAGATATCCCTTTGGGGACCTCCCCCCATTCAAGGTGAGTGGTATTCGATTGTTTACTAGAACTAAGGCAGACTTGGGTTTAAGGCACAGTGTAGTGCTGAAAAAGAAGCAGTGACCCACTGAAAGAAAAAAAGAAAACTGCAGGTAAAATACAAAGAATCTCTAAGCAAATGTATCCAATAAAAACAGAAATAAGACAGAGGAGATAGGAATAAATAAACAATGCTTCAATGCAAAGACACAGATGTACATCCACAAGAAAACAACAGCAAACAGAGAACGAGTACCTCCCTAAACAGACAAAGTGAGATGGCAATATATTAACTCTCTGACCTAATGCAAAATAGCAGTTTTAAGGAAACTCTGCAATCTCCAGAGAACAACACAGAAAAGTAATTCAGAAATTTAACAAAGAGATTTTTTTTTTTTTTGAGACAGAGTCTTACTCTGTTGCCAAGACTGGGGCACAGTGGCACAATCTTGACTCACTGCAACCTCCACCTCCCGGGTTCAAGCGATTCTCTTGCGTCAGCCTCCTGAGTAGCTGGGATTACAGGTCCCCAACACACCCAGCTAATTTTTGTATTTTTAGTAGAGACGATGTTTCACCATGTTGGTCAGGCTGGTCTCAAATTCCTGACCTCATAATCCACCTGACCTCAGCCTCCCAAAGTGTTGGGATTACAGGCGTGAGCCACCACGCCCAACCAGATTAAAATAATTTTAAAAAATCAAACAGAAATCTTGGAACTAAGAAATATATTTGCTGAACTGAAAAATTCATTAGAGACTCTCAACAGTAGAATGAATCAAGTAGAGGAGAATCAGTGAGCTCAAAGAAAGGCCATTTGAAACTACAGTCACAGGGGAAATCAAAAAAGAGAAAAAATAAAAAGGAATGAAGACCACCTACAAGATATAGAAAATTACCTCAAAAGACCAAATCTAAGAATGACTGGTGTTCAAGAGGGAGCAGAGCAAGAGCAAGGCATAGAATGTTTATTCAAAAAAAATAATAATAACAACAGAAAAATTTCTAGAACTTGAGAAAGACATAAATCTCCAAGTACAGGAAAGTCAGAGAATACCAAACACCCCAAGGCATTAGAATACTCAGACTCTCAAATCAAGGACAAAGAGCAGATACTGAAACACCAAGAGAAAAGAAGCAAAATACATATAAAGGAGCCTCAATCAGTGTGGCAATAGACTTCTCAACAAAAACCATATAGGTCAGTAGGAAGTAGGACAACATTTTCAAAGTGCTGAAAGAAAAAACAAACAAAAAAACAACAAAAAAAGAACCCCTGCCATCCAAGAATTCTGTATCTAGCGAAGCTACCCTTCAAATATGGAAAGAAAAAGGTCTTTCAAGACAAACAAAAGCTGAGAGGATTCACCACCACCAGACCCACCTTAAAAGGAATGCTAAAGGGAATTCTTCAATCAATCTAAATGAAAGAAAAAAAAAAAAACAACAACCAACCAAACAAAAAAACCCGCTGTTAAAAATGAAGATTTGAAGATAAAAAACCCACTGGTAAAATTAAGTACATGGACAAATCCAGGATACTCCACTACTGTAACTGCTGCGTGCCCTCCACTCACAACATTATTATGAAGCCCAAAGACAAATTTATCAAAAACAGTAACAGCTGCAGCAACCTGTTATAAGACATTCAACATAAAAATATTAATAAGTAAATTGAGAAAATATAAAGTCAAAATGTTGGGGGGAATAGAGTTAAAGTGTAGAGTTTTCTTTTTCATTTTTTTGTTTGTTCCTATTCTTTTGTGACCTAAGATAAGTTGTAGCCTCTTTAAAATCACCTGTTATGTTTTTTGTAAGCCCCATGGTAACTACAATGCAAAAACCTATAATAGATTTACTTAGCAATGCATCAAAACATACTACTGAAGAAAATCACTTACCCATGAAAGAAGGCAGTAAGAAAGGAAAAGACGAGTTACAAAACAACCAAAAAACAAGCAAGAAAATTACAGCATTAAGTCCTTATTATCAATAACAACACTGAATGTAAATGGACTCAATTCTACAATTAAAATGTAAGGCATAGAGTGGAGGAACAGAGGACAATGGCAGATAGGAGGCAGGAATAACTTGCAGCTCCCACTCAGACGGACAGAACAGCGGGTGGAGACTCCTCACATCATTAACTTTTGCTCCAAGAACTACTGTAGGAACATACCAGGAAAACTGAAAGAATGCACAAATCCTTTGAAAGAAGCAGAACTCTTAAGTGTCCAAAGGCTGAGGGGGTAAGTTCACCTACGAACACATATCCTCACTGAAGAATCCGAAAATCCAGATCACAGGAGAAGGGTTTAACCTTACCTAGAAGTGAAATGAATTTAGGAGGCCCAGTGAAAGAGAACAGTAAAAGCAGCAGCGGGGAAGAGCCTTGTAGGCACTCCTGGCCACCAGGGGAAGCCATTTCTGACTTTATCTCACAGGAGTCCTTGGAGAGGGCTGCCAGTGGAATTGGGAAAAAAAACACAGGGAGAAGGAAACTTCTGGTTGAACTTCTAAATAATTTTGACTGAGCATGAATTTTCCAGGGCAGAATTTTCTGGGGGTGGGTAGTGAATGGGAAGTGCAGATGCAAACACAGAACGGTGGGAGGGGCGAAGCCTCAAAGCCCTGCTCGCTTTCTTAGCAAGGATGCTCATAGCCTGGGGGCAAGTTCCCAGCCCTGCTCACCAGCTGCCTGGATATAAACTTGGTGCTGTTAGGGGAGCACTGCGAGAGTAAGACTAGCCTTTCTGGCTATGTGGGAGCTGGGCGAGGCCTGTCACTGCCAGCTTTCCCCCTCTTCCCTGGCAACTTGTATGATGCAGCAGAAGCAGCCACAATCTCCTTGGAAATGTAACTCCATGTGTTGCAACCGAGCAAGTTAGAAGGAACGCAACACGCTCACAGCTCCAAATTAAGAGTCCTTTATTAATTAGCCAGAGACCGAGAGACGGCTAATGCTCAAAACTCTCTCAGCCCCGAGGAAGGGGCCTGATTATCTTTATACCTTGATTTAGGAAGGGGAGGGGAAGTACCTAGCTGAAGTGGAATTTTACAGCAGTAGAAAAGCAGGTTAGAGGAAGGGGCCGTGGGCACAGGTGGTTTCCATACAATTATCAAGAAGGGGGCAATCAGGCTCCTTCTACACAATGATCAAAGAGAAACTTTTTTCTTACAATAGCAGCAAGGAGGTATGCCAAGCAGGATGCCTTACAATGGTTACAAGTGTTAAGAACAGTACGCTTCAATGCTTTTAAGTGCAGTGTGACCCAGTTTTGCACCCAAAGGGGCTGCAGTAAGGAGAGGGAAGCCAGGTTAGAGTTTACAGCTAAAATGGAGTCAGTTATGCTAGCCCAGGGTAGGTTGTTACACGTGGGCCAGGGAAACACATCCCCATTCCCCACAGAGGCTGCAGCAAGCTCCTTCCAAGGAGTCTGAGCTCTGATAGCCTAACCTGCCCCACCCGATGGTCTTTCTCCACCTGTCCTAGTAGCCAAAGGCAAACGACATAATCTCTTGGGAGCTCTATGGTCCTGCCCTCTACCCTGAGAAATCCAAGTACTTATCCAGGCAACCCTAGGGCAAGCTGGTATCCTCCCCATACTAGCAAAGCTGATGCTCTCTTGAAAGTGCCACTTCCTGGCTGAAGGCTAACCAACACAAACTACGGCAACTCATAAAAGAACAACCCTGCCCCCAAAAAAGGAGAAAATAAGAGCTAATTCCACCACCAGTAACATCCTGGCTAACCAGAGGTCCTGAGTCTGTCCCTGTGACACCTTTTACTACCAGTACAACCAGTATACGAGAAAATGAGTGCACTAAACAAAACAATAATCAAGGTCCCACACAGAGTCCACCTCACTCCCTGCTACCTACAGCGGAACAAGTACTGGTATTCACGGCTGAGAGACCTGAGACAGACCACGTCACAGGACTCTGCAGACATTCATTCCCCAATACCAGCCCAGAGCCCAGTAGCACCACTGGATGGCTAGACCTAGAAGAGAAATAATCACGGCAGTCTGGCTTTCAGGAAGCCCCATCCCTAGGGGAAGGGGAGAGTGCCACATCAAGGGAATAACCCATGGGACAAAAGAATCTGAACAGCAGCCCTTGAGCCCCAGATCTTTCCTCTGACACAGTCGACCCAAATGAGAAGGAATCAGAAAAAAATTCTGGTAATATGACAAAACACAGTTCTTTAACACCTCCAAAAGATCACACTAGCTCACCAGCAATGGATTCAAACCAAGAAGAGATTTCTGAATTGCCAGAAATATAATTCAGAAGGTTGATTATTAAGCTACTCAAACATGCAGCAGAGAAAGGTGAATACCAGCCTAAAGAAATTTAAAAAGTGTTGCAGGATATGAAATGGAAAAATCTCCAGAGAAATAAGTAGCATAAATAAAAAACAATCACAACTTCTGGAAATGAAAAACATACTTAAAGAAATCCAGAATACGCCAGAGAGTCTCAACAATAGAATCAAACAAGTAGAGGAAAGAACTTCAGAGCTCTGAAGATAAGCTTTTGAATGAACCCCATCTGACAGAGACAAAAAAGAATTAAAAAAAAAAAAAAAAAAAAACTAAGTCTCCAAGAAGTTTGGGATTATGTTAAACGACTAAATCTAAGAACAAATGATGTTCCTGAAGAAAAAGAGAAATCAAAACATTTGGAAACATATTTGAGGGGAATAATCAAGGAAAACTTCCCCTGGCTTCACTAGAGATCTAGATGTTATATGTAAATTTTTGGTGCCACAAAAGAAGTAGTGTTCAAATATAAATTTCCTCAGCAAGGCAATTTACGTCTATAGAAGGGTGCGTCTCACAGATGGAGCAATGGTGGATGCACACCTGGACAAGGGAGGGGAGGGGGTTCTATTCCTGATGCAGGTAGCCCCTACTGCTGTGTCGCTCCCCTATTGGCTAGGGTTAGACAGCACAGTCTAAGCTAATTCTGATTGGCTATTTTAAAGCAGGGGTACGAGCCAGAGTGGTGGGGTGGGTAGTTTGGTGGGAAGGATGGTTATGGGACAGGTCAGAGCAGGACTGGGGTGACTGAGCTCAAAACAGGTGACCAGGGCAGGTGACTAGAGCAGGTAACCAGGATGAGTCAGGACAGAGCAGGGGACTGGGGGAACAGATGTGAACTACTGATTAGAACTGGTGGAAAAGGTTGTTTACTGAAACTGCAAGGAAGTTTAAAATGGAGAATTAAAGAATAAGAGTTGAACATACTGACATACTGATTCTTTGAAGAGAAACTTGGAGTTCACTATATCTAACATAGACATCCAAATACAAGAAGCTCAAAGAATACCTGGGAAATTCATCGCAAAAAGATCATCACCTAGGCACATAGTCATCAGCTTACCTAAAGTCAAGATGAAGAAAAGAAATCTTAAGAGCTGCGAGGCAAAAGCATCAGGTAACCTATAAAGAAAAACCTATCAGATTAACAGCCGATTTCTCAGCAAGAGCCCTACAAGCTAGAAAAGATTGGGACCCTCATCTTTAGCCTCCTTAAAAAAACAATTAGCCAAGAATAATTTTGTAGCCAGTGAACTTAAGCTTCCTAAATGAAGAAAGACAGTCTTTTTTCAGACAAACAAATGCTGAGAGAATTCCCCACTACCAAACCAACATTACAAGAACTGTTAAAAGGAGCTCTAAATCTTGAACCAGAACCTTAAAATACACCAAAATAGAACCTTCTTAGAACATAAATCTCACAGGACCTATAAAACAATAATACAATGAATAAACAACAGCAAGGTATTCAGGTGCTAGCACAATGAATAGAATAGTACCTCACATCGCAATACTAACACCTGAATGTAAATGGCTTAAATGTTCCACTGAAAAGATACAGAACAGCAGAATGAGCAAGAATTCACCAAGAAGGATCTTCTGTCTTTAAGAGACTAACCTAACACTTAAGTACACAAATAAACTTAAGGAAAAGGGGTGGAAGAAGATATTCCAGGCAAATCGACACCAAAAGCAAGCAGGAATAGCGATTCTTGTATCAGACAAACAGACTTCAAAGCAACATCAGTTTAAAAAGACAAAGAGGGACATTATACAATGTTAAAGGTCTAGTCCAACAGGAAATTATCAGAATCCTATATATGCACCTAACACTGGAGCTCCCAAATTTATAAAACAATTACCACTGGACCTAAGAAATGAGACAGACAGCAACACAATAATAATGGGGGACTTCAATACTCCACTAACAGCACTAGACAGGACATCAAGACAGAAAGTCAAGAAACAATGAACTAAAACTATACCCTAGAATAAAGGGACTTAAAGATATTTACAGAACATTGTACTTGACAACTGCAGAATATACATTCTACTCATCAGCACATTCAACATGCTCCAAGACAGACCGTATGATAGGACACAAAACAAGTCTCAATAAATTTAAGAAAATCAAAATTATATCAAGTACTCTCTAGATCACAGTGAAATAAAACTGGAAGTCAATTCCAAAGGAACTCTTAAAACCATGCAAATACATGGACATTAAATAACCTGCTCCTGAATGACTGCTGGGTCAACAATGAAATGAAGATGAAAGTTAAAAAATTTTTTGGAATGAATGATAATGACACAATCTATCAAAATCTTGGAGATACAGCAAAAGCAGTGCTAAGAGGAAAGTTCATAGCATTAAACACCTGTATCAAACAGCCTGACAGAGCACAAACAGACAATCTAAGGTTATAACTCAAGAAACTAGAGAAACAAGACCAAACCAAACCCAAACCCAGCAGAAGAAAAGAAATAACAAAGATCAGAGCAGAACTAAATGAAACTGAAACAACAACAAAAATACAAAAGATAAACAAAACAAAAAGCTGGTTCTTTGATAAGAGAAACAAAATTATTAAACCATTAGCAAGATTAACCAAGAAAGGAAGAGAGAAGACCCAAATTAACTCAATTAGAGATGAAATGGGATATATTACAACTGATACCACAGAAATAAAAAAGATCACTCAAGGCTACTATGAACACCTCTAGACACACACAGTACAAAACCTAGGGAGATGGATATGTTCCTGGAAATATACAACCCTCCTAGAGTAAACCAGGAAGAAACAGAAACTCTGAACAGGCCAGAACAAGCAGTGAGAATGAAATGGTAATACAAAAAATTGCCAACAAAAAAAGTCCAGAACCAGATACATTCACAGCTCAATTCTACCAGACATTCAAAGAAGAAATGGTACCAATCCTGTTGACACTATTCCAAAGACAGAGAGAGAGAATTCTCCTTAAATCATCCTATGAAGCCAGTATCACCCTAATACCAAAACCAGGAAGTCTGTAACAGAAAAGAAAACTACAGACCAATAACCCTGCTGAACATAGATGCAAAAATCCTCAACAAAATACTAGCTAACTGAATCCAGCAGCATTATCTAAACAAAATTCACTATGATCAGTGAGTTTCATACCAGGGAAGCAGGGATGGTTTAACATATGCAAGTCCATAAATGTGATACATCACATAAACAGAATTAAAAACAAAAATCACATGATCGGCAAGGTGCAGTGGCTCATGCCTGTAATCCCAGCACTCTGGTAGGCCAAGGCAGGTGGATCACTTAAGGTCAGGAGTTAAAGACCAGCCTGACCAACACAGTGAAACCCTGACTCTACTAAAATTACAAAAATTAGCTGGGCGTTGTGGCAGGCACCTGTAATCCCAGCTACTCAGGAGGCCGAGGCTGGAGAATCACTTGAATCCGAGAGGTGAAGGTTGCAGTGAGCCAAGATTGCACCACTGCACTCCAGCCTGACTGACAAAGCAATAGTCTAAAAAAAAAAATCACATGATCATCTCAATAGACTCAGAAAAAGCAACTGACAAAATCCAGCATCCCTTTATGATTAAAACACTCAGCAAAACCAGTACAGAAGGGACATACCCTAAGGTAATAAAAGCCATCTATGACAGACCCACAGCCAACATTATACTGAATGGGAAACCTTGAAAGCATTCTCCCTGAGAACTGGAACAAGACAAGAATGCCTACTTTCACCACTTCTATTCAACATAGTACTGGAAATTCCAGCCAGAGCAGTCAGACAAGAGAAAGAAATAAAGGGCATCCAAATCGGTAAAGAGGAAGTAAAATTGTCACTGCTCGATGATGATATTATCGTATACCTAGAAAACCCTTATCGATGCATCCAAAAAGCTCCTATAACTGATAAATGAATTCAGAAAGTTTCAGGATACAAAATCAATGTATACAACAAATCGGTAGTACTGCCATACACCAACAGCAACCAAGCTAGAATCAAATTAAGAGCTCAAGCCCTTTTACAATAGCTGCAAAATAGTAAAATACTTAGGAATATACCTAACCAAGGAGGTGAAAGACCTCTACAAGGAAACTACAAACACTGCTGAAAGAAATCATGGACAACACAAATGGAAACACATCCCATGCTCATGGATGGGTGGAAATAATATTGTGAAAAGTTCATAATGGCAAAAACAATCTACAAACCCAATGCAATTCCAATCAAAACACCATTATCGGCCGGGCACAATGGCTCATGCCTGTAATTCTAGCACTTCAGGAGGCCAAGGCGGGAGGATGCTCTGAGGTCAGGAGTTCGAGACCAGCCTGGCCAACAGGGCAAAACCTGTCTCTACTAAAATACATAAAAATTAGCTGGGTGTGGTGGCGCATGCCTATAATCCCAGTTACTCAGGAGGCTGGGGCAAGAGAATCGCTTGAACCCAGGAGGCAGAGGTTGCAGTGAACCAAGATCGCACCACTGCACTCCAGCATGGGTGACAAAGCAAGACTCCCTCTCAAAAAAAAAAAAAATAAATTTTCACAGAACTAGAAACAACAATCCTAAAATTCAGATGGAACCAAAAGGAGCCCACATAGCCAAAGCAAACTAAGCAAAAATAACTAACCTGGGGTCATCACGTTACCTGACTTCAAACTACACTACAAGGCTATAGTCACCAAAACAGCATGCGACTGGCATAAAAATAGGCACACTGACCAACGGAACAGAATAATGAACCCAGAAAGAAAGCCAAATACGTATAGCCAACTGATCTTTGACAAAGCCAACAAAACATACTAGGGAAAGGACACCCTATTCAACAAATGGTGCTAAGATAATTAGCAAGCCACATGTAGAAGAATGAAACTGGATCCTCGTCTCTAACCTTATACAAAAATCAACTCAAGGTGGATCAAAGACTTAAGACCTAAAACCATAAAAATTCTAGAAGATGGCATTGGAAAAACCCTCTAAACCCCGGCTTGGGCAAAGACTTCATGACCAAGAACCCAAAAGCAAATGCAACAAAACCAAAGATAAATAGATGAGACTTAATTAAACTAAAAAGCTTCAGCACAGCAAAAGAAATAATCAGCAAGCAGACCAAACAGGCAACCCACGGAGTAGGAAAAAATCTTCAACTATGCATCCTACAAAGAACTAATATCCAGAATCTACACAAAGAACTCAAACAAATCAGCAAGAAAAAAACAATTCCATCAGAAAATGGGCTAAGGACGTGAATAGACAATTCTCAAAAGAAGATATACAAATGGCCAACAAACATATGAAAAATGATTAACATCAATAATTATCAAGGAGATGCAAATCAAAGCCAGAACTCAATACTACCTTACTTCTGCAAAAATGACCATAATTTAAAAAAATTTTTTTTAAATTGATGTTGGTGTGGATGTGGTGAAAAGGGAACACTTTTACACTGCTGGTGGGAATGTAAACTAGTACAACCACTATGGAAAACAGTGTGGAGATTCCTTAAAGAACTAAAAGCAGATCTATCATTTGATCCAACAATCTCAATACTGGGTATCTACCCAGAGGAAAAGAAGTCCTTATACCATAAAATACACTTGCACACGCATGTTTATAGCAGCACAATTTGCAATTGCAAAAATATGGAACTAGCCCAAATGCTCATCAATCAACAAGTGGATAAAGAAAAAACATATATATACATATATATATACACACACACATATCTCATATATACACATGAACACACGCACAAACATATATACACACACCATGGAATACTATTCAGCCATAAAAAAAGGAACAAAATAATGACATTTGCAGCAACCTGGTTGGAATTACAGACCACTATTCTAAGTAAAGTAACTCAGGAATAGAAAATCAAACATCATATATTTCTCCCTTATAGGCTAAGCTACGAGGACAAAAAGACATAAGAATAATATGGTGAACTCTGGGGGACTCAGAAGGAAGGATAGGAGGGAGGCAAGGGATAAAAGACTACACATTGGGTACGGTGTACACTGCTCAGGTGATGGGTGTGCCAAAATCTCAGAAATTACCACTAAATAACTTATCCACATACCCAAACAACACTATTCCCCAAAAGCCTACTGAAATTTTTAAAAAGGAATAAAAATATATTTTATTTTTTAAAGAAAAAGGTAAAGAGTGTCTGAATAAAGAAATAAGACCCACCTCTATGCTGCCTACAAGAAATGCACTTCACCTATAAAGCCATGCAAGTTCTATGTGCTGATGAAAAGAACACGTATTCTGCAGCAGTTGGGTGAAAAGTTCTGTAAATGGCAGTCAGGCCTGACATTTCCATACAACCAGAAAAAAATATTCCATGCAACTAGAGACCAAAAAGAGCAGGAGGAACTATACGTATATCAAATAAAACAGACTACAAATCAAAGACTGTAAAAAGAGACAAAGAAGGTCACTATATTATAATAAAGGGGTCAATTCAGTAAGAGGGTATAACAATTATAAATATCTGTGCACCCAACACTGGAACTCCCAAGTACATAAAGCAAACATTAATAGATCTAAAGGGAGAGACAGAATGCAATATGATAGCAGTAAGAGACTTCAATACCCCATTCTCAGTAATGGACAGAACAACCAGACAGAAAATCAACAGAGAAACATTAGAGATTTCAACTGTAAACAAGACCAGGCCTTAATGACACTTACAGAACCTGCATCCAACTGCAGCAGGATACATGTTCCTTTCATCAGCACAGAGAACGTTCTCTGGAACAGATCATATCTTAGGCCACAAAACAAGTCTCAGTAAATTCAAAAAAGATAAGAGATAGTATCACGTATATTTTCTGACCACAATGGAATAAGACTAAAAGTCAATAACAAGAGAAACCTTGGAAAATACACACACATGGAAATTAAACGACATACTCCACAACAATCAATGAGTCACGGAAGAAATTAAGAAGGAAATTTAAAAATTTCTTGAAACAAATAAAACGAAAATACAACATACCAAAATCTATGGGGTACAGCAAAACAGTACTAAGAGGGAAATTTATAGCAGCAAAAGCCTGTATCAAAAAAGTAGAAAGACTTCAAATAAACAAGCTAACAACGAACCTCAAGGAACCAGAAAAGCAAGAACAAACCAAACCCAAAATTAGCAGAAGGAAAGAAATAGAGACCAGAGCAGAAGTAAATAAAATTAAGTCTAAAAAACTCAAAGAATCATTAAATTATTATGAACAATATGCCAACAAACTGGAAAACCTAGAAGACATAGATAAATTCCTAGACACATACAAAACTACCAAGTACAAACCATGAGGAAATAGCCTCAACAAACTAACAATAAATAATAAGACTGAAGCCATGATAAAGTCTCCTACCAAAGAAAAGCCCAGGACCTCACGGTGGCTCATGCATGTAATCCCAGCAATTTGGGAGGCCAAGGCAGGTGGAGCACGAGGTCAAGAGATTGAGACCATTCTGGCTAACATGGCGAAACCCCATCTCTACTAAAAATACAAAAATCAGCTGGGTGTCGTGGCGCGTGCCTGTATTCCCAGCTACTCAGGAGGCTGAGGCAGGAGAATCGCTTGAACCCAGTAGGCGGAGGTTGCAGTGAGCTAAGGCGGAGGTTGCAGTGAGCACCACTGTGCTCCAGCCTGGCCACAGAGCAAGACTCCATCTCATCTCAAAAAAACAAAGAAAAGTCCAGGACCTGATGGCTACATTGCTGAATTCCATCAAACATTTAAAGAAGAATTAACACCAATTCTACTCAAGTTCTTCAAACAACTTGAAGAGAATATTCCCAAACTGAAAAACTCATTCTACAAGGCCAGCATTATCTCGATATTAAAATCAGACAAAGACAAAATAAAGAAAAAAGAGAAAACTACAGGTAATATCACTAATGAATGTAATGGCAAAAATCCTCACGAAATAGTAGCAAACCAAATTCAGCCACACATTAAAAGATCATTCACCATGATCAAGTGGGATTCATCCCAGGAATGCCAGGATGGTTCAACATATGCAAATCTATAAATAAACCATACAGTAATTTCAACAGATGCTCAAAAAGCATTTGATAAAATCCAACACTCCTTTATGATAAAAACTCTCAACAAACTGGGTATAAAAAGAACATAGCTCAAAATAACAAAGGCCATATATGGCAAATCCACAGCTAATATACTGAATGAGGAAAAACTGAGAGCCTTTCCCTGTAAGATCTGGAACAAGACAAGGATGCTCACATTCACGCCTTTTACTCAACATAATACTGAAAGTCCTGACAGGGCAATTAGGCAAGAAATAAGGGCATACGAATTGGAAAGAAATTCAGTCAAATTAGCTTTGTTTGCATATCACATGACCTTATATTTAGAAAAACCTAAAGACTCACCAAAAAGCTCTTAGAACTAATAAATGTATTTGGTAAAGTTGAAGGATACAAAATCAACATACAAAATCAGCAGCATTTATATATATGCCAACAGCAAGCAATCTGAAAAAGAAATCAAGAAAGCAATCCTATTTACAATAGCTACAAAGAACATAAAATACCTAGGAGTCAACTGAACTTCCAAAGAACTGAAAGATCTATACAAGGAAAACTATAAAACATTGATGAAAAAGGTTGAAGAGGGCACACAAAAATGGAAAGATATCCATGCTCCACAACTGGAAGAATACCGCTAAAATGACAGTAACGCCCAAAGCAATTTACAGACTCAGTGCAATCCCTATCAAAATACCAATGGCATTCTTCATATAAATAAGAAAAATAAATCCTAAAGTTGATACAGAACCACGAAAGACCCTGAATAGCCAAAGCAATTCTGAGCAAAAAGAACAAAACTGGAGGCATCACACTACCTAATTACAAAGCGTATTATTAATACAAAGCTATGGTAACCAAATCACATGACACTGGCATAAAAACACACAGATCATGCATGGGACAGAGTGAATAACCCAGATATAAATTCACACATTTATAATGAGCTCATTTTCAACAACGGCACCAAGAACATACAATGGGGAAACAACAGTCTCTTCAATAAACGGAGCTGGGAAAACTGGGTATCAATATGACTGGGAAAACTGGATAACTATATGAAGAAGAATGAAACTAAACCGCTATCTCCCACCATACACAAAAATCAAATAAAAATGGATTAAAGACTTAAATCTAAGACCTGAAACTATGAAATTACTAGAAGAAAGCATAGAGGAAACACTCCAGGACACTGGCCTGGACAAAGACTTTTTTCTGTAAGACCTCAAAAATAAAGCAACTGAAGCAAAAACAGATCAATGGGATTACATCAAGTTAAAACGATTCCACGGGCCAGATGCGGTGGCTCACCCCCTGTAATCCCAGCACTTTGGGAGGTGGAGACGGGTGGATCACAAGGTCAGGAGTTCGAGACCAGCCTGGCCAACATGGCGAAACTCCGTCTCTACTAAAAATACAAAAATTACCTGGGTGTGGTGGCGGGTGCCTATAATCTCAGCTACTCGAGAGGCTGTGGCAGGAGGATCGCTTGAACCCAGGAGGCAGAGGTTGCAGTGAGCCGAGATCACACCACTGCACTGCAGCCTGGCAACAGAGCGAGACTCCATCTCAAAACAAACAAACAAACAAACAAAAACGCTTCCATGAAGCAGAGAGAACAATCAGCAAGTTGAAGAGACAACCCACAGGAGGAGAAAGTATCAGCAAACTATTCATCTGACAAGGGATTAAAACCAGAATATATAAGGAGTTCAAACAACAATATAGCAAAAAACCCAAAGAATACAATTTAAATAATAGGCAAAGATCTGTTTCAAAAAAGAGATATTTCTCGAAAGAAGACATACAATGGCCAAAAGGTATATAAAAAAATACCCAACATCACTAATTATTAGAGAAACGCAAATCAGACCACAATGAGATAGCATCTCACTCTAGTTAAAATGGCTTTTATTTGACAAGGAATAATGGATGCTGGCAAGGATGTGGAGAAAAGGAAACTCTTGTACACTGTCGATCAGAATATAAATTAGTACAACCACTATGGAGAACCATTTGGAAGTTCCTCAAAAACTAAAAACAGAACTACCATATGATTCAGTAATTCTACAATACTGGGTATATATCTAAAAGAAAACAAGAGAGACATCTGCACTCATGTTTATTGTAGCACTAGCCAAAATATGGATCCAACCTAAATTCCCATGAATGGGTAAGAAAATGTGGTATATATACACAATGGAACGTTATTCAGCCATAAAAATGAACGAAATCCCATCATTTGCAGCAACACGGATGGAACTAGATCACACAGAAAGACAAACACTGCATGCTGTCACTCATATGTGAGAGCTAAAGACATGGATCTCATGAATATAGAGGGTGGATTGGTAGTTACCAGAGGCCAGGAAATATAGTGAGGAGGAGGGCATGAAGAGAGGCTGATTAATGGATATAAATATATAGTCTGATGAAGAAATAAGACCTAGTATTCGACAGATCAGTAGGGTGACTATAGCTTGCAATAATCTATTATATAATTCAAAATAGCTAGAAGAGAATAATTTGAATGTTTTTAGCAAAAAAGAAAAGACAAATATTTAAGGTGATGAATATATGAATTACATTATTTGGTCTTTACAAATCATATGAAAGCATTAAATTACCATAAGTACCCCCAAAACATGTACATTATACAATACAAAAGTAAAATTATTTTTAAAAAGCTAAGGAAATGTAGTATTAGCTTTATACAAAAGAAAATAATTTCACCTTGGCATTAGGAACAGATTTTGGCTGAATGCTCACTCATTCATTTCAATGAACAAATAACTACCAAGTGGCTATTAAGTAGCAGGCACTCTTCTAGGTGCCTGAGATACCACAGTGAACAACAACAACAAAAACAGTCCTGAGCTTACAGGACTCAAACTTTAATTGGGAAGACAGACAATAAATAAATATTAATATGTCACATTGCGATAAATGCTACAGAGAAAAACAAGCAAAGTAGAGAGGCCAGGGCATTCCAGAGTGAAGGAGGATGAGCATTACAGAAGAACCAAGGAAGGTCTCATGGTTGATAGCTGAGCTGAGACCTACAGGAAATGAGAGAATATGGACATCTGAGAGATAAGTGTTCCAAGGGAGCAGCAGGTGCAAAGGCCCTGAGGTGGCAATTAGAGGAAGGGTAAGGTGGCCAGTGTGGCTAGAATGAAGTGAAGAAAAAGAAATAGTAGGAACTGAAAGTCAGAGTGGGGGCCATTTTGTAGAAATGTCTTGGCCGTTACAGAACTCAGGCTTTTAATCTAAGCCACATGAGGTGATTCAGAATACAGCAATGACAAGAGTTAAGTTACATGGAAGGATTATTCAGGCTCCCATGTGGAGAACAGACTGCAAGGAGGAAAAACAAGCAGCATTGAGATGAGTTACAGGGCTACTAGAACAATCCAAGTGAAGACAACAATAGCTCTCACCAGGGAAGCAGCAGTTGGTGACGTCGTCAGGATGGTCAGATTCTGCTTATATTCTCAAAGTTGAACCAAAATGATTTACTAATAGAATACTTGTAGGGAGGGAGAGAGAGGAAGAAAGAGACAAGAGAGGAAGGAAGAAAGAAAGCAGATGGGGGAAGGAGAAAGCAAGGGAGGGAGGGTAGAAGAGAAACGAATAAAAGAGGAAGGGGGAGGCGGAGTTCAGGTTTTCCAGCCTGAGCCGCTAAGTGAATGGTGATGCCATCACTGAAATGTGACAGAGTGAGATAAAGCAGAATTGAGAAGAACACTGAGGTTTAGCTCTGGACATGTTATACTGAGGCGCTTACTGGATATCTAAGCAGACTAGGCAGTTGCATACGAAGTCTGGAATGCAGGGGTATGGGACCAGGTTAAAAATACAAATGTGGAATTTAATTATTGATTGGTATACAGATGATACTGAAAGACGTGATTCTGTATGAGCTCACCAAGCAAGTGAGTTTAAACAGGAAGGCAGTCGCAGAACCAAGCCTGCGAGCACCCCAAGTTTAAAAGTCCAGGAAGACACGTGGGAACTCACAAGGCTGATAGAGAAGGAAGAGCCTGCAGTGTAGGAGGAAATCCAAGAAAAAGTGATAATCTAGGAATAAAGGCAGATTTTTCTTATTATCTCTTCAAAGATATATAGAAGTAACATCCTGAAGTGGAACTTGAGCTCCGGAGGCAGAAGAGCTAGGCTGGCATGGTAGTTCCTCCAATTATTACTGGAGAATCTGGAGTGTTCACTATAACTTTCAGTCTTCTCAACTATAAGGTGGGAAAGATGATAAACATTTACTTTACCCAGACGGACTGCAATGGCGCGATCTCGGCTCACTGCAACCTCTACCTCCCAGGTTCAAGCAATTCTCCTGCCTCAGCCTCCTGAGTAGCTGGGATTACAGGCGCCTGCTACCATGCCCAGCTAATTTTTGTATTTTTAGTAGAGAGGCGGTTTCACCGTGTTGGCCAGGCTGATCTTGAACTGCTGACCTCAGATGATCCACCCACCTTGGCCTCCCAAAGTGTTAGGATTACAGGCGTGAGCCTCGAGCCCAGCCTCATGTATAAACAATTCTTATTGATAACTGTTGGAGTTTTCCTTTTAGCATGCCAATTAGAACGTCTGACAGGGTTAAGGATGTGCCTATGAACAAACGAGGGTATGTTTGTCAGAAAACGCAAAAGCCTAAAAGCCAGTTTTATACTTCTGCTGTTCCACTCCAAGAAACCAAATGTGATCTGGGAGATCTTATCTTCTCCAACCTCCTTTTAGCATTAGAGTACACGAGACCATTAAGTTGGACTTGGACACAAAGACTTATTTAATTTAGCTATTAACCAAGGTCTCCCTGCTGCCTTTCTTCACCAGCCATTCTACTGCAGGTCAGGTTTTTTTTCTGGCCTTTTTTCCCTTGAGAAAGATCCGTTCCATTTCACACTTCAGTAATCCATCATTATTTACCAGTGTCATCCCCACTTGTTGCTCTTGAACTCCTTCTTGCACATCACTTGGATGAGCTGAATACTGGCAGCATAAATCTTGAGTTTCTGAAATACTTACAATTTCTAATAAACTTGAATTTACTTCGTTATGATTTGATACTAAAAATATTAATAATATATTCATTTTGATCAACCATCTTCCCACATTATTTTACTTAATGAAAAAAAGTGATAAAATGTAAACATTTATGAAAGGATTATTTTCTGAATAAAGCTAAAACCTCTAGTCCCCTATGTGAAAAAGATCAACTCAGATCTTCCCAGTTCCTGGTAATCAAAAAAATGAGATGGAGTCTCGCTGTCGCCCAGGCTGGAGTGCAGTGGCGCAATCTCAGCTCACTGCCACCTCCGCCTCCTGGGTTCAAGCAATTCTCCTCCTCAGCCTCCCAAGTAGCTGGGACTATAGGCGCGCACCACTATGCCCTGCTAATTTTTGTATTTTTAGTAGAGACAGGCTTTCACCTTATTGGCCAGGCTGGTCTCAAACTCCTGACCTCGTGATTCACCTGCCTCAGCCTCCCAAAGTGTTGGGATTACAGCCATGAGCTACGGCACCCAGCCCCAAATTTGTTTTTTACAGATAAAATTTCTTGTAAAAATAGGCCGAGTGTGGTGGCTCATGCCTGTAAAAAATCCCAGCGCCTTGGGAGGCTGAGGCAGGTGGATCACTTAGCCTGGCCAACATGGTGAAATCCCATCTCTACTAAAAATACAAAAATTAGCCAGGCATGGTGGTGCGTGTCTGTAGTCCCAGCTACTCAGGAGGCTGAGGCACAAGAATCACTTGACTCTGGAAGACGGAGGTTGTAGTGAGCCAAGATTGCACCACTGCCCGCCAGCCTGGGAGACAGAGTGAGACTATGTCTCAAAAAAAAACCTGTAAAAATAGGTGAAAAAAGTTTTGACTTTCTCATATACTAAACAGATTGTCTCGTTCCCCACAGATGCTCACATCTTGCTTTGGAGATTAAGGCTTTTAACATCAATGCCAACACACATTAATCACTAGAAAACTATTTTCTCTGTAACTGGGCTTCCCTCTCATGTATCCAGGTTAAGAACTTTCCCCTCTCCACCTCCCACCATAATTAACACCCAAGGAAATATATTTTGGTATAGCATTCATTTGACATGAAAAGCAATAAAAAAAAATTGCTGGCTCACATCTCTGGAGAACTTGGCTGAGATTGTCCCGCATTGTGTCTCTACATCTGGGAAGAGTATGTTCATTTGTTTCATGGATCATATTCTTCAAATTTTCAAGAACTCGCATTTCTCGAAGACCACGTTTTTCCTATTAAAAGAAAGTAAATGATTAATAAATACTGTAGTTTCTTTTTGAGACAGAGTCTCACTGTGTCACCCAGACTGGAGTACAGTAGCACAATCTCAGCTCACTACAACCTCCACCTCCCGGGTTCAAGCAATTCTCCTGCGTCAGCCTCCTGTATTTTACTATTACTACTTTTTTTAGTAGAGACGGGGTTTCACCATATTGGTCAGGCTGGTCTCAAAATCCTGACTTCAGATAATCCGCCCACCTCAGCCTCCCAAAGTGCAAGAATTACAGGCATGAGCCACTGTACCCAGTCATATTGTGTCTTAAATCTTATCCACCCAGGTTTTGGTTGTTAGGTTACGACTTATTACTGAAAATTTATGCAGCCTTCTTCTAATTATTTGGCAATAAATGCCTCACAACCCAGAGGCATTTTTTAAATTATGAAATGCTTTTGGAGCACAAAAAGTTGCAATATGAGTAATATTTTTATAGCAATGTTAAAAAATTGGCAAGAAAAATACTAAAAGAACAAGAAAAATGGCCCAGATTGCCACATGTTTTATTAGAAGGAAATTAATACCCCCCGATCTGATCTTAAAATTTCATTTTGTCATTCTTACTATCATATAGCTTCTATTATTATGTGCTATATTTTTTATCTGATTTTTTTCCTCAAAATAAAAATGGGTAGTAAAAGTGCTATCTAAATACTTCCCTATGTAGAAAAGAACACTGAAGGCCTGAGATTATTATTGTTAAAAAGGCCTCCTCATAAGGTTGGCCCTGGCTGGGGGCCGGAAACTTGAGTAGTAAACAGTTCCCTACGTGGGTATAAAACCCTTCCATAAATTATAAAAGTAGGTCACTGTGCCTAAACGGTTTACACCAAGCTTGCCCAACCCATGGCAGATGGGCTGCATGCGGCCCAAGATGGCTTTGAATTCGGCCCAACACAAATTCGTAAACTTCCGTAAAACATTATGAGATCTTTTCGTGATTTTTTCTTTTTTTTTAGCTCATCAGTTATTGTTACTGTTAGTGTATTTTATGTGTGGCCCAAGACAATTCTTCCATCAGCTATTGTTACTGTTAGTGTATCTTATGTATGGCCCAAGACAATTCTTCTTCCAGTGTGGACCAGGGAAGCAAAAAGACTGGACACCCCCTGGTTTATGCAAACGATGTGATTAATGTTGGATACCTCTTTCCTTCTGGACATCTGAAAATGTTGGACATGCTAGGCAGAGGATGCCTCCTTGACCAGCCCCCAGTAAAACCCCTGGACTCCTAAGCTCAGGCAAGCTTCCCTGTAAGATTACACTTTACATGTGTTGTCACAACCTGTCATAAGGGGAATTCCTTGCATCCTGTGTGACTCCACTGAGGGAGGACTCTTGGAAGCTTCTAACTGGGTTCCTCCAGACTGCTTCCCAAGCACCTTTTCCCTTTGCTGATTTTGCTTGGTATTCTTTTGCCATAAAAAAGCTTGCCACAAGTATGGCCTTATGCTGATTCCTGTGAGTTCTTCTAGTGAATCACTGAACCTGCAGGTGGTCTTAGGAACCCTGAAAACATCTCCATTGCAGAAAGTAGAGCAAAACCACCCTCCCTGCCCAAAATAAGAGTGGGCTATACTTAGTAACTTGCTTCCAAAGAATAGAACAGGGAAAGAGAAAAATATTAACATTATAGTAGATAAAATCAGCAAATACAGTAATACTTCAACCAGGCCAAGAAGGTTCACATCATCAGTGGTGTGTCGATAGCATGAGCCCCCTGATGTAATGTGATAAGGGTACTTCACCTCTGTGGTATTCTTTCCCAATACCCAAAACCTCAGTCTAGTCATGAGAAAAACAACAGATAAACTCAGATTGGAGACCTAGCCAGTCCTCAAGACTTATGTAAAGGTCAAAAAAAATAAGGAAAGGCTGAAAAACTGTCACAGACCAAAGACAACTAAGGTGGCATGATAATTCAATGCAATGTGATACCCCAGATTAGATTCTGAAATAGAAAGGGGACTATAATAGAAAAAACTGGTAAAATTCAAATAAAGTCTGGTGTTTCATTAACAGTAATGTATCAATGTTGGTTTCTTAGTTTTTACAAATATAGCATGGTAATATAACAAATTAAATAATGAAAGAAATTGGGTAAGGTGTTGATACGGTTTGGCTGTGTCCCCACCCAAGTCTTAACTTGAATTGTACCTCCCAGAATTTCCACGTGTTGTGAAAGGGACCTAGGGGGAGGTAACTGAATCAACGGGGGCCAGTCTTTCCCATACTATTCTCATGATAGTGATTAAGTCTAACAAGATCTGATGGGTTTATCAAAGGTTTCCATTTTTGCTTCTTCCTCATCTTCTCTTGCCACTACCATGTAAGAAGTGCCTTTCAGCTCCCCTCATGATTCTGAGGCCTCCCAAGCCATGCAGAACTGTAGGTCCAATTAAACCTTTTTCTTCCCATTCTTGCATATGTCTTTATCAGCAGAGTGAAAACAGACCAATACAGTAAATGGGTACTAGTAAAGTGGGGGCATTGCTGAAAAAATACCAGAAAATGTGGAAGTGAATTTGGAACTGACTAACAGGCAGAGGTTGGAACAGTTTGGAGGGCTCAGAAGACAGGAAAATGTGAGAAAGTTTGGAAATTCCTAGAGACTTGCTGAATGGCTTTGACAAATATGCTGATAGTAATATGAATAATAAGGTCCAGGCTGAGGTAGTCTCAGACGAAGATGAGAAACTTGTTGGGACCTGGAGCAAAGGTCACTCTTGCTGTGTTTTAGCTAAGAGGCTGGTGACATTTTGTCCCTGCCCTAGAGATCTGTGGAACTTTGAACTTGAGAGAGAGGATTTAGGGTATCTGCCAGAAGAAATTTCTAAGGAGCAAAGCATTCAAGAGGTGCCTTAGGTGCTGTAAAAGGCATTCAGTTTTATAAGGCAAGCAGAGCATGAAAGTTCAGAAAAATTTGCAGCCTGACAATGCAATAGAAAATTTCATTTTCTGAGGAGAAATCAAGCCAGCTACAGAAACTTGCATAAGTAACAAGGAGCCGAATGTTAATTCCCAAGACAATGGGGAAAATGTCTCCAGGGCATGTCAGAGGCCTTCAAGGCTGCCCTTCCCATCATAGGCCCGGAAGCCTAGGAGGAAAAAGTGGTTACGTGGGCCAGGTCCATGGCCCCTGTGCTGTGTGCAGCCTAGGGACTTGGTGCCCTGTGTCCCAGCCACTCCAGCTGTGGCTGAAAGGGGCCAACGTAGAGCTTAAGTTGTGGCTTCAGAGGGTGGAAGCCCCATGCCTTGGCAGCTTCCATGTGATGTTGACCCTGTGGGGTGCACAGAAGTCAAGAACTGAAGTTTGAGAACCTCTGCCTACATTTTAGAAGATGTATGGAAATGCCTGGATACCCAGGCAAAAGTTTGCTGCAGAAGCAGGGCCACCATGGAGAACTTCTGCTAGGGCAGTGTGGAAAGGAAATGTAGGGACAGAGCTCCCACACAGAGTCCCTACTGGGGCACTGCCTAGTGGAGCTGTGAGAAGAGGGCCACCATCCTCCTGACAGCTTGCACCATGCACCTGGAAAAGCCAAAGAAACTCAACACCAGCCTGTGAAAGCAGCCGGGAGGGGGAGGTGTACCCTGCAAAGCCACAGAGTGGAGCTTCTCGAGACCATACAAACCCCCACTTGCATCAGCGTTACCTGGATGTGAGACCTGAAGTCAAAGGAGATCATTTTGGAACTTTAAAATTTGACTGCCCCACTGGATTTCTGACTTACATGGGCCTGTAATCCCTTTGTTTTGGCCAGTTTCTCCCATCTGGAATGGCTGTATTTACCCAATACCTGTACCCCTACTGTGTCTAGGAAGTAACTAGCTTGCTTTTGATTTTACAGGCTCATAGGTGGAAGGGACTTGCCTTGTCTCTGATGAGATGTTGAACTGTGGACTTTC
This sequence comes from Ateles fusciceps, assembly GCA_036589455.1. Classification (NCBI taxonomy): domain Eukaryota; kingdom Metazoa; phylum Chordata; class Mammalia; order Primates; family Atelidae; genus Ateles; species Ateles fusciceps. The sequence goes on from JAZHEH010002042.1 coordinate 785,171, forward strand.
GGGATTAATGCTAAAATGAGTTAAGACTCTGGGGGACCACTGGGAAGGCATGATTGGTTTTTGAAATGTGAGGATGTGAGATTTGGAGGGGCCAGGGGGAGAATGATATGGTTTGGCTGTATCCCCACCCAAATCTCAACTTGAATTGTATCTCCCAGAATTCCCATGTGTTGTGGGAAGGACCCGGGGGAAGTAATTAAATCATGGGGGCTGGTCTTTCTCATACTATTCTCAGGACAGGGAATAAGTCTCATGAGATCTGATGGGCTTATCAGGGGTTTCTGCTTTTGCTTCTTTCTCATTTTTGCTTGCTGCCACCATGTAAGAAGCGCCGTTAGCCTCCTGCATGATTCTGAGGCCTTCCCAGCCATGTAGAACTGTAAGTCCAATTAAACCTCTTTTTCTTCCCAGTCTTGGGTATGTCTTTATCAGCAGCATGAAAACGAACTAATACAGGGGTATACGGGAATTCTCTGTACTATCTTTGCAATTTTTCTACAAATCTAAAATTAACACAAAACAAAAAGTTTACTATAAAAAAGAGTGGTAAACTTGACTAGGAAAAAATAATAGGTTAGTTATGTTACTGACGTTTTTTTTTTTGAGCCATTCTTATATGGCCAGCTTTTTACTTTTTCTAATTTTCCCATAATAAAAAATTAACAACTTACACAAAAGTTGTGAGAGATTAATATAATGAACTCTCATATACTTATCGCCAAGCTTCAGCAATTCTAATAACTCGATTCCCCCCACCATAATGCTCCATACCTCATCCCCCTCTAGATTATTTTGAAGCAAATCCTAGAAAGTATATCATTTCAACTAAATATTTCAATCTGTATCTTTTTTTGTTTGTTGTTGTAGAGACAGGGTCTTGTTCTGTCGCTAAGATCACACCTCTGCTGGAGTGCAGTGATGTGAGCTGGAGTGCAGTGATGTGATCATGGCTACTGCAGCCTTGAACTCCTGGGCTCAAGCAATCCTCCTGCCTCAGCCTCCCGACTAGCTGGGACTACAGGTGCATACCACCACGCCTCGCTCTTTTTTTCTTTTTTTAATTTTTTTGTAGAGACAGGGTCTCTGTTGTCCAGGCTGGCCTAAAACTCCTGGGCTCAAGCAATCTTCCCACCCTGGACTCCCACAGTGCTGAAATTATACGCATGAGCCACCATGCTTAGTCTCAACATATATCAATATCTTTAAAACACAAGAGTCGCCTTAAACAATCAGACCACCTCTCTCACACACACATACACACAGTCAATAATAATTTTTTTGTGTGTGTGAGACAGAGTCTGTCTCTGTTTTCCAGGCTGGAGTGCAGTAACATGATCCTGGCTCACTGCAACCTCTGCCTCCCTGGCTCAAGCAATCCTCCTACCTTAGCCTTCCAAGTAGCTGGGACTACAGTCACACATTATCATACTTAACTAATTTTTGTATTTTTTATAGAGATAGGGTTGTCCCATGTCTCTATAAAAGACATTTGTTCACCACGTTTGCCAACAATTTTTTAATATCATGAAATATCAAAGTAGTGTTCACATTCCCTCAAATGTCCTATAAATGTTTTTTATCCCCCAGTTTGTTTGAACCACAACCCAAACAAGTTTTATATACTACAATTTTAATATGTTTCTTAAGTCCTTTTTAACCAATAGCTTTCCCCTTTCACTTTTTTCCCTTGCAATTTGTTGGAAAAAAGTGAGTCATTTGTCCTGTACAATTTCCCACAGTCTGTTGTTTGCTGAATGAATCCCCATGGTGTAATTTAACATACTCCTTTGTCTCTTCTTTTCCTGTAAATTAGTCGTTAGAACTAAAGCCTTGATAAAACTCAGGGTTCTGTTTTCTGTTTGCAATAATTTTTCAGATATGAGTTGTATACTCTCAACAGCATCTTGGTAGCATTCCGTCTTGGTTTACTAGCAGAAATACTCTATGAAGAGAAACTGCCTCCATCGACAACTTGGTTACTCTGAGGGAACGTTCACATACAAAAGGCAAAATAAAACACTTGATTCTTTCCCCCTTATTTACCAGTTTCAAAAATAATGAGTTGGCTCCCTAACATTCACTAAAGGTGATTAGAAAAAGGTTTTTTATCTGTTGTACATATCCCTATGACACACAGATTTAAAGATATTTGAAATTTTTCAATCCATTGCAGTATTTCTCACAGGAGGAATGCGAGATCTTTTGCACCAGATAACTGGTACTCAGATGATTTCAGCTTTGTCCAGTGGGAGCCTATTCAAGTTGGCTCTGGAATGCTTCACAAAACTCTAGTATTTTGTAGTACCTCATTTGCTTTCTGGCATGACCTGATGCTCCAGGTTCACCCTCTGCATTTCCTGCTCTGGACTTGGAATGAGCAGGTATCTAACTCCCACTGGTATGTAGAAATGGAATTCGGAGACTGAGCACAAGGGCTGCTCACTGCTATTGGGTTGGTCACTGTTTCTAACTTTTCAGTGGACGGGGCTAGGAAATACGTACTTTTAAAAAGAATAGATGTATCTTGAGTTCATATGGATAGTCAGACTCAAATTCAAGACCACACAATTTCTAATTACCCTCTTCCGTCTTATCTGTTTCTTTCCAATTATCAAAACACCAACATAATTTTTGTTTTATCACTGATTCAATCAAATAATAATACCAATACTAGCATCAACAAAGTAATTACTAAAAAAAAATAAGATCTTTTTAAACTTTTTGTTTTGAAGGTATATTTTACTAGCATGTAAAGTGAAATCACTGTGCCTTGAAATTGCATGGAACAATTTCTCTCTGAATAGGAATGTCACTATCCAAAAACACACGCTTGTGTCTTTAAATTTTACTTGATTTTTAGGAATTGCTCTTTAAACTTAAATTTTATTTTAAATTATGTAAAACATTTATATGGCTCCAAATCTATATCTGTAAAACAAAGAGGGTTTCATATTCAAAGAAGTCTAGCTTCTACTCCTATCCTTTGCACCCCATTTCCTCCATAGCTTTCCCTTTAGGTAATTATTAACAATTTAACTAACCACTGTAAGTATATACATGCATGTATAAATGTATACATGTGAGTGTGTGTATACTCTTTTTTTTTTTTTTTTGAGATAGGGTCTCACTCTGTTGCCCAGGCTGGAGTATAGTGGTGAGATCCTGGCTCATTGCAACCTCCACTTCCTGGGTTCAAGAGATCTTCCTGCTTCAACCTCCAAGTAGCTGAGAGAATAGGCATGAGTCACTATTTGCGGCTAATTTTTGTATTTTTTGTTGAGACAGGGTTTCATCATGTTTCCCAAGACTAGTCTCAAACTCCTGAGCTCAAGCGATCCATCTACCTCAGCCTCCCAAAGTACTGGGATTACAGGGGTGAGCCAGCGTGACTGTCCGATGTATATACATCTAAGTGTACACAAGCATACCTTACTTTACTACGTTTCACAGATACCTTTTTTTTTTTTTTTACAAATTGAAGGTTTGTGGCAACCCTGTTTCAAGCATATCTATTGACGCCATATTTCCATCAGCATTTGTGTCCCTGTGTCACATGTGAGTAATTCTCATATTTTACAAGTTTTCATTACCATTACACCTGTTAGAGTGATCTGTGATCAGTGATCTTTGATGTTACTGTTGTCATAGTTTTGGGGTACCACAAACCACAGTCATGTAACACCATGAACTTCATCTATAAATGTTGGGTTTGTTCTGACTGCTCCACTGACCGGCCATTGCCCCATCTCTTTCCCTCTCCTGAGGCCTCCATATTCCCCGAAACACACTGAAATTAGGCCAGTTAATAACCCCACAATGGCCTCTAAGTGTTCAAGTAAAGAAACAGTCATACATCTCTGACTTTAATCAAAAGCTGGAAATGATTACACTTAGTGAGGAAGGCATGCTGAAAGCCAAGACAGGATGAACACAAGGCCTTTGGCACCACATACTTAGCCAAGATGAGAATGGAAAAGAAACTCTTTTTTTTTTTCTCCAACATTCGCCACCTGGGTTCAAGTGATTCTCATGCCTCAGCCTCCTCAGTAGCTGGGACTACAGGCATGTGCCACCATGCCTGGCTAATTTTTTTTTTGTTGCATTTTTAGCAGAGATGGGGTTTCACCATGTTGGCCATGCTGGTCTCGAACTCCTGACCTCAGGTGATCCATCTGCCTTGGCCTCCCAAAGTGCTGGGATTATAGGTGTGAGCCACTGCGCCCGGTGGAAAAGAAACATTCTTGAAGAAAATTTAAAATGTTATTTCAGTGAACATATGAATGATAAGAAAGTGAAACAGACTTTAGGCTGTTAATAGGGAGAAAGTTTGAGTGGTCTGGGTAGAGGATGAAACCAGCCACAACATTCTCTTAAGCCAAAGCCTAATCCAGAGGAAGGCCCTAATTCTCTTCAATTCTATGAAGGTTGAGAGAGGTGAGGAAGCTGCAGAAGGTTTGAAGCCAAGCCAGCAGAGGTTGGTTCATGAGATTTAAGGAAAGATACCATCTCCATAACACAAGTACAAGGTGAAGCCGCAAGTGCTAATGCAGACTGCAAGATCTAGCTAAGATCATTGTCACCAACTGAACATTAACGAATCATGAACATTAATGATTCAGAGGTGGCTACACTAAACAACAGATTTTCAGTGTATATGAAACAGCCTGCTGTTAGCAGAAGATGCCACGTAGGACTTCGATGGCTTGAGAGGAGAAGTCAACGCCTGGAAGTCAGAGCTTCAAAGGATGAGCTAACTCTCTTGTTACGGGTTAATGCAGCTGGTGACTTGAAGTTGAAGCCAGTGCTCACGTACCATTCCAAAAATCCTCGGGCCCTAAAAAATTACGCTAAATCGACTCTGCCTGTGTTTTATAAAAGGAACAAGAAGGCCGGGCGCAGTGGCTCACGCCTGTAATCCTAGCACTTTGGGAGGCCGAGGTGGGTGGATCACCTGAGGTCAGGGGTTCAAGACCAGCCTGGCCAACATGGTGAAACCCCATCTTTAAAAAAAAAAAAAAAAAGGAACAACAAAGCCTGGATGACAGCACATCTGTTTACACTATGGTTTACTGAAGCCCACTGTTGAGACCTACTGCTCAGAAACAAAGACTCCTCTCAAAATGTTACTGCTCACTGACAATGCACCTGGTTACCCTAGAGTTCTGATGGAGATATACAAGATGAATGTTGTTTCATGGGAAGAGGTCAAAGTACCAACATTAACAGGAGCCTGGAAAAAGTTGATTCCAACCATCATGGATGACTTTGAGGGGTTCTATCTAGACTTCAGCTGAGGAAGCCATTCACAGATGAGTTGGAAAAAGCAAAACAACTAGAATTAGAAGTGAAGCCTCAAGATATGACTGAATTGCTGCAGCCTCATAATAAAACTTGAACAGATGACGAGTTGCTTCTTATGGATGAGCAAAGAATGCAGTTTCTTGAGATGGAATCTACTCCTGGTGAAATCAGGCCAATTAACAACCCTACAATGTCTTCTACATGTTCAAGTAAAGGAAGAGTCACACAACTCTCATCTTAATCAAAAGCTAGAAATGATTACACTTAGAAAGACATGTTGAGAATGCTGTGAACACTACCGAGATGACAATAAAAGGTTCAGAATATTACATAGACTTAGTTAATAAAGCAGCAGCAGGGTTTGAGAGGACTGAAATTTTGAAAAAACTTCAACTGTGGGTAAAATGCTACCAAGCAGCATCTCATACTACAGAGAAATCTTTGTAGAAGGAAGAGTCCATTGATGTGGGAAACTTCATTGTTGTCTTATTTTAAGAAATTGCCACAGCTATCCCAATCTTCAGCAACCACCACCCTGATCAGTCAGCAGACATCAACATCGAAACAAGATTCTCCATTAGCAAAAAGATTATGACTTGCCGAAGGCTCAGATGATTACCAGCCTTGGCAAGAAAGTATTTTTTAATTAAGGTATGTACATTGTTTTTTAGACATGATGCTACTGCACACTTAATAAACTATGGTATAATGTAAACATACTTTTCTATTAATGGGGTACCCAAGAAATTTGTTTAACTTGCTTTATTGCAATATTCACTTCATTGCAGAGGACTGTAACCAGCCCCACGATATTTCTGAAATATACCAATATATTATACATATTTTTAAATTCCCTTTTTTTTTTTTTTGAGATGGAGTTTCACTCTTGTTGCCCAGGCTGGAGTGCAATGGCACGATCTCAGCTCACTGCAACCTCCACCTCCCAGGTTCAAGCAATTCTCCTACCACAGCCTTCTGAGTAGCTGGGATTACAGGCATGCACCACCATGCCTAGCGAATTTTTTGTATATTTAGTAGAGCTGGGGTTTCACCATGTTGGCCAGGCTGGTTTCGAACTCCTGACCTAAGGTGATCCACCCACCTCAGTCTCCCAAAGTGCTGGGATTAGAGGCATGAGCCACCGTGCCCAGCCGAAATTCCCTCTTTTTTAAACAAAAAACGTGATATACATACTTTTCTTATTTCACTTCATGAGTCAAATTCACAAACACACACACCTAATAATATATATAAGATCTTTCTCTATGTGGTCTTTGTTCTCTTTTTAGTATATCTTTCAGTGTTTAGAAAAGTTGGTATTCTTGTTCTCATGGTTATGTTTATACTAATACAGATCAAGTATCCTTAACCTGAAAATTCAAAATCTGAAATGCTCCAAAATCCAAAACTTTTTGAGTTCTAATATGCTGCTCAAAGAAAATGCTCATTGAAACATTGTGGATTTTGGAATTTTTGATTAGGGACACCCAAACTATACTTTATATGATACCTTTGTATATAATACCTTCACTTTTTTGGTGATTGTTTATTGGTTCCCTATTTATAGCAATATTAATACTAGGTGATAATCTTATCTTTTCCCAGCTTTTCCCTCCTTTTTGGGATCCAGTTTGAAATAGCATCCTTTTACTTCCAGTTAATATTTACAAGGCAATCAGTAAGGAAATCCTAATTTCACATGCCCTCACCATCTTCTTCTATTTTCTAAGAATTATACTATATCTTCACAGTCAGAACATAGAGCCACTGGATATTGCACTGTCTGCCTTTATGGTTGATTCGTCATTCTGTAAGTAAATGTTTGTTGAATGCTTACCAACTATTGTTAGGTAGAAGCCTCTCTAATCATTTTGCTTGGCTGAAATTCTTTCCTTAGGAACGGGTCATTGGAACAATCATCCCAGAGTCCCTGCATGATCTAAGTGTGTGTGGTTCCTGTACCTGGGAGTCAGTTTGGCTGGATATAAAATCCCTGGCTGGAGAGAGATCCAAGATGGCCGATTAGCAACAGCTCAGGATTGTAGCTCCCACTGAAAGCGCAGAGAGTGAGTGGACGCCACATTTTCAGACCAATTTTCATAGCCCACGGACCTAGAGATTCTTGGCGGAGGAGCCCCACGGGTCGCCAGCGCGACCCTTTTGGAGGGCGCGGCCGTTTTGCAGGCGCCCCGACGCGGTGGTTCTCAGTCCGGAGTATACGGGACTGAGGGCCCTTTTGGTTGGCGTTGGAGCTCCGGGAAAGCAGAGTCTCCCATTCAGCTGATTAAAAAGCGGACTGAAGTGGGGAACCAGACTGGGAGATTCCCCGGGCAGAAAAGCGCCACGAATCTTAACGCCGCTGTTTCAGCCGGCGTAGTGGGTCACCGCAGGGGAAGGCTGGTACCCGCCTCCACAAAAAAATAAAAATAAAAACAGTGGTTGGAACTGCTGAAGATTGAGAGTTTCACAGCAAGTGCAGCTGAACCCGGGAAGGTCCAGCTCTGTGGGGGAGGGGCATCTGCCGAAGGAAAATTAAGAAATAGAGGAAACTTTACCACAAGCAAGCTGGACGTCCACTCAGAGACCTAGTCTGAAGGTCAGCAATTACACAGACGACAGGTGGATAAATCCACGAAGATGGGAAGAAACCAGCGCAGAAAGGCTGAAAACACCCGAAATCAGAATGCCTCTCCTCCTACAGAGGATTGCAGTGCCTCATCACCAATTGAACAAGGCCTGATAGAAAACGAATGTGAGGAATCAATAGAATTAGGCTTCAGAAGGTGGATAATGAGAAACTTCTGTGAGCTAAAAGAACATGTTCTAGCCCAATGCAAGGAAACTAAGAACCTTGAAAAAAGGTTTCACGAAATGTTCATGAGAATGGACAATTTAAAGAGGAATATAAGTGAATTAATGGAGCTGAAAAACACAATACGAGAACTTCGAGAAGTATGCACAAGTTTTAACAGTCAAATTGATCAAGCAGAAGAAAGGATTTCAGAGGTGGAAGACCAACTTAACGAAATAAAACAAGAAGACAAGATTAGAGAAAAAAGGGTAAAAAGGAATGAGCAAAGTCTCCAAGAAATATGGGACTATGTGAAAAGACCTAATCTACGTTTGATAGGTGTACCTGAATGTGACGAAGAGAATGAATCCAAGCTGGAAAATATTTTTCAGGATATTATCCAGGAAAACTTTCCTAACCTAGCAAGGCAAGACAATACCCAACTCCAGGTAATACAGAGAACACCACAAGATATTCGTCAAAAGAGCAACCCCAAGGCACATAATCATTAGATTCATCAGGGTTGAAACGAAGGAGAAAATACTACGGGCGGCCAGAGAGAAAGGTCAGGTTACCCACAAGGGGAAGCCTATCAGACTCACAGCTGATCTCTCAGCAGAAACCCTACATGCCAGAAGAGAGTGGGGGCCAATACTCAACATCCTTAAAGAAAAGAACTTTCAACCCAGAATTTCATATCCAGCCAAACTAAGTTTCATAAGTGAAGGAAAAATAAAATTTTTTGCAAACAAGCAAGTACTCAGAGATTTCATTACCACCAGGCCTGCTTTACAAGAGCTTCTGAAGGAGGCACTATGTATAGAGGGGAACAACCAGTATCAGCCACTTCAAAGGACCCATCAGTAAGCTGTATCCAGATCCATCTTACATGCAAGGATATACAGAGACTCAAAACAAAGGGATGGAGGAAGATTTGCCAACCAAATGGAGAGAAAAAAAAAAAGCAGTAGTTGCAATTCTCATCTCTGATAAAATAGACTTTAAAGTAATAGAAACCAAAAGAGATAAGAAGGACATTGTATAATGGTAGAGGGATCAATGTAATAGGAAGAGCTAACGACCCTAAGTCTATGCGCACCCAATATAGGAGCACCCAGATACATAGGGCAACTTCTTGGTGACTTACAAAGAGACTTGGACTCCCACACAATAATAGTGGGAGACTTTAACATTACATTGTCAATATTGGACAAATTAATGAGACAGAAGGTCAAGAAGGATACCCGGGACTTGAAGTTAAACCTCAAACAAGTAAACTTAATAAACATTTACAGAACTCTCTACTCCAAATCCACAAAATATACATTTTTTTTCAGTAACACATCACATATATCCTAAAAGTGACCACATGGTTGGGAGTAAATCACTCCCTAGCAATTGCATAGCATTTCATAGGTTTAAATGAAATATTGGTTGGCTGGCTGTTTGTTATTTTCCTCCCTTATTCCTTCCTGTCTCCATTATATAACACAATTATTAGTATAAAAAAAGCTTTTAATATCCATTTGTAGACTGTATACTAGCCTGGGCAATAGAGTAAGATTCCCGTTCTCTCTCCCTCTTTTTTCTTTTTCTCTTTATTTTCTTCCTTCTTTCTCTTTTTCTCTTTAAAAAAAAAAAAAAAAAATCCAATTCCTTATATAAGAGGCATGTGTAGACAAGATAGATGTGTAGCAAGCACCTAAGGTTTAAAAACCATAAGTACATCTTGAAATTGAGAAAAAGTCATATTAAATGTTCTCCTTTTTCAAGATTTCAGGATGTTCCAGAAAGAATGCCGTAACTGCTGGGGGCTCTGTCATCCACTGAGTTTGAGGACCAACTAGAGTAATAATTTTGAATCTGTATTTCTTTTATGACTAATCTTAATATCTAAGTCATAAAGGACTTGACAGAGCTATAAAGGAACAGCCTTGGTATAGCCTGAGACAGGTACAAAAAAAAAAAAAAAATCCCTGGCTGTTAGTCCATTGTCTTCTGGCATGAGATAAGATACATCTGTTAACTATTGTGTTTTCTTGCCCCTTGTAAAGGACTTAGCCATTTTGTCTGGATGCCCAAAGGACTTTCTTCTATAAAGTCTAATAGATGTATTGGTAACTATCTCAGTGTCATCTATTCTGGGTTACTTTCTCTGAATGTAGTGTGCCCTTCAATATAAATTTCGTAGTATTTTACTTCAAGGTTTTTTTTTACTTCTAGTTTTCATATTTATATTTTATATTTACTCTATTATATTGCTTTAGTTTTCTAATCTAGCAGCTCATTATCACACATATTCAATTTTTCATTTCAATTTTCAACTTCACTTAAGGACTCTTCAGTTGTTTATTCACTTGTGTTCCTTTTAGTTTAGTTTTCATTTATGAAATGTCTTTAAATTTCTTTTTCCTGAACTCTTTCACCTTACCTTTTATATTTGCTATTTCTTTTTTGATTTTTTAAATTTTTTTGTAGAGATGGGGTCTCGCTATATTGCCCAGGCTGGAGTGCAGTGGCTATTCACAGGCTCGATCCCACTACGGATCAGCACAGGAGTTTTGACCTGCTCCGTTTCCAACCTGGGCCGGTTCACCCCTCCTTAGGCAACCTGGTGGTCCCCCACTCCCGGGAGGTCACCATATTGATGCCGAACTTACTGCAGACACCCAATCAGCATAGCGCACTACAGCCCAGAACTCCTGGGCTCAAGCGGTCCTCCAGCCTCAGCCTCCTGAGTAGCTGGGAGTACAGGCACGCGCTAGCGTGCCCATCTATTTTTGCTATTTCTATTTTATCTGATCATTTCTGAGTTTTTCCTTTTACGAGTTATATTGTTCTTTCCTTGCTTCTATAATTTTCTTATGCTCCTGGAGCTCATGTTAAAATACTAGTTTGGCTGGGCATGGTGGCTCATGCCTGTAATCCCAGTACTTTGGGAAGCTGAGGCGGGTGGATCAGATGAGGTCATGAGTTCAAGACCAGCCTGGCCAACCTGGTGAAACGCTGTTTCTACTAAGAAATACAAATATCAGCCGGGTGTGGTGGCATGTGCCTGTAATACGAGCTACTCAGGAGGCTGAGGCAGGAGAATCGCTTGAACCGGGGAGGCCGAGGTTGTAGTGAGCCGAGATGGCGCTACTGCATTCCAGCTTGGGAGAAGAGTGAGACTCCATCTCAAAAAGTATATAAAATAAAATATTAGATTATAGTTTTATTTTTTGTGTGGTCACATCTTTCTTACTTCCTTGAGTATTATTATTCAGTTCTTTATCCTCTAATAAATTGTGTGGGATTTGACTTTTGCTCAATTTTCAGTGAAATTAGTTTTGCACTATTTTAGAAGGGAGGGGGTGGCCAGAACAGCCTTTTTAACGTCAGAGTTGTAGAATTCCCTTTTTTATTGTTTCACGAAGTGTTGAGTTTCCTACGGTTTCTCTACAGTGCAAAACATAATTGTGAGAGGGTGTTTTGGTTTGGGAGTAACAAAGTCTCAGACTGCTTCGGTACCATTAGGCTTTTCTACAGCCCCCTAGCACCCACTCCTAAGTTGGAGCCTGTGAAGTCCCCGCAACGTTTCTGCTGCTGCTCTCCAAATGGCCCATTGCTATGGTTTGAATGTATCCCCCGAACCTATGTGCTGGAAACAAAATGCCCAATGCCAGTGTTGGGAGGTGGGGCCTAAGGAGAGGTGATTAGTTCATGAGGGATGTGCCCTCATGAATAAATTAATGCCATTATCAAAAGAATGGGTTCCTTTTAAGTAGACAAGTTCAGCCCTCACTTTTTTTTGCCTTCTGCCTCCCACCATCGGATGACACAGTCAGAAGGCACTCACCAGATGAACCCCCTTGATGACTTCCCAGCCTCCAGAACTGTCAGCCAAATACATTTCTCCTCATTATAAATTACTCAGTTTCAGGTTTTCTGTTATAGCATCACAAAACAGACTAAAACACCCATCAGGCTTCCCAACTATATCTGGTGGGAATTTTGAGGTTGTCTAGCACTTAAGGCTCTCACAAGTCCCTCCGCATTCTTTCCACTCCCTCTGGCAGTTCTGATACCACAGAAGCCTTTTAGCTGTTGGTGACTTGCCATTGGTATCATGGGGATACCCTGTCACCTGGTTTTATTACAGATGTAGATTGGCTTTGCTATGCTAATTTGGTTTTTAGACATATTCAAGGAGAAAAAACAAAACATAAAACTATGCCACAGCCACCTCCACCTTCTCCAGATGGCATTGTAATCTGGAAGATTACAATGAAACTATTTCATTCTTTATGGCAGACTAATTTACATGTACAAGAAAATGGTCTCTCAATTCAAAGACAAGCACAACTAAGAACAGAGAGGGGGAGCTATGCAACTCCATTCAGAGGACAGGTTATTATTCTGCAGCCTATTGGGTGGGCTTTGGGGTTCCAGGGTGCTCCTAAAATTGTAGTCAAATTGAATGCATATGTTCTCTATGCATTTTTCTGGGGGAAAAAAAAATCTTAAAGGACTCCATGACCTACTAAAGTAAAGAACCACTTATCTGAAGGGTTATTTATCATAGCAGGCAAACTGGTAGTTACACATAGTAAGTAAATTAGTAGCCATACCTCTCTAACAGCCCATTAATAATTAATTTAAAAGACAAAAAGGCCTGGCACAATGGCTCATGCCTGTAGTATCACCACTTTGGGAGGCTGAGGCAGTTGGATCACCTGAGATCAGGAGTTTGAGACCAGCCTGACCAACATAGTGAAACCTCATCTGTACTAAAAATACAAAAATTAGCTGGGCATGGTGGCATATGCCTGTAATCCCAGCTACTTGGGAGGCTGACGCAGGAGAATCGCTTGAACCCGGAAGGCAGAGGTTGCAGTAAGCTGAGATCATGCCACTGTACTCCAGCCTGGGCAACAAGAGTGAAATTCTGTCTAAAAAAAAAACAAAAACAAAAAACCAACCCATGACACTGTTACACACATTACACAAAAAGGTGTTAGAAAGTCTCTTCCCTTAAACTCACCATCTGGTATGCGTTTGTTTTTATGCTGGTATTTTTAACTGAGGGGTACTGTCCACACTTACCACACAAGGAAGAATATAAACTAACATTTGTTTATTTATATACGTATATTGTTTCTGGCGTGAAAATTCTCAGAACAAAGCTCAGCACTCATAAAGCTTGGTTTCTGATGTAATCTGATAGCATTAGGGAGAAAATGAGAGACTGATACCATTTAAATTTTTCTTTCAATCACAAGATTTAAAACCATACGGTGTATACATATACTTATTACAAGTTATATGGAACAGATACTCTGATAAAATGATGTTTTAATCTGATATTTAATAATCTGACAGTGTCTCTAGTAATCTAACTAAAAACAAGAAATCAGGATGTCATGTGAAATTCTTGTTTGTGCTGCCTTTTGAAGAATTTTCTCCTGATCAATTTAACTCATGTTGGAATTAATTATAACAATCCCTCTCAACTCCTATAATTATTGCACTATTCAACACTTATCTTTTTGCCTCGAATTGTAACCAACATTTCCGTTATTTTTCCTAACACCTGTTTTTCTTTCAGTCCAAACATTACCCCCATTCTATGAAAATTTCCCTGAGCTCTTTTAGAAGTCGCTTCTGGAGTTGTTTCCTCTTTTGGGCTCTCGAGTCTTTTGTACTTATTTTATTATAATAATTACATCATGATGATTCTTTGTTTACATGCCTTTCTTCTCCCTAAATGGTGAACTTCACGGAGGTAGGAACTGTTTCTTGTTTATTTTTACATGTCTGGTATGACAGGTACCTCTGCCTCCATCCTCTTCTCTCTTGCTATCAACACCTAAATTTTATTTGGAGTGGTAACATGCCTACAACAGAGACTGCCAGCTGTTTCCCACCTGCCTTCCTTTTAGCTACACGAAATGCACATGTAATGGCTGGAGGTCCAAAAGTCATCTTGTAGGCCGAGCATGGTGGCTAATGCTAATAATCCCAGTACTTTGGAGACTGAGGTGAGAGGAACAATTGAGCCCAGGAGTTCAAGTCCAGCATGGGCAACATTGTGAAACCCTGTCTCTATAAAAATAAAAATTAAAAAATTAGCCAGCCATGGCATTGTAATCTGGAAGAATCAAGAGAGAATAGGGAAAACTGCTGCATTCCTTATGGCAGACTAATTTACATGTACAAGAAAATGGTCTCTCAATTCAAAGCCAAACACAACTAAGAACAGAGAGGGGAGCTATGCAGCTCCATTCAGAGGACAGGTTACTGTGGTCCCAGCTACTTGAGAGGCTGAGGTAAGAAGACTGCTTGAACCCAGGAGGTAGAGGCTACAGGAAGCCATGATCATGCCACTGCACCCCAGCCTGGGTGACAGAGCATGACCCTGTCTCAAAACAAATATAAAAAATGCTACCTTGTAAGCATAAGGACAAAGGCAACAACCCCAGGAGGATAGAAGGAAAAAGCTGACGTCATGGAGCCACCATTCCAGCCTTAAGCTAACTCTAAACTCTGCATTATTGTGATAGAAAATTAAGCTTGTTAAATCCACTATTTTTCAGATATATGCCACTATTAACTAAACACATTCCTTACTGATATACACAGGTATTCAGTAACTATTCCATAAAGCACTGCATGAATAAAGTTTGCTAAAAACTAAATTATACATGTTAATTAACAGGACTATATACTCTATAAGCACGTCTAAATACTTGTTGACTACCGTGAGTCTCTGCTCTGCTCCACATGCAAAAGGCCATAACAGTTCCTGTAAGGCTAGAAAGACAGTGGCAGAGAGGACAATGCCTTTGCCCACTGATACTACTACGTTAATACTCATTGGAAGGACTCCACCTGAAAGGTGAGATCCTTAGCAATCTCTGTCCACAATGTTCATTGGAATCAAGGGAAAAGCAGTTTGGATAAAGTCGGGAGAAAGACAGTCAACTGTCCTTAAATAGTAATGAAAACAAACAGTACTTCAATAATTTAAGTAATGCTGCCACCATGTGGCACTTATTCCCTTCTTTTACAAATAAAATTTTATAAAGAAAAAGGTCATTGTTGCCACAGACATTAAGTTTTTTAAACATATAAGCAACTTGAGCTTTAAGTGCTAGCCAGTTTTTCCTGAACTGACCTATATTTAAATGGTACAGAAAAGATAAAACTTCCAGGAGGTACCAGCAGCTCTGTTTCACCACTCTTCTCTATCTGTCTAACCATGCCACTTTGGGCAAAGACCACATCTGATATCACTGTTTCAGCCAAGACAGAAAAGGAGTATAAATAGGCCGGGTGCGGTAGCTCATGCCTGCAATCCCAGCACTTTGGGAGGCTGAGGTGGGAGGATCAACTGAGGTCAGGAGTTCGAGACCAGCCTGATGAACATGAAGAAACCCCGTCTCTACCAAAAATACAAAATTAGCCAGGCATGGTGGGGCATGCCTATAATCCCAGCTACTTGGGAGACTGAGGCAGGAGAATCCCTTGAACCCGGGAGACGGAGGTTGCAGTGAGCCAAGATCATGCCACTGCACTCCAGCCTGGGCAACGAGAGCAAAACTTGGCCTCAAAAAAAAAAAAAAAAAAAATTATAAATAATGCAGATGTATATTCAAACCTAAAACCTCTAAAACAAGTTGAGGTTTTTCCTTCTAATTTGAGAGGAGATATAAGTGTGTAATAGACAGAAAAGGCAGTTGAGCCTGAGATATAGGAAAGCTGCTGTGCTACACCAAACCCTCAGGAAGACCCAATGGGGAGGGAAGACCAATTGGTCTTGTGTTGGTCACTGTGTGAAGACTGGGTCAAGTACTTTTCAAGAAAAGTGACTCAAACTTAGCTGATGAGATGTTCTTCAGCCCTTCAGAGACCACTCTTCAATAATAAACACCATTCTTCAAAGTACTGTAAGAATGAAGGGTAGGACTATGTCTGTCTTATTCACTGGTATATCATCAGTTCCTGATATTATGCCTCACATAAAATAAGTGCTCAACACGTTTTGTTTGACTTCACATAATCAGCTGCTACACTGTATGCTGTTTTGACCTTGTTAAATTTTTGGTAAATTATTACACAGACTTAGAAAATGAATACAGTGCTACATAGAGAAGTAAATTAGGGTGACATGATAGAGTGTACTGGTGACTGCTTTTGATTAAAGGGCCAGAGGTGATATTTAACCTGCAATCTAAACCAAAAATAATGAGCCATGCTAATAATGAGAAGTAGCAGCATCTCAGAAGATGGAATTGCTGATGCTGTAACAATCGTGATGTGTTAAAGAAAAAGGAAGCATTGTGGCTGAAACACAAGGAGTGAAGAGTTTTGTACAATAAAGTGTGAGAGACGAGTACAGGTTAGAGACCATCCAGGATTCTTCACTACAGCCAAGGAGCTGGAGTGCACTGTCCCTGTAAAGAAAAGCCACAGTGGGAGGACGCTAAGCAAGGGTGTGGTCTGATCGGATTTACAGACCATTTAGCTACCATAAGGGAAAGGTTATTCACAGAGATAAGACTGAAATCCAGGAGACCAGGTAGGAGCCTACTGCAGGTGTCCAGGTGAGGGCTGACAGTCAGCTGGGTTGGGATGGTGGTAGTGGCAAGAAGGACAAGTAGAAAGATTTAAGATATGTTTTAGAGGTAGAAGATTTGCTGATAGTATGGTTGCTGAAGTAAAGTAAAAAGAAGAAAATATAACTCCCACATTTAAGAAGAACTAAATCCACACTCTATACATGGAAAACTCAATACAATTTTAAGAACATATTTACACAACACACTGTAAAAAACTGACAGCAAGTTTGTATAGAAATTTCCACTTCTTTCTTTTTTTTTGGAGACAGAGCCTCGCTTTTTTTGAGATAGAGCCTTTTTTTTTTTTCCAGACCAGCCCAATCTCGGCTCACTGCAATCTCCACCTCCTGGGTTCAAGAGAATCTCCTGCCTCAGCCTCCCAAGTAGCTGGGACTACAGGCACAAGCCACCACGCCCAGCTAATTTTTTAATTTTTTTTAGTAGGGACGGGGTTTTGCCACATTGGCCAGGCTGGTCTCAAACTCCTGACCTCAAGTGAACAGCCCACCTCGGCCTCCCAAAGTGCTGGGATTACAGGCGTGAGCCATCTCGCCTGGCCTACACTTTCTTCTTACTAAGGAATTGGTAATCATCTTGACACAGCATGGTAAGGGAATAGTCTCTGGATAATTTTCTCCCACATTAGTCTTATTTCAAATAAGAATAATAAATAATAATGACAAATAAATGATCAAAAAGACTTTAAAAAATTTTTTAAATGATGATGTGGTATAATCAGATTGTGGGAATTTATTGCTTAATGAACAATGAACCAATTAGACATGTTAATTAACATCAATATATTAATTAACATGTTAACCAAACCAATTATACATGTTAACATATTAACTGAACCAATTATACATGTCAGTTAACATGCATAATCTGTTATACATTAACATGTATAAGAAACTTGGTTATTTACCTAGTTAATTCCTAGGTACCAGACAATATTCTAAGATGCACATACCCTGTGAAGTATTATGCAGTTTTTGAGTCACAACATCTTTTTATTTTTATTTTTTTGAGATGAAGTCTTGCTCTGTCACCCAGGCTGGAGTGCAATGGTGCGATCTTGGTTCACTACAACCTCCGCCTCCCAGGTTCAAGCGATTCTCCTGCCTCAGCCTCCAGAGTAGCTGGGATTACAGTTGCCAGCCACCACATCTGGCTAATTTTTGTATATTTAGTAGAGACAGGGTGTCACCATGTTGGTCAGGCTAGTCTTGAACTCCTGACCTCATGATCCTCCCGCCTTGACCTTCCAAAGTGCTGGGATTGCAGGCGTGAGCCACTGTGCCCGGGGAAGTCACAGCATCTTTTGCACCCAGAAATGGTTATCTAGTTAATGCAACAGCTCTGGCCCTCTATCTTGACTGCTCTGTGACAACTGGGTTTATTAAAAGGTTTTCTCCTTTTGGTATGTTTATACATCCTGATCGGTAAGCCTCATTTGCAAAAAAACTCCAACTGACACAGAATCACAAAATTGTTTGTGTGACACCATTTACCATCCCAACAGTAGTTTGAGAAGTTACTGCTCAAAGCACAATGAACCAATTATACACGTACAAAACTACGGTAATATGAAGCAGGATGTTCGTGTATCAGTATCGCTGGAATATAGTATGTAAGGTAAAGAGTGGCAGGTGGTTAAGCTAGAAAAGCAGGGGCCAGGTCACAGAACAATGCTGTGACTTTATCCTGCTGACAGAAATATTACCAAAGGGTTTTAAAAACTGAAATAATGTTAGATTCCTCTGGCAGCAGGGTGAAAACTGGATTTGACTTGGTTGATAAAGCAGGCACATCTATCAGAAAGAATGGACATTTATGAGGTAACCGTCTAGGTAACATCTAGAAGATGTGGTCACTGAATGTGGAACCTATAAGAAAGGAAATAGCCAAGGATAATTCTCAAGTTTTAATTTGACTGCTTGAGTGACTGCTGATGTCTCAATTGAGGAAAAAAATACAGAAAAGGGGTCTGGAAAACTCAGACCCATCAATCTCTAAAATCCCTTTTTTCCCCACTGTATCTCATTTTATAGATTAAAAACACCCAAGATCAACAGACATGAAATACCCTAGAGTAGGCACCAGAACTTATGTCTCCTGCTGTTTAGTCTTGAACTTATCCCACTAAAAACAAGCACTTTCACTTCTTCATAATTTTTACTTCATATATTTTATGAACATATAAACTGAAATAGGATTTTAAAACTGGGGAATTTCTCTTCTGTATACTAACACACTAACAATTAGGGAAGTACTTTTATAAGTTTAAATACTCACTTCAAACTCTTTTACAAAATAACGAGTTTCTCCTTGAATAACTGGTCTGTGATCCAAAAGCCTTGAATGAATCTCTCCAAGATCTATAAAGATAAAATGAAATTCAGGTTAATCCATGGTAAATGGCATAATCTCTAGCTTGTTTTATTCTCTCCCTTCCCCACGAAGATATGAAGGTTAAAATCCAGTTTAGACTACGGACTAAGAGGAAATCTCATCCACTGCCAGTGCATGTGTACAACGATACAACTACTTTTCAGAACAATCTTGCAATATCTAATAAAGTTGAAGACCTGTATACCTAGCATTTTCACACATAGGTGTGTAGCCTAGAAAACCTTGCACAAATGAGTAAGGCCATTTATACATGTGTATTACAGCATTGGTGTAATATCAAAAGAAAAAAGGGAAAACACTTTCATCATACTCATACAGCGGAATTCTATAAATCAGCAACGAAAAATAAATACACCAGACTTACACTTATCAACATAAATATAATAAAAAATGTAATACATATTTTATAATAAATATAATTTAAAAGTAGGTTTCAGAAGGATTAAAGACATTTACATAAACCTCTAAAATATTCAAAATACTTCCTTTTGATATAGAGACATATAGAAACAACAAAACTACAAAGAAATGCATATGAATAATACACACCAAATTGCAGATAGTGGCTACCTTGAGAGGCGGGAGGGGAAGGAGTGCAATTAGAGCAAGACACAGTGGAGCTTTTAATTATTTATTAAGGTGAGTGGTGAATGTTCATTGTAAGTCTCATTCTCATAAGTCTGAAAAAGTCTTTAAGAAATGAAGGTCTAAATTTAAGTCTTTCGGTGAGTCAGTTTATTATTCTTAGTTACAACTATGTAGTTTAAAATGTAAAACTCAAAATTCTTTGAGAAATTAAATGAGTAAGAATATGTATTATTCATGTTCAGTCACTAGCAATCTTCTCCAAATTTTTCATTTTTGCAGACATACGATGGGCAATTCTCTATTTTAGTGAATTTTATTAGGACATATCTTCTTAAGTATGCCAAGAATACAAGCACTGTACATAACTATCTGGTATATATAAAGAACTACAACTCAACTGTCAAAGACTTTCCCGAAGGAAACAGCGTTGTGAGCTTTAGGAATCAAACCTAATGCCGGCTCCGTGAGAATCTAGGTTGTAACCTTCTTCCAGCTCAAAGCACACATGACACATGTACATTTCTAAACGTGAATGGCTCTTTACGGTGTTATAGAGCGCTTTCATAAGTGTATCTCACTTACTCCTCGCACCACCAGGAACAGACCGGGTAGAAGAGTGGGCAAAGCCAATGACTCGAAGTCACTCAACTCCTAAGCGACTGCCTCCCGCCGCCCAGGTCCAGTGCCCTTTACACTACACGTCTGTCGCGAGGTTGCCCGAAGAGGTTCTGCCCCCAGGGGTCCTGAGCTTGGGGAATGGACGGGGGCGGGCCTGGTGGCTCAGGCTACGGCAGAAGAAAGCGGCGAAGCACGAGGAGTTGGGCTGGTTGTAGCGGGACGCACTGGCGCGGGAAAAGGCTGGACCGACCACAACTCCCCCCGCCCCGCACAAACGCACGCGCGACAGCCCCGGAGCCCACGGGTCGGCCCGGGTCAGAGGGCGCCGCCTGGGAGGTGGGGCTACGCTGGGATCCAGCGGGAACTATAGCTCTGACACTCCGTACCCTTGATAATGAGGTGCGCTGAGCCCGCGGTTCCCAGGGAGTCCCTCTTCTTGCTGCCACCGCCCGGGGCGGCCTCACAACCCACAGGGGTCTCCGTCCCTCCGCCACTCATCCCGACCGGTTCCGCCCACCCGCGGCCGCGCTGCGCCTGCGCAAACGTGGCTGCCAGCTTACAAGACGCGCCCCCGGTTTTTTTTGCGTCATCACAGGGCGCCGGAGAAATTGAATCTACCCTGCGGGCGGTTCCGGAAAGGGGCCTGCTATGTAGCCAGGGTGTGAACTGGCAGAAGCTCGTGCCGCCATGCTGGATCAGGGTGGATACTGCTGGAATAGGAAGGTGTTTGAACATTAGAGCTAAACTCAGAGCCCTGGTTATTTGACTCAGAGCTGGTGCATTCCAGTACAGTTGTACTCCCTTATCTGCTGAGAATACATCCCAAGACCCCCAGGGGATGCCTGAAACTGCATATAGTACCGAACCATGTATATACTGTGTTTTTTCCTGTATGTACATATGATAAAGTTTAATTTATAAATTAGGAACAGTAAGAGATTAACAATAATAGAACAACTTAATAAAAGTTATGTGAATGTGGTCTCTCTCTGAAAATATCTTATTGTACTGTTCTTCAGGTAATGAAACCACAGAAAGTGAAACCTCAGCTAAAGGAGGACTACTCTATAGCAAAGCCAATCAGCTGAGGGCTGTTTCCCTACTATGCCATGAGAGTCGCAGACTATTCTTGCCTTTCTTTTTAGACACCTGTTTCCTAGAATGTTTTTCTTGCTCCTTCTGCCTGTTCAATTCAGTAAACTTTATGCTCTATAATAAAGAATTTGACTGGACTTTGATTCTGGTTCCTTGGAAGTACCCTCAATCCTTGGAATTTCCCAAGTGATAGGAGTGTCTTTGTTATTCACAGCGGGCCTCTGAGAATACATCTGAGTTTATGTTAAGGTGACGACTCATGGACGGCCCAAGATGATTTCAGAATGGAGGCTGGCCGAGCAGAAGGGCCAACCATGTGATTAGAGGACTTAGGCTTTGAGCCACATAACCAGGCCCACCTCTGGGGGAGCAGGCTGGGGCTGGAGATTGAGTTGAGCCATGTGGCCAATGATTTAATTAACTGTGCCTGCATAATGGAACCCCAATGAATACTCTGGACACGGAAGCTCTGGTGAGCTTCCTGGTTGGTAATCATTTATCAAAGTACCTGGAAGTTGAAGCGTTCCTGAGGACACATAAGCTTCTATTTGGGAAACTTCCCACATCTCTCCCTATGCATCTTTTCATTTGGCTCGTCCTGATATGTGTCCTTTATAATAAAACTGTAATTGTAAGGATAGCACTTTCTTGAGTTCTATGAGTCATTCTGTGAAACCTGAGGGAATAAAGCGAATAGCAATGAAACATTACGTGTAGAGAGAAGCTGCATGGGTGAGAACTGAGGCTCCCTAGCAGTCAGAGCTCAGGCCCTGGGCATATGACAGAGACAGCTAGTCAGAAGTGCAGGTGGCCTGGGAACCCCAGAGCTTGTGGTGGGTGTCTGAAGGGGAGTCTTGAGGAGGATCATGCTTTGACTTCTGAAGTCTGTGCTAACTTTGGATAGCACTGCAGTTTAACCAACACTTACATGGCACTTGCTACATGCCAGGTAATACTGTGAGTGCTCTACAAATTTGCATTCATTTAATCCTCATGGCTGCCCTTTGAAGTAGTTATTATTGTTGTCCTCATTTTACAGATGAGGAGGCTGAGGCACAGAGAGGTTAAATGACGGCCTGACTTGCATGTGGCAGCAACAACTGTTTCTGTGTATGTGCTTAAGTATAAGTGGTGGGTGAGGAGAGAGTGAGAAAGGGAGATTTGGAGAGAAGGAAGAGAGAAGCCATATTAACAGGCCACATGGGCTTTTCTTGTTTTCATTCAAAAACATTTAACAAGTATGTTATTGATCAGCTTCTATGTACCCAGCATAGTGCTAGGAGCTAAAATATAGTTGTGAACAAGACTGATGCAGCCTTTTCCTTTCCTCATGGAGCCTACAGGGAAGCTAACACTGAATAACTACACAATTACTTTTCTGCAAGTCTGTTGCTTGTAGCCTGTGAATATGTGTTCTAGCCATTTGATTACACACTTTTGAGTTGTGTTGTTCTCTGGGATGGTGAGGTCCAGCATATGCCTTTGTTCTCTCTCCATTTTTGCAGAAATCTTCACACTGCAGCTTAGACAGCTAGGAGATTGAGAAGCAACATTGGCAGTGCCATTTCACCTGGCACATTCAGCTGCTATGAGTCTGTCCTTGGTCTTTGACCCATGAAATCTCAAGAGTTTTGAGACTAAAATGGGACTCTTATCCTCTCCCTGAAGGTCTTGTATTATCTCTTATTGTCTCTGGATTGAAGAGACTTTTACTGTATTTTTAAATGAAATTTTTATTGAGATATTTGTAGATTCTCATAGAGTTTCATTCTACACTTTGCCTGGTTTCCCGCAATGGTAACGTCACAACCAGGATATTGACATTGATACGATCCACCAATGTTATTCGGATTTCACCAGTTTTCCTTGTATCCATTGTGTGTGTATATGTTTAACTTTACGCAATTTTATTACATGTAGATTGATGCATCTATCATCACAGTCAACATACTGACCAGTTCTAATGCCATAAGGATCCTGTTAAGGTACCTGTTTATACAACCACATTTACCTTCCTCCCTGTCCCCACTCTGGCTTCTGGCAACCTATCATCTGTCCTCTATTTCTAAAAATTTTTCACCTCAAAAATATAGAAATGAAATCATACATTAAGTACCTTTATGCTTTTAAGAATAGCTGTTCTCACATCATAACCTCTATACAAGATTGGAGAATCAATATCATATACAAATATAACCACGGGATGGTAAAGGGATTTTTCCAATTACCGTGCTTTTTGAGAGTCAAGACATCTAAATCATGGAGATGTTGTCAATTTAGTAGAAGTAAAGTTCTGATTTTGGGGGGAAATTATTTGCTGTACTCCCGTATTGAATCTTGTCAAAATTAAAAAATAAATGAGTAATTACATGTGTACCAAGAACAAAATTAAAATTTATTCCTTAGTATAAGCCCATCAAGGGAAGCATAATTGGCACAGGGTGGGAGATGGAGGGACTCCTACATTTATTTTGTGCTCTATCAATCCACTCCATGAGATTTCCTCTGCAACATTTTCTATTGACATTGTTTCTTATCTTCTTTTGTCTAACTGTTTTAGAAATGGGTTAAAAAATTTAAAAATGCAAGGACATGGATGAACCTGGAAGCCATCATTCTCAGCAAACTGACACAAGAACAGAAAATCAAACACCACATGTTCTCACTCATAGGTGGGTGTTGAACAATGAGAACACATGGACACAGGGAGAGGAGCATCACACACTGAGGTCTGTAGGGGGTGGCTAGGGGAGGGACGGTGGGGGTTAGGGTGTTGGGGAGGGGATAACACAGGGAGAAATGCCAGATATAGGTGATGGGGATGGAGGCAGCAAACCACATTGCCATGTATGTACCTATGCAACAATCCTGCATGTTCTTTACATGTACCCCAGAACCTAAAATGCAATAATATATATATATATATATATATATATATATATATATATAAATTTTTTTTAAATGCAAAAACTGATTAAGGCAAAGGAGGAGAAAAGAGTAGGTGGTCTTTTGGGTGAAGTACTAAACACTACTATGTAGCAATCTCATAAAGTTTTTAAAATGTGGCCCGGTACAATGGCTCACACCTGTAACCCTAGCACTTTGGAAGGCTGAGGGGGGTGGAGTTCGAGACCAGCCTGACCAACATGGTGAAACCCTGTCTCTACTAAAAATACAAAAATTAGCCCGGTGTGGTGGCGGACACCTGCAGTCCCAGCTACTTGGGAGGCTGAGGCAGGAGAATCGCTTGAACCTGGGAGGCAGAGGTTGCAGTGAGCTGAGATCGCGCCATTGCACTCCAGCTTGGGCGACAGAGGGAGACTCTGTCTCAAAAAAAAAAAAAAAAAAAAAAGTTTTGGAAATGCTTAGGGCACACTGGGCATGAAAGCCAGTTTAGTGTGAAGCAGCACACTTTGTGTGAGCATTAGCGGTCTTCTAGGCTGCAGCAGCTTTAGAATTCGGTACTGAATCTTCCTGTACCAAATGCTGCTAGCTGCCTCTAGAGAAGCTTCTGGTGTAGCTCCATCATTTGCAGAACATGCAGGGCTTACTGCAAGAGCTACCATGAAAGTAACTGCTCTGGTGGCAGACCCAACCCATTGGAACACAGAATGCATTCCATCCACCACGCTGGGCATATTAAAATGGACTCAACTGTGCAAAAAGAAATGCTTGAGTTTTTGTGTGCATTTAGTTAGTTCTGTGTGTGCCTGTCACCTAAGCTTTAGACAAGTGTAGTATGGTGCTTCTCACTGTATGGTCATCACAGCAGCAATATTAGAATCCTCCTGAATCAGAAACTCAAATTGGATCCCAGAAATCTGTGCTTTGAGAAGCCCCAGGTGATTCCCATGCATGCTAAGGTCTGAGAACCAGTGCTTTATTGCAATGTCTATTACCTGTTCCCTCAGCATCTGATGATGAGAGTCGATGATAGAGTTCTTTCATCCAAGTGACAGGGCTCAAGTCAAATGGTGAAAACGGTCAGGAACTGGAAACCTCATGAGGTCAGTCTGAGAGTTTAAAACTTCTAAGGGTTTTTAAGACAAGGTATGTCTGTTGCAGAAGGTCAGGAAAAATCAGGATGGGAGAGAAGGATAACTTACATCACATGAACAGACTAGTTCATCGACTGCACCAAAAAAGCTTTGGAATTTGTAATCAGGTGGCTGGAAGTTTCTCTTCTTGGTCAAAGCAAGCCTGGGGCCTTATTGTTTAGAGCTATGCCTTGTCAAATTAGTGGTATGGCTACTGTATGTCAAGCTTAAGTTGGACAGACAGGCCTGCCAGGCACAAATTTCTCAAGGAGATGATGTCGGGGAGGACAAAAATCATCCACTGCAAGACCTCGAGGACAGATGACACTCAGCAAGAATGGCAAGCCAAATCTGCAGGAGCCGTAATACAATTGGCTAGCCCTAGGGACCCGGCCTCCTTGAAGTGGAAGAGACAGCATGAATTAGCCATCAGATTAACTCACTGGGCTCGAAAAGATCCAACGCTTTCATTACCACCGAAGAAATAAAAGTTTAAAAGATTAAAATATTCCTAAAGGAATCATGATAATGGAAGCAGAAATCCTTGAGATAATAGCAAAAATGGCCAGCATCTCAAATTCTCCTGCCTTCCCACTTGCCTTCTTTTGGCCTCCCTTCCTTAAGTGAAAGGTGAGTTTTGCTAGATTAGGTAGCAGGTGGGATTAGTTTTATTTGCTAGCAGTATTGGGAATAAAGGCAAAGCCTGCAGGAATGTGGGCGCCAGCAACAAGTAATCATTATTGCAAAATCAAATTCCCCATCTTATCTTTGATATGCCTGTATGTAACCCTAGAGCTGGGCTTCACAGTGTTATAAATCCAGCATACAAGACACAGAGCAGTGGGATATATGGAGCCCCTTGTGTATCTAAAAGCTCTGCCCAGCAAGAGAGAATTATGACGATAACTTTCTCCCCATTGCTTTTGCAATAAAATTCACCCAGTGCTCCAGGAAGAGTTAGGAATGTAATTCAGCTTCAATAAATCAAGATTAAAATTAAGATGGCCAGATATGTACCAGCCTGCTCAGGTGTATGGAGAATTTGTAATTTAGTGCCCTGGTAATGGGTAGTAGCAGATTATCTAATTATAGAGAAAGAAGAAATATTGCTCTCTGGGGTAAAAAGCTAAATACTCTAATCCATTAAACTACCACATCCCTGCCAAAGCTAGATTAATATTAAAGTTCATGTACCATCTGACTTTTTAAAAAGGAATTAAGTCAAATGTAAAAAAAAAGAAAATGAAAAAAGCTATAGTTCACAATAATTCTAATTTGACCACTTGTCAAATAGTGTATTTTATCTTTGAGTGTGATATACATGTACCTGATTATAAAAGAATTCTATTCTGTCCTAACAATATATCTGCTTAAATTCTTATCAACATATCTTGAAGCTATTCTGGACAGACTTGCTATTCTGGATGGACTTTCAGCGGGGCGCTCATATATTACATTTTTTTTTAAGACGGAGTTTTGCTCTTGTTGCCCAGGCTGAAGTGCAGTGGTGCAATCTCCGTTCACTGCAACCTCTGCCTCCCAGGTTCAAGTGATTCTCCTGCCTCAGCCTCCAGAGTAGCTGGGACTACAGGTGGGTGCCACCATGCCTGGTTAATTTTTTCTTTTTTTTTTTTTTTTTTTTTTTTTTTTGAGACAGTCTCACTCTGTCGCCAGGTGCCAGGCTGGAGTGCAGTGGCGCGATCTCAGCTCACTGCAACCTCCGCCTCCCGGGTTCAAGCAATTCTCCTGCCTCAGCCTCCCGAGTAGCTGGGACTACAGGCGCATGCCACCATGCCCAGCTTATTTTTGTATTTTTAGTAGAGACAGGGTTTCACCATGTTGGCCAGGATGGTCTCGATCTCTTGACCTTGTGATCCGTCCGCCTCGGCCTTCCAAAGTGCTGGGATTACAGGCGTGAGCCACGACCCCCGGCCCCAATTTTTTTCTATTTTTGGTAGAGATGAGGTTTCACCATGTTGGCCAAGATGTTCTTGATCTTCTGACCTTGTGATCCACTCACCTTGGCCTCCCAAAGTGCTGGGATTACAGGTGTGAGCTACTGTGCCCGGCCAAAAATCACATATTTAAGGTGGTACTGACAGTGTGATGCACTGGCAGTTGGTGATTGTTCACATCCATTCTACTCCTTCCTCCCTTCTTCATCCCCGTGGGACATTTAATGTGCCTATTACTGACTGTTGTTAACTGGGGGTTCAGGTACAATTGGGTGGAATCAATGGAAGAACAAGGTGTAACTGGGAGTAAACATGAGAATTCCTGTATATCTATTAAAAACTTAGTGAATAATCTTATTGCTGAACTAGGGGTGGGAGATGGGGTGTGTAACTGGGAAGTCAGGTCATGGATGGATGATTATGTCATTCTTGAAGCTCTCTCACGTTTTCGACCATATTGTGACCGTAGTTGCTTGGGAAGAGACTCACAACCACAGAACTACACAAAATACGTCATGCTCTCGTGGATGCTTGGGTATAACCACAAGCATTGTTGTGGTTGGTTGATATTGTTCTCATTCTATGATTTCTATTTGTTTCAAAACTAGTTTTTGTTCTAATAAATGAAAGAATTCATGGATGTTTGACTCTAGAATGATTTTCCCTACTTGGAATTTTTGGTCTGTTCCTGAAAGTTACACATGGAATAGGGACATGTATCTAATCAGGGCAGTTGAATCAAATCCAGTGAACAACATGGCAGCAGATTGTCTTCCAACCTTGAAATCATACAGTTCCCATTTCAGACATGGTCTAACCGAGGTGGTGGTTAGCATGTGGATTAGTCTCTGTCTCCTCTCTAGCTCCTAAATTAACATGAGGTCATCTTAATGTTGTAAAATTCCCAGTACAGAGCTCAGAACATATTAAATACTCAGTACATGATATCTAATTATTTACTTTCAAAGAATGCTGAGTGGCTGGCAGCCTCCCAAAGAGTGCTCTCTATATCCTGTTTCAGAAATGTGTTCACAGACCATTGGATTGTAAACTTTACGAGGGCAGGGATGTGACTGTGTTATCTGCAGGGTCTAGCCGAGTGTCTGTTACACATGATGACCTAAGTAATATTTGGGTTATCATTGACTGGTCAGTGCTATAGCCTGGGAATTACAGAAAGAAAATCCTTGGAAAGGGGCTTTCACTTTTTGGAAGGAAGAGCTTGCACAAAGATAGCTGCACTCTCTTTTAGACAGATCTCATCAATCTTTTTTTTTTTTTTTTTTTTTTTTTAAGGGACGGGGTCTCACTCTGTTGCCCAGGCTGGGATCCAGTGACACAATCGTAGCTCACTGTAATCTCAAATCCTGGGCTCAAGTGATCCTCTTGCTTCAGCCTCCCAAGGCAATGGGATTACAGGTGTGAGCCACCGCATCTGGCTCATGATCTATTAAAAACAAAATAAGAAAGACAGCATGGTCCTTTTTTTCCAACAGCTTGAAAGATGTGAGAATCAGAGACTTTTAAACTGGTAAGTAATGTCAGTTCGTGTTTTATTAAAATCTCAAGATGCTCTGCCACCATTTTGATCTCAGATAGGCTCACGTTAAGCAGGTTGGCACCTCAGGAATGACTGGCAGGTGGGAAAAGTCTTAATAGTTTGGCTTTATAATTTTACAGTCTTCCATAGCAGTTTGTCCTTTACTTGTAACTTTCTACATATTAGGCACAGTGCTGGGTAACTTTTATACATTCTCACTGCAAATTAAATGAGATCAGTCATCTTTACCCCTATTTCATATGAGGAATTCCATGTGCAGTGACTTGAGCAAGGTCTCATAATTAATACATGGTGAGGCTAGTGTGCTCGACTTCACCGCTTCCCCGACCCCTGCCAGTTGCTTTATTGAATGATATTTCATGCATTACAACATTCACCATTTAAAGTGTACAAGTTAGAGGTTTTCAGTATATTCCCAGAGTTGTGCAACCATTTCATTTATTCTTGAAATTATGTACCTATTTATTTTATCTAATATCTAGTGCAGCTTTTTTCTAGGTTGGTTAAAACTGATTCCACAGTTAATTAAGCAGAATTTTACGGGCACCCCATGTAAAGTAGTTTATTGTTTAAGGTTGAGCCAGACATATGTGTTTGAATCTCAGTCCCTTGACTAGTGATCGTATGATGTTGGGCTATCCCTACCTCTCTGTGCCTCAGCTTCCTTATCTGCAAAAGGGGATCATAAAGGAGTGAATTCACTTCAAGCACTTAGAATAGTGCCTGATACACACTAAATGCTAAATAAATGTTAGCTATTGTTGTTATTAAAAGTTTTAACAGATATTTTAGAAAGCTTTAACAGATCTTCATGATAACTCTGCATACTACAGGATCCTAAAATGAGCTTCTGAATCATTAAAATTGTTCATTAAATCATTAAATTGTTCTGAATCATTAAAATCATTAATTCTGAAAAATTAAATTGTCAGGAAATGTTAAGTGGTCAGTGGAAATTTTATGTCCCAATTCTTTGCAAATTGATGATCCATGGAATGTCAGCAGTTTATTAACAAAAGATCTTAATCAATTGGCACTCAGAGGCATTTTCCCATTTCAGCGTTACTCACTGTGGCAGAGACAGCTAGTTGCCTATGCAGTATCCCTTTTCCTTCTTTTCTCATTGACAGAGCAGAGCTTTATTCTGTGTGTCCTCTGAAGGACTACACATCTGGCCTCCTCCCATCTGGAGTGGCCAAAAATATAAATAGATACAGCTGAACAGGGCTTACAGGAAAGGGCTTTCAGGGGAACTGAGAAGGTTGAGAGAGAGGAGCCTTTTGCTGTTCCCCCTCTTCCTCTTTCTTTGGGTCTTAATCAGACTTGATGTCTTGAGCTCTGATGTTAAAATTGGACCATATGTTGAACTTAAGAATGGAGGCCGGGTGCAGTGGCTCATGCCTATAATCCCAGCACTTTGGGAGGCCGAGGCAAATCACGAGGTTAAGAGTTCGAGACCAGCCTGGCCAACATGGTGAAACCCTGTCTCTACTAAAAATACATAAAATTAGCCAGGTGTGGTGGTTCGTGGCTTTAATTCCAGCTACTCTGGAGGCTGAGGCAGGAGAATCGCTTGAACCCAAGAGGCGGAGGTTGTGGTGAGCGGAGATCATGCCACTGCACTCCAGCCTGGGCATCAGAGCGAGACTCCATCTAAAAAAAAAGAATGGAAACCACTAGTTCAGTATGGAGCAGCAGAGACAGGAGTTGGAGACTTCACACCAAAGTTGGGCTATCTCCTAACTTCTTTTATATGAGAGAAAAACAACCCACCTTGATGTTATTAGGTCTTTCTGCAATATACAGCTGTACCTGTAACATATATGTGTAATTTACACTTACTCTTTTCTCAGTCAGCTCAAAGGAACTTAAAAGAACAGTACCTTATTTTAACAGATTTTGAGCACTGACTGTGGTGTGCCAGTGATTGTTCTGATGGCTGGATAAGCAAGGGAAAATATAGTCTTTGCTCTCAAGAAATTACTAAGTCTGGCAGAAGAAACAGATAATCAAAAACAGTACAATGATGCCAGTGCCAGAATCAGAGGCCAGGGGTGGGACAGACTTCACTTCCACGAGGACACTGACAAAGTAGAAAACAGAAGAGGTTATCAAGTGAGAAGGAAAGTGCATTTCAGGCAAGTGCCTGACAGAAATGACCCAAGAAGCACAGTAGAAATTGTACAAGGAAATGAATTGTTTTGATCTGGATGCTGAGAATATTATCTAACCCTTGGCTGCAGAAGCCAGGTCTTTATCTTTTGACCATCCCTTCATCCTCCAAGATCTAAGTTAGTGGCGGGAAGTCCTGGTACTTGGTGGTACCAAGTAATACTTGTTCCACTAATGCTTTGCACAATGCAGAACTACCTAGCACACTGAAGGATCAGAGGAGTAAGACACAAGAAGAAGTGGAAAAAGGGGTCACTTGACAAAGAGGTGGTATCCCTCTCTGGCCTCCCACCCTTTCCTCAACTGCTGACTTAAAATGAAGGAAAAGAGTGAAATGGGATGAGAATGCTCGGTGGCCTATTTCCTATTGCCACTATCTGTCCTGCTTCGATCCTCCTGCTGACCGGGGGCAGGAGCGTGGGGTGCAGGAGAGAAGACAGAAGTGTTGGGGTTAGGCGTAATTTGCAGCTGTGATACATAATGTGGCATGCTTATAGCAGGCCCAGTGGTTAGCATGAAAGGTACACAGACTTGGTCTGCCCCTGTAAGATACATAACAACTCCCACAATTAATTTGAACCCTGTAGTCTCTGAACATACAGATTTTAATTTAAAGAGCATGTCATAAAACTAAAAATACTCCTGAGGGCAATGAATTGTGAAATACATCATGTCAAAACTGTCTTGATCTGTTATAGTATACAGGAAGATGTGAAAGATATTGTGAGTTCCTTTCCAGACCACCACGAAAAAGCGAGTATCACAACAAAGTGAGCTGAACACGTTTTTCAGTTCCCCAGTCCACGGAAGTTACGTTTACACTATACTGGAGTCTCTTAAGTGTGCAACAGCATTATGTCTAAACTACAATGTATGCACCTTAACTAAAAAATATCTTGTTGCTAAAAACTACATGAATGATCCCCTGAGCCTTTAGGAAGTCAACTCAAAACACGGAGGGTTTCACCTCCATGTCGATCAGGTTGGTGGTTGCTGGAGGTTGGAGTGGCTGTGGTAATTTCTTAAGACAACAATAGCCTGTGTTGGCAGGCATGAAAACAATGTATTAATCTCCTTTTCGTCTCCATCAGAGCTCTAAGAGTAACCAGGTACATTGTCAGTAAGCAGTAACATTTTGAGAGGAGTCTGTTTCTGAGCAGGAGGTCTCAACAGTAGGCTTCAGTAAACCATACTGTAAACAGATGTGCTGTCATCCAGGCTTTGTCGTTCCTTTTATAAAGCACATGCAGAGTAGATGTAGCATAATTTTTATTTTGAGACGGAATCTTGTGTCACCCATGCTTGATTGCAGTGGCGCAATCTCGGCTCACTGCAACCTCCGCCCCCTGGGTTCAAGTGATTCCCCTGCCTCCACCTCCTGAGTATCTGGGATTACAGGCGCCTGCCACCTCACCCAGCTAATTTTTGTATTTTTAGTAGAGTCAGGGTTTCACCCTGTTGGCCAGGCTGGTCTCGAACTCCCGACCTTAAGTGATCTGTCCACCTCAGCCTCCCAGTGCTGGGATTACAGACGTGAGCCACTGCACCTGGCCAGATTTAGCATAATTCTTAAGGGCCGTAGGATTTTGGAATGATACATGAGCATTGGCTTCACCAGCTGCCTAATAGTGGCTTCAAGTCACTAGTCCCTAATAAGAAAGTCAGCTCATCCTTTGAAGCTCTGAAGCCAGGTGTTGACTTCTCTCAAGCCATGAAAGTCCTACGTGGCATCTTCTGCTAACAGCAGGCTGTTTCATATACACTGAAAATCTGTTGTTTAGTGTAGCCACCTCTGAATCATTCGTTAATGTTCAGTTGGTGACAATGATCTTAGCTAGATCTTGCAGTCTGCATTAGCACTTGCGGCTTCACCTTGTACTTGTGTTATGGAGATGGTGTCTTTCCTTAAATCTCATGAACCAACCTCTGCTGGCTTGGCTTCAGACCTTCTGCAGCTTCCTCACCTCTCTCAACCTTCATAGAATTGAAGAGAATTAGGGCCTTCCTCTGGATTAGGCTTTGGCTTAAGAGAATGTTGTGGTTCGTTCATCTTCTTTCCAGGTCACTCAAACTTTCTCCCTATTAGCAGTAAGGCTGTTTCACTTTCCTATCATCTGTGTGTTCACTGGAGTAGCATTTTTATATATTAAGGTATTTTGAGATAGGGTCTCACTGTGTTGCCTAGGTTGGAGTGCAGTGGCACAATCACACCTCACTGCAACCTTGACCTCCCAGGCTCAGGTGATCCTCCCACCTCAGCTTCCTGACTAGCTGGGACTACAGGCACTCCACTATGCCTAGCTAATTTTTGTAAAGATGGAGTTTTGCCCTGTTTCCTAAGCTGGTCTTGAATTCGTGGGCTCAAGTGATCCATCCACCTCAGCATCAAAAAGTGCTGGGATTATAGGAATGAGCCACCACGCCCAGCTAGCACTTCTAATTTCCTTAAAACTCTTCCTTTGCATTCCCAAGTTGGCTGTTTAGTGCAAGAGGCCTACCTTTCAGCCTGTTTTGGTTTTGACATGCCTTCTGCAAGAAGCTTAATCATTGCTAGAGAGACATGCAACTCTTCCTTTCACCTGAGCACTTAGGGGCTAGTGTAGGGTTATTAAGTGGCCTGATTTCAATACTCTTATGTCTCAAGGAAGAGGAAAACCCAAGGAAAAGGGAAGAAATGGGGAACAGCTGGTTACTGGAGCAGTCAGAACAGACACACCATTTATTAAGTCTGAAGTCTCATATAGGCGTAATTTGTGGCACCCCAAAAATAACAATAGTAACAAAGATCACGATCACAGATCACTGTAACAGATATAGCAATGAAAAAAATTCAAAATAACGTGAGAATCAGCAAAATGTGACAGAGACATGAAGCAAGCACAAGCTGGTGGAAAAATGGTGCCAACAGACTTGCCTGAAGCAGGGTTGCCACAAACCTTCAACGTGTTAAAAGATGCAGTAAAACGAGGTGAGCCTGTGCTCACACACCTGGCCTGTTGAGTCTCCTGATTCAGTAATACGAGAGGCAAAAATGGGGGCCTGTTACAATCCTCATTTTGTTATAAACAAAAAAATCATGATTTGCTTGGAGAAGAGAAAGGAAACTAACCTTACGATGGCCAGAAGCTACACGTTAGGCTTTTTTCTTCATGTTGTCTACTTTAATCTTCCTAATTTAGAGTTACCTTGATTTTTATTTTTGGAGATTACGAAAATATGGTTAACTGCTTTGTTTAAAGTCACACAGCTACTACGTGATAAAAACAGGACTCCAGGTGGGGCACAGTGGCTCACGCCTGTAATTCCAGCACTTTGGGAGGGCAAGGCAGGCAGATCACGAGGTCAAGAGATTGAGACCAGTCTGGCCAACATGGTAAAACCATGTCTCTACTAAAAATACAAAAAAAAAAAAAAAAAAAAATTAGCTGGACGTGGTGGCACATGCCTGTAATCTCAGCTACTTGGAAACTGGGGCAAGAGAATCGCTTGAACCTGGGAGGCAGAGGTTGCAATGAGCCAAGATCGCGCCACTGTACTCCAGCCTGGCAAAAGAGCACTACTCCATCAAAAAAAAAAAAAGTACTCAACCATATGTTTCCCAAGTATCTGCCTTTCCACTAAAACTCTGAACTGCCCACTGGTCAGACTCAGCATCGACACCAGAACATTAAGTAGCATTAAACGGGAAAGGCCCCAGAGACCCCATTTTTCTCATTATTTGTAAAGATAAGGTCTTTAGCTCTCAGTAACTGATTATTTATTCAAGCAGCAAGAGTTATAAAATATATCGATCTTTTATAAAGTGCCTCTGTTCTTCACACAGAACTTTAACAGCAGTCTTTCCATGAGAATTGGCTTTCAGTTCAGAAAAATCTAGTAATTAAAAATCCAAACAATTAGTGGGGCAGTTAAGACTTTCCCATCTGTTTGTTTTTATTCTTATTTTCCTCCTTACAGGAGTAAGAATTTCCCATCTCTTTTTGGCCACTGCATACTCCAGTAAGCCCAACAACAAAAAAGAAACATTAACTCAAGAGGAATGTATCTTACTCCAGTTCCCCCTAGTGAAGTTCAGTAGTTAGTTTCACCCCAATGAACACTGACTACAGAAAGAAAGAAACAACCAAAAATTACTTTTTCAACCACATTTACTAGCTCACATAAATATTTAAAAACAACAAATCCATCTGGCTTTCCTTTCTGTTTCCTTGGCACAATTTATCACAGTTCTTAACAAACTACCATAAATATCCATAAGGGGAAAATGAATTTCAGAATATGAAAGAGAGGTTAATAAATAGCCAAATATGTCAACCATTGAAAGGACCACCTATTTTTTTTTTTACGATTAAGCGCCTGATTTGCAATTTTTATTGAAATAAATTTCATCTAATAAAAACAAGGTTAATTTAAAACTTGATCTCAACTTGAATAGCAGTTGAATTGTGACATAAAAATTGCAAAACTTCAGCTAAAGAACAAATAAAACATTCAGACACAAGTTTACACTTTAAAAATTCTATCAACTTCAACAAATAATGAATGACTGTATATTAATTTACATTAGTCCTGTGGTCCAGAATACATTTTCCATTTAAAACATTTTTAACAGATCTTCTGTATGGCATGGACAGCTTCTAGTGGGAATTAGTATATAGTCTGTTCTTGATGAAGACAACACTAGACAGATGTTGCCTGATGCCTGGATAATGCTGAATGTGACAAAACCAGCGAGACACATTAAGATATTTCTCCTTTTCTTGAACTGTCAGGTCAACCTAAGTAGAAATTAAAAACATACACACACAACACAGATGTTACAGAAGCACAACTATTAATGTCACTTAAGTAGGAGATAGAAGTTGAAAAACAACAACATTCCCCAAGAGTTCTCAAAAGCCAACATATTCAGATAGGAGTAAAAGTTTCAGCCACTTGTAAAAGTTATCCATGTTTAATGTTTTTATGTTCAGTCAAAACCAGATGTGCTTCCTGGGAAACATCAAGTTTTCAACAAATGTAAAATTTGCATCAATTGAGGATTTGAAGGTCAAAGAAGTTGTTTTTTACTTTACTGGAAAAAGACAGATTAAGATACAGTTCTTTCTCTGGTATGTTTTAGTAAACCTAAAAAAAGGAAATGATCCATTTCAAGGGACTACTGCTTAATATAAGGAGAGGCTATTTCTAGTGGTGTGACTCAGATGAAGGAAGCTGAGTAAATGCATGAGAACAGATCTTCATAATTCTGTTTGCAATAAAGCTCAACTCAGTCTTTTAGTGGATGTAGCAGTTTACCCAATTTGCGATCAAGCTACAAGAATGCTCAGAGATTTGGTTAGAGAGAGATGTAACACAAACTGCAGGTACTTATCACTTCACTGGGCTCAAATTCCAAAGTAGGTGACTCAAGGACTTTCCTCTAAGATAAACTTTGCAATTATTGAGAGTTATCAGGTAAAGAGAAATCAGTACAGCAGTAACTTGCAGACATGATTTCCTGTATGGGTAGTGTAGTTCCTTCTTCTAAGTCACATTTACTTAACAGATAGTGCAGGTCTCTTTAACACTGACAGGAGTGTTTGCAGAAAGAAATAACTCAGTCACCCCACAAGTGGTACAAACCCACCAGCGACCTGATTGTTGGGAAACACTTTAGTGAAACGAGTATCCTTTGCTTTCAGAATTTAGAACATACTTGTTCTGCAGGCAAACATTCTGCTAAGTTACCAGATCACCAAAGGTGAAGGACAAATCACTCTACATGCAATAATTATTACAGAATACAAAAGCATATTAACAATTAAATTAAAAAGCAGGCAGTATTTTCTCAATAAATGTTTATTTGGACTCGTATTTGTTGGCTCAGTTTATTTAAGTTGTTAGCAGGGAGAATCTTCACTGCTTCTGTTTCATAAAAATTTAAGTTTCAGGTTTTAGTGATACACACTTGAGTCCTACACGCAAGCTGCACTAGCAAATTATAAAAACACATTCATCTGGTTTCAGGTGTGTAAGGTTGTGTCTACTTAGAAAGATGTTACTATTACTATCACTGTCTCATCTATAACAAAGTCAGTTCACAGAATAGAGATAAGTAACACATTAGTCAAGAAAACTGGTCAAGAATGTCTTAATGTAGAAGTTTAATTTTTATTATGAAAATTCATGGTTTCACATGTAAAGAATTACATTAGGCTAACTGGTGGATTCAGACTGAAAGGAGCATCCACCTGTCTGGTCTGTTTTCACAGGCAGCACTTAATCATTTGCGGAATAAACTGAGCATCAGTCTATATTTCAAAAATATTTTGTAGAAGGGCATTTGTTCTTTTTCTAAATCTTTACCATACGTAAACTTCACCAAGGACTTCAAAAGAAAATGTATGATTTATTAAAAGCTCAACCAGTAATAAACACAGCTGTAAATCTAACAAGAAATGGGAGTTTTCTTACCAAAAATGAGTAAATGAATAAAATTCAAAATCAACTTCAACAAACCTCTTTGCTGATAGTTAAAGCAAACAGATATAACAATAAGTTTTACTCCAACTTGATTTCGTGTCAGCTGCTGAAATATATGATGATTCAAATCTGACCTCCTTCTTACAATTTTAGTCCTTTCATAGCTCTTTCATTTTAGAGAATTCTCCACTTAGCCATTTGGTAAAGCATTTCCAAACAGTAGAGTTTTAATGCTTGTTTATGTTCAAGTTGTTAGCCCAGATTTTAAACTAGGTAAAGGGCAATGTTATGTGTGATATTTATATTTCAGAACAGCATTTGCTGTCACAGAGGATAGTACATGTTGCTCACAGGCCTACTGTTTAAAACAATAACAACAATAACATACAGAACACAGCAAAATATTCTCCAACTTAAACATTTTACATTTGGAGTCTCCAGTGTCAAGATCATCAAAAGACTCACAGTACAAAATAGTTTTTATTCCAAGAGCTCCTAAAGCTTCTTGCATTTCCGAATTTATTCCTAATTATTTCTTAATTTACCACTTCCTGGGTTCAAGTGATTCTCCTGCCTCAGCCTCTGGAGTAGCTGGGACTATAGGTGCTACAGGACTATAACCACCATGTCCGGCTAATTTTTTGTATTTTTAGTACAGACAGGGTTTCACCGTGTTAGCCAGGATGGTCTGGAACTTCTGGCCTCAAATGATCCATGTGCCTCAGCCTCCCAAAGTGCTGGGATTACAGGTGTGAGCCACCACGCCCAGACCCCTATTCAAATAATTTTTAACTAGATGATCCATTTTACAGCATTTTTCGCTTATCTATTTTAGAGAATGTACATTTATTCATTTTCCCTCAGGAAACTTTTGCCAAAAACACAGAGCTTTTAACAAAAGGATGAGGTTACCACTTT
Source organism: Ateles fusciceps (assembly GCA_036589455.1). Taxonomy (NCBI): domain Eukaryota; kingdom Metazoa; phylum Chordata; class Mammalia; order Primates; family Atelidae; genus Ateles; species Ateles fusciceps. The sequence continues at coordinate 823,684 of JAZHEH010002042.1, forward strand.
CACCTCTTTTTACAGTTTAAACTTTGGAACGTGTTCCTTTGAGCCTGAGATAATTATGAATGACCTTGACTTGTTAACTATTCTACTTTTTTGGCAGACATTCCCTATATAAACTTACTGTAAACAAAGAAATGAACAGATTTCTTCCCTCACCAAATTTACAGATTTTAAAAACATTTCTGATGGAATCCCCTGGACTATTTCACTTACAACACTGGTTTTCCACCATCCCTTTCTGGCTAAAGTTCTTTTTCCTTTCTCACAACAGGAAACAATGCAATTGTTCTGGCTGCCATTTCCTGCTTCATGATGGTCTGCATGCCAGTGTGTCTATAGTGGTGCCTGGCTCTTTCTACCTAATAATTCCTTTTAATTCCTGTTGGCACTCTATCATGACTTGAACTTTAAAGCCAAGCAGATAATATTCTGAATCACTAATTTTCCATGAAGTCATGTGAAAAGCACTTTAAGTGACCTGTTCCAGATCAGGGTGACACGCTGCTTTGCTACCTTTCCAACTGGCACCACGCTGCCGCCTTTGGGACATTGTCTAGGGCCAGTGTGCTGGGACTATTTTGCGGCTATTTCTTTTATTTTTCCTTTCCTTATAAAAGAACCACATACATCCAATGGTGCTCCAAACTTCAGAACAAAAGTGTTTCAGTTGATAACAATCTTACAGTCAAGTAGCACATAATATTACAAAGGATTTTAATAATCTTGAGTAACAGTCTGTTCACAGGGATGATTTATCTAGTAGTGAAATCACTTTAAGAAAGCAGTGAGTCACTGGTGTTACAATCAACAGCCACACTAACAGGCAGTATAACAAAGGAAGGGCAACATAATATTCCTCAAAGGGAGTTAAGATAGATCAGATCTTAGAATAACTCAGCCATGACTAAAATTGGGCTCACAATGAAACAAAATATAGTGGGATTATCTGATGACTTGAAGGTTCCTTGACTGCTATTTTGTACACTGTGCTAACATATTCCGTATTGAAAATGTGAACAAACAAATGAAGGAATGCATGAGGGCAAAAATAAATAATACTGCCAAAGCAAACAAAGCCCAAGGACTTGGTCAATATCAGCAGGTGGCCGATCTGGACCTCACACCCACCCTACTTTAACTTAATACCTAGAAATCATTTATTCCACATCTGTTTATGTGTGTCCAACTTAACAGGGATGTCATTTAACACCACAGAGCAATTCTGCCACTGTGTAGGTTTTAGTCTGTGAGGCCTATTCCTTGAGAAGGTGTTTATTTCTCTGCTTACTTTGCCTGCACTTGGACTAGAGTGGGAAAGATACTTTGACTCACGACAGAAACCCAAAGGGATGGTCAACAGTGATTTACATATTAGTCTATTAAATTTCACTTTGAAAAAGACAATATCTTTAATCATAACATCCTAGTCACTATATATAAAGAGGACACATATTCCAAAATAGAAAGTGTAAACACATATAGAATGCTCAATATTGTTAATGTAACCCTAACTTTAACATGAAGAACTGAATTCAACACTTCTAACCTGCCTAAAACCCAAGTGCCCTATAGGGCACTTAAGCTCATAATTAAATAACTTTTTGGCCAGTGCTATGAATATTTTGCATTACAGGATTATAATCTTGTCCATTCTGCTGGCAAAGGAATTCCAAACAAGTTCCCTCCTTTTCAGAGTATTTCCTTTCCCTACTGCATACCCTGCATAAGCTAGAGGAAAGGAAAATGTAATTACACACTTGGTTTATGAGTTACACTTCAGTATCATCTTTTTTTTTTTTATTAGATGGAGAAATACTCTCCTTCTTAATGACAGCTCAATGCTACAGCAAGCCAGATCTTGTGGGTCTGAACAGACATTCACTAGCTTGCTGGCTGTCATCAGAGGATGACTAATGACATTTTTCCTAATATAAAGCTTAAAAAGTTAAATGTCAAAACATATGTCACATTTAAGTCTATATATATTTAAAAGCCAACAAGTTTGTTATTGTGGTTTTCAGATATAAATTATTCTTGGGGCCCTGTTGGGTAGCCATGCTCACAGTAGCACAGTCTCACTAAAATCAGGTACAGACTCCCCCAAGTTCAAAGACTGTGTAGGTTTGCCATCAGGAGAGAGAGGCTTAGATGCCTTAGTAGCAAATCCTCTTTACCTTGGAGGCTTTTTCGTTTTGAAATGAGGTAAGTTGTGCCTCATCATCATTTTAAATTCAAAAACTACTAAAATACATTGAACCTAGAATGAAATAAAAAGAGGCTGGTAATCAATGTATTTCAGCTCCAATAAACTTTCTTCACATTTAAATAAAATTAATTATATTATGTTACACTTTTACTACAAAGATAAACAATCTAAAATAGGAACTATTAAATGGTTACCAGTTATTAAAATATTGCCTTTATTTAGTTAATTTGTTTTTTTAAGACAGGGTCTCACTCTGTTGCCCAGGCTGGAAGGCAGTGGTACAATCATGACTCACTGTGGCCTCGACCTCCCTGGGCACAGGTGATCCTCCCACCTCATTCGCCCAAGTAGCTGAGACTACAGGTGCAGAGCTACCATGCCTGGTTAATTTTTTTTTTTTGAATCGAGATGGGTTTTGCCCTGTTGCCCAGGCTGGTCTTTTGAACTCCTTGGCTCAAGCTATCCACCTGCCTCAGCCTCCTAAAGTGCTGGGATTACAGGCATGAGCCATCATGCCCAGCCTTAAATACTGCTAATCTCAATAAGCATTTAGTTGCACAAGGCAGTGTGCTAAAAGCCAAGAGGGGGATGAACAGGAATAAGAAAATCCTCTCTGGTCGCTGATTATGTGTAAATTGAATCATATTCTTTGTAAGTATGGGGAACATTCATTCGACCTCACTCCTGCTGTCTCATTATAATTTTTAATAGGCCTCCTTTCACAGTCAAGTGTTTTGGATAAGAAATCATGTGGTCACCCTACTTACAAAGAATATTTGTAATCAAATTTATCATAAGCTTTCCAAAACAATGAAAATTCCCTTAGATAGCCAAGGACATCCAAATCTTCAGCTATTTTTCAAACAATTTTATGATTCTATATTCTACTTATCTGCCTCATTCATCAATAACATAATATTCTGACCAGAGATTGGCACTGGATTCCATTTTCTCTACTTCATTAATTGCTTTCATGTAAAACAGTCTTTCTTCAATAAGATTAACATGCTCCTGAAAATAGCTTTATTCTTCTGTTGTCTCCCTCTCAAGTATAGTACAGTGGGCACACACTGGGCTCTCAGTAAATCATTTAAAACTCAGAGTTTTACACTAAATTAAGGATCATTCTAAGCCATTACAATAATGTTACAGAATTTAACATAATCACTGAGGGATCTTTGAGGAATAAATCATAATAAAGTCAAGTAAATTCAAACTGAGGGATTATAGCTTGAGTAGGGGCCTAGCAACTGAATCATGCATTATTACAGTATGTTTGGAGGGTGAGGGGGGAAATAAAAGGAATCCACTTCTATGGCTGTCATGAAGCCCAGGAGTTCTGGAGGGAACTGCATTGCATTCTGAATTTTCTGGTTACAATCCCTGTCTTCTCTCTTCAACCTCAACTGGAAACTCAGACTCATGAGGCCTCAATCTGTGCCCTCTTATTCCTGGCAAATGGCAAAGCCAACTGTGTAGGAGGCTTTCTCAGAGGAGAAAACGACTTTGTTTTTCCAAAAGACAAACCCCTCCACTTTGCTTTATGAGGCAGATAGCAGCCCCAAACCATGGACAGGTTGGGGCTTGCGCAGGCCTCAATTATCATGGTGTTTTACAGTATATAATACAAAGAATTTCCCCCATACACTAAGACACTTCAGTCAGATCTAGTTTGTCGTGGCCCTTCCAAAAACTGAGCTCTGTGCCTTTAAATCACTCAAGCTTCCTAAGCATTAGTTTCCTTCTCTGTAAAAGGAGCCTAATAACACTGGTCCTATTTCCTTCTTAGTGATGAGGTACAATGAGAAAATATACAGGAAACTCCTTGAAAAGCACAGAGAAATACATTTAAAAATGTATTCAGTGTTTATGGAGGGGTGACTACATACACGCGCCAGGAATTACGTCAGACAATGGTGTTACAAATATGTGTTGCTGCAATCACTGATTCAAGCAGCTTAAAATTTAGAGAGAGAGATTTTCAAAGAATTACAGTAAGAGCGAAATAAGCTAGACCTGAGGTGTATATGAGGTACAAACACACACACAGAGGAAGGAGGACCTCAATATGGTTTAGGGGTCTGAGAGGGATTCAACTGAGGAATGAGTGGGAACTGAGGGACACTTGGGAAATGCAAATGAAGTGGGGGAGGAAGGGAAGGGCTGGGACCAGGGAACAAAAGAGAAGAGCAATGCAAGGACACTGGGTAGAAAGAGCCCAGCATCCAGCAGACTCTGAGACATATGTTGTGGCTGAGACACTGACAGGAAGGAGGATACCAAGGGAGGCGGAAATCAGGTGAACTGAGAGTTTTGCTCTTGTAGCCCAGGCTGGAGTACAGTGGTGGGATCTCTGCTTACTGCAACCTCTGCCTCCTGCGTTCAAGTGATTCTCCTGCCTCAGCCTCCCAAGTAGCTGGGATTATAGGTGCCCACTCCACCACTACACCTGGCTAATTTTTGTACTTTTAGTAGAGAGGGGGTTTCATCACGTTGGCCAGGCTGGTCTCGAACTCCTGACCTCACATGATCTACCCACCTTGGCCTCTCAAAGTCCTGGGATTACAGATGTGAGCCACTACACTTGGCTAATTTTTGTATTATTAGTAGAGGCAGGGTTTCACTATGTTTGTCAGGCTGGTCTTGAACTCCTGACCTCAGGTGATCCACTTGCCTCGGCCTCCCAAAATGCTGGGATTACAGGTGTGAGCCACTGTGCCCGGCTAATTTTTGTATTTTTTGTAGAGACAGGGTTTTGCCATGTTGGCCAGGCTGGTCTCAAACTCTTGGTCTTGGGTGATCCACCTGCCTCGACCTCCCAAAGTGCTGGGATTATGGGCATGAGCCACCGCACCCGGCTGAGTTAATTATTTTGAGTAAGAAAAAGACACAGTCATGAGAAAGACTGCTCCAGTGGCCAACAATCTCATCTCTTATAGTCAATCCTCTTTAGGTGAACAAAAATTCTAAATCCTGTAACTTGAGCAAGTCATCAAGATCATAGGAAAAGACACATGTGAGAGGCATTCAGGGGCTGGAAATCAGGATCTGACTGACTGGATTTTGTGCACAATGCACAAAAATGCGTGAGGTCTTTTTTTTCCACAGGGAGAAGATAGGTATTGGGGCAAGGGGGAGTTGAGCCAAGTTTTTAGGTAGAGAGATGGTGTAAGAAACCACACATTCTGTGGCCAAAGTGTCTGGTTTCTGGACCCTGTTCCACCACTTACTTGGACAATCTCAAAGAAAACATTTGACCTCTCTATGCCTCAGTTATCTCATCTGTAAAATGGGGCTGATAATATTAGTGCTTATCCTATATGGCTGTTATTAGGATTAAATGAGTCAACATTTATACAGCATAAAGAAGAATGCCAAGAACATAGCGAATATCATGTCATTGTTCATGAACAAATTTAAAAGAAAGAGACTGACTACGTAAGCAGTGGGCAAGACTAAAGAAAAAAGAAAGAAAATATGATCTGGAGCAATATCCAGAAACGGGGCAGGAGGTGGAGAGGAGACTGAGGTATAAGAGGCCAGATGAATAAGAGGCCGGATGAATGGTGATATGGTTTGGCTCTATACCCACCCAACCCTTATCTTGAATTTTAACTCCCACAATTCTCACATGTCATTGGAGAACCCGGTGGGGAGCTAAGTGAGTTATGGGGGCACGTCTTCCCTGTGCTGTTCTTGTGATAGTCTCAGGAGATCTGATGGTTTTGTAAGTGGAACTTTCCCTGCACAAGCCCTCTCTCTTTGACTGCTGCCATCCATATAAGACATTACTTGCTCCTCCTTGCCTTCTGCTGTGATTGTGAGGCTTCCCCAGCCATGTGGAACTCTAAGTCCATTAAACCCTTTTTCCTGTATAAATTACCCAGTCTTGGGTATGTCTTTATCAGCAGCGTGAAAATGAACTAATACAAATGGATTGGCCTAGGAAAAAGGCAAGGCTGAGACCAGGAAAAGGAGGCAAGATGGACAAGGAGGTACAATCAGGCAGGCTGGTAGATGAAGGGATTCAGATGAACAGCCTCCATTTTTCCAACTGAATGATGAAGGCTCGGTGATAAGGACTGAAGACAAAGGAGGACGGAGACGGTCAGGGCTCAAGGAAGGTGGTAAACGTCTGTAAGTATCCCCCGGGGAGAAAAAAAAAAGAGCTGATCCAGTATGACAGCCCAGCTGCAATTGGATAGTAAACATTTTTAGTGGCAATAATCTACAGTGCTGTGATTTCTCCAGTAGACCTCAGCTTAGATCTTGCATCTAAGAATGAAGACATTTATTTGGGCTGGCCAAGAGCCAGGAACTTACAGGGAAAAGGTGGTGACTGTAGGGTAAAGCAAAGGAGCTGAAGACACTAAGAGGATGTAGCTGAAGTTACACAAAAGGGCGTCTAGGTTAGGTGAGGAAGAAAGCATACAGAATTGGAAAAGAGGAGTCAAATTATATCAGATAGAAATTAGACACTAAGTGATTAAAAGAACTAAGATAAGAGTGTATTTGTCAGGGTTCTCTAGAGAGACAGAATTAATGGAATATATATATGGAATGTGTATATATATGGAATAGATATATAAAGGGGAGTTTATTAAGTACTAACTCACACGATCACAAGGTCCCACAACAGGCTGTCTGCAAGCTGAGGAGCAAGGAGAGCCAGTCCAAGTTCCAAAATTGAAGAACCTGGAGTCCAATGTTCAAGGGCAGGAAGCATCCAGCATAGGAGAAAGACATAGGCTGGGAGGCTAAGCTAGTCTAACCTTTTCATGTTTTTCAGCCTGCTTTATATTTGCTGGCAGCTGATTAGATGGTGACCATTCAGATTAAGGATGGGTCTGCCTTCCCCAGCCCACTGATTCAAATGTTTATCTCCTTTGGCAACACCCTCACAGACACACCTAGGATTAATACTTTGCATCTTCAACACAATCAAGTTGACACTCAGTATTAACCAGCATAAGTGGTTAAGATCTAGAGGTGGAATGGTAGGAATATGGGGCCCAGGGGAGGATGACGAAGTCTAAAGTGTGGTTGGAGAAGTCACTGCTGAAGAAGAGCAGAAGCAGAGGAATAAAATCAAAGTCAAGGAAAACGAAGCAACTATGTTAACTGGACACGTCAAAGGAGTTTTTACATAGGCACCTTGTATAAAGTAATTCCTTTCATTTTTAATTGATAAGCTGAAAATGCAAATCTGATTTAAATTCAAGACAAATTTTAAAAAATCATTCTGAACACTACAGAAAAAAAGCCAGTAACTATGCAAATACTCACTATAAAGCGATGAAGTCCATAGTACAATAGGATATCTGCTAAGGTAAAGTTATATCCTGTAAGGTAGACTTTATCTTCAAGGTATGAATTAAGATCCTAGAAAAAAGAAAAACAGATACGTATTAATGTAAAAATCAGTAATAATAGAGTTAACTATCATATCATGACTTAAAACATTTAGAAGGCTACTAGAAAACAAAATATTGCCATTAAATAAATTTACTCTGATATTAATATTCATTCAAAATCATAAATCATTTGCCAGTTACCTCATTTTAAAAAAACAGGCTAAACATCACTAGTCTTACAGAAACAAGAAAACACTAGAAAATGATATTCAAAGTGCCATCTATGGTCATTTTAAAGTCTAGCTTCTTGTTTTTGGAAACATTTTGTTACTCAGGCTCATTAGTTACACTTCTTTTTTCCATTAAAATATAAAAAATTCCCCCCAAAATTTCAATCTATTTAGAGAATTCTAAGAAACTCTATAACCATGAAACAATAATCTGCCCATTTCCCCTTCCCTCTAGGTTCTGGCAACCACTATTCTACCTTGTATCAATGAATGTGACTACTTTAGATACCTCATATAAGCGCAATCATAGAATGTATGTACTTTTGTGACTGGCTTGTTTTATAAAGTTCCTCCACGTAGCATGTAGGACATTTCAGAATTTCCTTCCTTTTTAGGGCTGCCTAATATTCCACCGTATGTATAGATCACATTTTCTTTATCTACTCCTTTGTCAATAGACATGGTTGTTTCCACCTCTTGGCTACTGCGAGTAATGCTGCTGTAACAGGAGCATACAAACATCTCTTCGAAACCATGCTTTGAATTCCTTTGGGTATATACCTACAAGTAAAAATTCCTGAACCATATGGTAATTCTATTAATTTCTTGAGGAAGTGCTATTCTGCTTTTCATAGCAGTTGCACTTTTTACATTCCCACCAACAATGTACAAGGGTTACAATTTCTTCACATCCCCACCAACATGTTACTCTGTGGGACTTTTTTGGGAGCAGTCATCTTAATGGGTGTGAAATATCTCATTTTAAATGTAATCTACATTTCCCTCATGATTAGTGATTCCAGCATCTTTTCATATGCTTGCTGGCCACTGCTATATCTTGTTTGGCTAAATGTATACTAAAGTCCTTTGCCACTTTTTAAGTCAGGATACTGAGTTTTTGTTGCTGAGCTGTGGGAGTTCTTTACATATGCTGAATATTAACCCTTATCAGACATATGATTTACAAATATTTTCTCCCACTCTGTGGGTTGCCTTTTCACTCTGTTGTCTCCTTTGTGTTCAGAAATTTTTAATTTTGATGTAGTCCAATTTTTCTATTTTTACTTTTGAATTATAGTCAAGTGAAACAACAGATTCATAAAACCTTTAGAAGAAGGCTTTGCAAATAAGTTATATGAACTATTATTAGATATTCTTTGAAGCTCTTCCAAAGACCAGATATAAAACACTGTCCAGTGATCGACAGCACTTATTCTAGAAGAATTCTTTAAACTATAGAAAGGGCATTTTTGTTCTGATTCTCAAATCACATCTGTCTTAGTCCACTTGGTCAACTATAATAGAATACATAGACTGGGTGGCTTGTAAACAAAAGAAATTTATTCCTCACAGTTCTGGAGCCTGGAAGTCTAAGATGAACGTGATGGCAGATTCAGTGTCTAGTAAAGGCTTGCTTCCTGGTTCACAAGCAGCTGTCTTTTCACTTGGTGGAAGGGATGAGGTCTCTCTCAGGCCTTTTATTAGGGCACTAATTCCATTAATGATGGCTCTGCCTCCAGGACCTAATCACCCCCAAAGACTCCACCTCCTAACTCCATCACTTTGGGGGTTAGAATTTTAACATATAAATTTGGCGGGGGCGGGGGCGGGCAGAGAGAAACATTCAAACCATAACAACATCCCAACGTGTCTGGAATATAGTAGTTCAGCAGTCAATAAAAAATGTTTGTGAAATATAGTGGTTTAGCAATCAATAAAAAATCTTTGCAGGACTGAATTTAACCTCTTTGAGTTTGCACACAAACTTAACATGATACACACTCAATGTGAAGATAATGAGGATGAAGACCTTCATGATGATCTACTTCCACTTAATGAAGACTGAACACATTTTCTCTTATGATTTTCATTTAAAGACAGTCATTTTCAAAAAGGTAAATGAATATGGGCCCTTAAAGGTGGTACAGATGAGAACATAAAGGAATACAGACACAAATGAGGAGACAGGTATCAAAGAATCAAAATAAAATTTGGGTGGAAAGGGTAGAATATATTGGTATATTAGGGACTACCACTTAAATTTTATGGTAATCTGTTGAATGGATACGGTTTGTCTCCAAATATGTTCAGAGAAATCAACTTTGAGAAAGAACAAGAAATATCTTCATTAAATTTCAAATAAAATAAATACATCTTCATTTAATTTCAAGAAGTATTTAAAGACCTGAAACAATAACAGTTTTGTGTATTTTCTCCAAAAACAGAATCAATATACATGTTTTAGTGATAAAGACTCTTAAAAATATAGGTTTTATAAACTATGATTAGGTAATATTTTCTGGGTTCATGATATAAATAAAATTTTTCACACATTCAAAATATTCAAAGGTGAGAACTAATTATGTCTGACGTTCATTTCTTTTTTTTTTTAAACAATTCTCTCTGATGACATTGTCAAACTTGTTAAAATATTTCCCCATACAATTCCACCTGATTTTTCTTTTTCTCCCATCTATTAAACTTTCTAACAATATAAAAGTTGAAGAAGCGGTAAAATAAACAACTATATACCCTCCATCTAGCTCCATCTAGACTTAACAAATGTTAGTGCTTTGCAATGCCTGCTTTTTGAAATTATCTAGTACCTTATTTGAGGCATTTAAACTTAGTATTGTGGTTTTAGCACTGAAATGGAACTTTGACAAATAAGAATTAAACCCTTTCATAATATCCTAGGAATAAGAGTTTTTAAAAAAAATAATAAAAAGCTATACAGCCCAGTATAAACACAAAGAATACATGTAAATTAAAAAAATAAAATAAAATGGCTAATAAGCATTATGAAAATGACACATTAATAATTTTATGAAAAAAATAAGTATTTTTTTTTTTTTTTTGAGATAGTCTCGCTCTGCTGCCCAGGCTGGAGTACAGTGGTGTGACCTTGGCTCACTGCAACCTCTGCCTCCCGGGTTTAAACAATTTTCCTGCCTCAGTTCCTAAACAGCTGGGACTACAGGTGTGTGCCATCACACCTAGCTAATATTTCTGTTTTCAGTAGAGATAAAGTTTCACAATGTTGGCCAGGCTGGTCTCAAACTCGTAACCTCAAGTGATCTGCCCCCCCTCAGCCTCCTAAAATGCTGGGATTTCAGGTGTGAGCCACCATGCCTGGTTTCAAGCAAATAATTTTTAAATTTTCTTGTTTTGATAATTAAATTGGGGTAGTGAAGGAGAAAGAGGAAGTACCATGTTAGTTTTGTGGAAGAGGCCACTCTCATATGCTACAATACTGTAATAATGTGCTTTTCTAGAGGGCAAATGAGCAACATAGCTTTAAAAATATATAGCTTTAGCCTAGCAGTTTCTCTTGCAGGAATTTAGTCTCACTCCTGTAATCCCAACACTTTGGGAGGCCGAGGCAGGCAGATCACTTGAGGTCAGGAGTTCGAGACCAGCCTGGTCAGCATGGTGAAACCCCGTCTCTACAAAAAATACAAAAAATAAATAAATAAATAAATGAGCATGGTGGCATACACCTGTAATCCCAGCTACTTGGGAGGCTGAGACAGGAGAATCACCTGAACCTGGGAGGCAGAGGTTGTAGCCTCAGTGACAGAGCAAGACTCTGTCTCAAAAAAAAAAATTAGCCTAAGGAAACAAATGTGCTCAAATATTTAGCAACAGTCTAGTAACTACCCAAGGATAGATGATTTAAATTACGGTACTATTACAGTTAATCCTTGAACAACACAGGTTGGAACTGCACAAGTCCACTTAAAACACAAATTTTCTTCTGCCTCTGCCACCCAAGACAGTAAGACAAACCCTTGCTCTCTTCCTCCTCCTCAGCCTACTCAACGTGAAGTGAAGACTATAAGGACAAAGACCTATATGACAATCCACTTCCAGTTAATGAATAGTAAATGTATTCTCTCTTCCTTGTGATTTTCTTCTTAATATTCTTTTCTCTAGCTTACTTTGTTGTAAGAATACACTATATAATAAATATAAAATACAAAATACGTATTAATTGACTTTATGTTACAGGTAAGGCTTGCAGTAAACAGTAGGCTATTAGCAATTGAGTTTTTGAGGAATCAAAAGTTATACACGGATTTTTCAACTACTCAGGGAGTCAGTGCCCTGTACTGTTTAAGGGTCAACTGTATATGATGCAATACTAACATGTTATTAAAAGAAGAGTGTAAGTGATTACTCATTGATATAAAAAGATAGTGACAACATATTGTCAGTGAACAAAAAATCAGGTTACTGGGCTGGGTGCGATGGCTCATGCCTGTAATCCCAGCACACTGGGAGGCTGAGGTGGGTGGATCACTTGAGGTCAGGAGTTCGAGACCAGCCTGGCCAACACGGTGAAACCCTGTCTCTACTAAAAATACAAAAAAAATAAGCCAGGTGTGATGGCATGCATCTGTAATCCCAGCTACTCGGGACACTGAGGCACAAGAATCACTTGAACCCAGGAGGTAGAGGTTGCAGTGAGCCAAGATTGTGCCACTGCACTCCAGCATGGGTGACAGAGTGAGATCCTGTTTCAAAAAAAAAAAGAAAAGAAAAAAAAAACAAAACAGGTTACTATGTGCCTGTTTTTTTTAAAATACATACACACATATATACAAAAGGAAAAAAAGCACAGAAAGAACACAAAACGGGTTTAATAAATATCTGATGGCTGAACATAAGCATTGATAGTTCTCTCTCGCTGGTGGGACTATGGATGTTTCAAATGTCTTCTATTTGCTCATTTGTATTTTCTAAATTCTGTAATATTTACTGCCTTTAAAATAAAAACAACCCTGTCTTAAAATAGCAAAACAAAACAAAACAACCCTTTTCTCATCTGTGCATGTGGCCAAAATCACATTGCAATCCACTCTACATACATCGGTCTCACCCGCCAGTCTCAGCTCTGTAAGGGCAGAAACTGTGTCATATGCACCACCAGCCCTCAGAACTGCATCCTGGTACGCTGCAAGTGCTTATGTTGTAGATGCAGATGAGCAAACTGCGGTCAAAGAAAAAAGACATTCCACATACATTTCAAAAACAGGAACATCTTAAATCAGAGGTTCCCAATTGAGTATTTACATGGCTCAGAGAAAACACTTTGGAAGTTACTTCTATGCTTCTAATACCACATCTATTAATGTAACTTTTGAACCTTATAAACTCAATTCATTGAAATCCTGATATCTTTCAGAATCAAGTACTAATTACCAACCTTTCCTTTGGAAAACTATAAAAGATGGTTGTATTCACTTTTTATTTGCCTGAAATCTCATATTCACTTGGAGGGAGGATACGACTATCTCCCCCTGCAAATGCTGTGAATAGTAGGGGTACAAGAAGTGAGTCCCTGTGAAAGACCAATATGGTATTAAGAATAAACGGTTGATCACGACAGACATACAAAGGATCAAGTTCTGAAACTGACTTTCTACCGGTTCTCTTGACAGCATCAATCAAGAATACAGTTTGAGCCATTTTCCCCAAAGTGATAGGGGAATACCTTTCTTGCACAACTTACACTGCCATGATACAACAATCACAATAAAATTAAGAAACAGAAAGAATTCCTATAATGATCTGTTGTTGTCTGGATAATACCTAAGTTTCTTTCAAATTTAAAGCTTTAACAAAATCTTTAAAACTCTGCTTTATTTTTATATAAATAAATTAACAAAAATAATTTCATTTGGAATTTTTTAAATTCTTGGTAACTCTGAAGCTATATCCAGTTTATATTTTATACCAACACATTATTTTATTATTTGATGCCTTTGAAAATAAAAATTTAAAGCAATGATTCTCAAAACAGGGAAAGGTGGGCTTTCTCAGACCAGACAGTTTTTTCAAACTACAACACTAAAAAATTCTGATTCTCTCTTGCTTCTGAGAAACTACTTTACCCCTTAGAGAATCGGGATCGTTGAGTGGGGCATAACATTAAAAACAAGAAAAAGTCGTATAATGCTGTAATTGACTATGACACAGGTTCTGAAGGAAAAGCACAGGGTGCTGTGACTGCATATAGAACAAGGAACCTCATCTGCTGAAAGAGAAGTAGTCAAGTAAGTTTCCAAGGCAGCGTATCTCAGCTGAGATCTGAAGGGGGAGGGCTGGGACAGGACAGAGTATGTTCCAGGCAGAGGTAATAACAGGTACAAAGTATTGAGGCAGAAGGAAAGAGGTGAAGAAGGCCAACAGCTGCAGCTTTTTAATCTCAGGGGGAAAGAGATTTCTGATTAACAGTTCATGCATTTCAGCCTGTAAGAGAAGTCACGATACCTTCAACAGTGTATGGATATCATTTTTACTGGAGTGTCCATCTACTCGAGTGACCCTGTATTCTAACCATTGCTGAACGATTGCTTTTCTTCTGCAGTACTCCCCAGCAAATATTCTTTGTTGGCTTGCTTGACTAGATGAGCTGCTATAGTAGTCAATCCTGTTAGACTTGGACCATTGTTTGTCTGAAGAACTGGAATCTTAAAAAGAAAAAAAAAGTTCAGATAATTTAAAAAACAAAGACCACATTATGATTATAACTTCTAAGTAACCACGAAATCCCTCAACTGTTTTTTGCAATACTCCCAGATTTTACTCTAAGATACTAAACTGCATACAAATAAAAGTCTGGAAAATAGCAGTTAAATAATTTACAATTTGGTAACAGATGCCTGATGATGAAACTGGTAATAACATTGCAAAAATCAGTATAATGTTACTATAATAATTTTTAACTGTGTATGTACAGTAAGAGAAAATGGAAATCCTAATTATACTGTATTAATTTCAATCAAGTTTACCTGCACCCTATTATATAGAAGATGAACATACTTAAATAAACCTGACTTCATGTTTTCCCTATTACAATGGCAATACAAAGGATCAGATTTGCTTGCTTACAAGAAATTGCCAATTAATTTAAATTTTCTTGATACACAAACACAATGCTTTATGAGAAATTTAAAAGAAAATGGAAAGTATTACCTAATGAGAAGACTGACCCAACACAAATAATAAGTATAGAATCTCAAAGACTTAAACAAATGAAAAAAGAATTATTTTCTTGTGAAGACTGCTCTTTTCAGCAATGAAACAGTATCTTGTACTCTATAATGATTATACTTTCCAAGGCATTTTCATACATCTATATCAACAGGACTTGGTGAAGTATACAAAGAGATTAATACTCTACAGGATACAGATTCAAAGTAAGGAGGTTAACTTCAAAGTAAAGGAGGTAAAAGTACTTTCCACTGCCCATTCACTATTTATTAGCGGCTCCTTCTCACTTTTGCCTTCAACTCAAATGAAACGGCAATTTCTAAGATCACCAATAACTTAAATGTATTGAAAGAAAACAACATGGAACCCTCTGAAGGGTGCCAGTAATATTCTATTCCTTGACTGGGTGGTTACTCGAGTGTGTTAACTTTGTGGTAACATCAAGATGTGTGTACTTTTCTGAATGTATGGTATATTTTGGGAAAAAAAGAGAAATCAAATGACTTACAATTGCTGGGCGGGAAGGGAAACAACTAACTCCAAAGAGAATTACGTGTAAAAATAAATCATCCACAACCCAAGCATGCTCTAAAAAAATTCCCAGTTATCTTTTCATCTAATCATTGCATCTTCTAAGATAAAATAAGTCATCTCATCCTCATTTTACAGATGAAAAAAGCCAGTCACCTGGTTTGCAATGGGTGAGCCAGGGTTTGAATAAAGTCCTATTGGCTCAAATGTCCATTTTCTTTCCTTTACATAACCTAAACTACGCAATTCTTACGCAGTTGCAATTATGAGACACATACTATTTTCACATTCGTTTTAAGGTTCCATTGTATTCAAAGTAATTACTTTTAATGGCTGCATATGCAATAGTCGTGTACTACATAATGTTGGTCTGGTCAACGATGTTCTGGATGGCATATCCAATGGTGGTCACCTAAGATTATAATCAAGTATTTCTACTGCACCTTTTTTATGTTTCGATATATTGAGATGCACAAATACTTACCATTGTGTTACAACTGCCTACAGTATTCAGTACAGTAACGTGGTACAGGTTTGTAGCCTGATGGAGCAATAGGCTAGATCATATACCTACTATTTATGACGTAGGATATACTCTCTAGGTTTAAGAACACTCTGTGATGTTCACATACAACAATGAAATTGCCTAACAATGCATTTCTCGAAACGTATCCCTGTCTTTAAATAACACGTGACTGTATGTCAATGTGTTGATGCACCAAAATTTAAAGAATTATTCTCCTAGATGTGGATCTCTGAACTGCTTTCAATTTTTACCCATTATTGGTAATGTTGCAGAATGCCTTATTGCTGGCTCACTGCTGTCAGTTGTCTTCCTAAAAAAAATGGCTGAATCTTATCACATATGGCCAACCCTTTCCCCATACAAATAAACAGAAACTTTCATTAGCTGCTCACTGCTAAAATGCTTTAATTAAAATAAAATTAAAAACCACACTCTGAACTCCAAAGCCTTCACAGTTGTGCCTCAAAGTGTAACTTGGGGTTTACCTTGCATTGCATCATTCCTCATATTGGTTTACTTACTGCCCTACACTTCCCAATCCTTCATAATTTATTGGTTTTACACATCTTTCAAAGCCTAATCCTTTAAATGCTACTCCTCCATGAGTTTATAAACCCATTTTTATAGTCAAAATTAACTTCCTTTTTCACACTCCTCAATAGTGTTTTCCTCCATGTGGAGTTCTAATTAGGGAAAAGAAGTCAGGCTGCGGGACCAGGGGAAAGCAAAAGAGAAGGCCGATAAGCTACAAGTCTGCCTTTCTTCATGGTCCAAGATACATAGCCCTTCTGCACAAATAATTCAATAATCTTTCCGTGTCCAGCTATCACCAGACCTTTGGCTGATAGAAAACTCAAGTTAGCTCACTGTAACCTTGGTGTTATCAGCACTGCACCAACTCCTCTTCAGCACACAGCGTAAGTACTATTCCATAGAATCCCCATCCAGCCTTCGTTTCCTTGCAGTTAGCTCCTCTCTTACTAACTTGCCCATTGCACTCTTGCAACATATTTTCACACTTTCTCTAATAAATCTGCTTTTCTTTACCTACAGCTGTCCTGGTAAATTCTTACCCTGTTGCCACCGGCCCCAGAGAGTGGCTGCTCGCCCGCGAAAGTCCTTAAAGTACTTACCATGTTGTGCTTTAAATTATTTGCTGACGATTGTTTCTCATACTAGATAATACTCATGTGTTGGCAATGGTTCCTAAAAAATATAAACTAAACTAGGGGAGTAGAGGCTGAGGGATGGAAATCAGAGAATCATCACTGGGGCAGAGGAAAAACCAAAAGGCCACTTTGGCCCCAATGCCTACTCTGCCACCAATCACAGGGCTGATCTTAGGCTGAACAGTTAACCTTTCTAGGCTTCAGGTTAACTTAAATAAAAACTATACTACTACTACTTTCGAGACAAGATCTTCACATGGACCAAATGAAGAAAAAAAATTAAAGACAAAAAACAAACATGTAGAAAAAATCTCAAAGGAGCAGAAAAAAACATACATCCAAAATAGTCTTCCTACAACCAATTTCCTTCTCTAATACATTCCTTCTACGACAAACTATAAAATGCAAACGTACTAACAGTGCCTCACCAGGCAATCTTATACCTTGCGATGTTTCCCTTATTCCCTATGCGTCGCACACTTAAACTGGCTTCAGAAACGCCGTTCCCGAACCCCCCAGATTGGGCCAAGACTCCTTATGTATTCTCTCTGCCATTTATGGTGCAAGGTGGCACTCTTCCAATTTAAAAGGTTGCAGTATTTGTCCACCCGGTCAAAAAGCCAAGTTTCCTGAGGGGGAGGAAGCGTGTTCCCCTTAATCACCGCTGTATTCCCCAGGCCCAGCACAGGGCTAACTGGCACCCTGTTAGTTATCACGGAGCCGCTACATAATAACTAAATGAAAGGTGCGATTATGCTAAAAACAAAACAAAACAAAAAACAGTTACTGAATATAAACGCGGGGCTTCCAGGTTGGTCTAAGAGCTCTGTGAGGACTCTCCTGCAACTGGTTTTGTTTCCCCATAATGGGATGATGACAAGGTCCCAGGAGGTGAAGTTCAGGCCGAGCCCGACCTGAGCTGGTTACCCCCCTCTCTCCAGGAGGTAGGGAGGTAAGGGCGGAGGCCCAGAGGCGCCAGCCAGCTCGCGGCGCAGACACGTGGGGAGCTGGGTAGCCGCATCCTCACTCCGCCCGTATCGGGTGGCCGGTCCCGGCCCTGCCACGGCTCAGCAAGCCCCGCTCCCGTCCACCTCTTCCCTTCTGCGCCGCCTCTCCTTCTCACCTGTCGCTCGCCCTGAGCACTGTATTTATTCCCCTTACTCAGTCCCAGGGACTTCTCCAGTAGCGACAACTCTGCGGCCGCCGCCATCTTCCGGCCGTAGTTCCTGGCAGAGGAGGAACCCGAAGAACAAGAACCTCTTGCATTGGTGGAGACGGAAGTCCCACTCCTGCAAACATCACCGGCGATTGGCTGAACGAAAGGGGCGTGGAGAGCGCGCTCCAAAGCGCAGGAGGCGGAGCCAGCGGAAGGGGCAGAGCTGAAGGCGGGGTGTTAGACAGGTGGAGAAGTGATAGCAAATTTCCACTGGAGCTGTTGTGGATGTGCATGACAGGAGAAGAAAACTGGTTGACCACTGCACTGCTTCTGAGATGAAAAGGCAGGAACGTACCTCACAAACAGAGGTAAATTTAAACTGGATTTCACGAGTCAGAGGTTCTAGTCTCTATCTAGCCCTAACTTGTGTGTCACACTTGACAGTTAACGGTTGAGTCTCAGTTTCCCCAAGTGTAATACAATGGGTGTGAATATTCAATTTGGTCTCTGTTGGCTTTGACATTCTGTCTTTTAATATTTTGATACTTTTACCTTAAAGTGAAGATGGATTTTTGTACTACTAATGCAATTTTGTATCCTTGGCTAAAAAGGCCTTTTGACGTGGGTAACAGCAGTGTATAAATGCAATGACTTGCTTTTTTTGAATAGAGTTTAGGCATAACCATAGAGAACCGAGCCTAGGTGTTTTTGCCATACTCTGCAGTCTTAATTACAATAGATGAGAAAGAGATTCAGAAGTATTTCACGTAAACAGGGCCGGCCCAGAGCCCACACTTAGAAGGGCCCTGAGCTTGGTTTAAGGCTCTGCTGTCACCATCTTGAAGTTCTTAATAGTTTTTCATATATACTGAGACTGAGTCTGTCTCTGTCATCCAGGCTGGAGTGCAATGGAGCCATCTCGGCTCACTGCAACCTCTGCCTCCGGGGTTCAAGCGATTCTCCGACCTCAGCCTCCTGAATAGCTGGGATTACAGGCACACACCACCACACCCAGCTAATTTTTGTATTTTTAGTAGAAATGGAGTTTCGCCATGTTGGCCAGGCTGGTCTTGAACTCCTGACCCAGGTGGTCTACCCGCCTTGGCTTCCCAAAGTGCTGGGATTACATGCGTAAGCCACCATACCCAGCCTATTTCTGTATTTTTAAGAGACATGGTCTAGCTCTGTAGCCCAGGCAGTGTTGCCTGATCACAGCTCACTGTAACCTCAAACTCCTGGGCTCAAGCAATCTTCCTGCCTCAGCCTTCCAAGTAGCTAGGACTACAGATGTGTGTCACCACACCCTACTAATTTCAAAAATGTTTTGTAGGCCGGGTATGGTGGCTCACACCTGTAATCCCAGCACTTTGGGAGGTTGAGAAGGGTGGATCACAAGGTCAGGAGTTCAAGACAAGCCTGGCCAAGATGATGAAACCCTGTCTCTACTAAAAATACAAAAAATTGCCCTGGTGTGGTGGGGCGTGCCTGTAACCCCAGCTACTTGGGAGGTTGAGGCGGAGAATTGCTTAAACCTGGGAGGTGGAGGTTGCAGTGAGCTGAGATCTCGCCACTGCACTCCAGCCTGGGTCAGAGGGAGACTCTATCTCAAATAAAAAAAAAATCTTTTTTTGTGCAGAGAGAGTCTCACTATGTCGCCCAGGCTGGTCTTGAATTCCTGGCTTCAAATGATTTTCCCACTTTGGGATCCCAAAGCACTGGGATTATGGGTGTGAGTCATCGTGCTGGCTTAATCATTTTTTAAAAAGAAGTCCTGCATTTTTATTTTGTACTGGGCACTGCAGATTACATAACCAGTCTTGCATGTAAAATTTACTACTTTTGCTGAGTGTTGTATAATAAAAAGATTCCAAAAACATTTGAGGCTTTGACAGTGCCCCCCCAAAAGGGAATTAAATATATCTTCAGTAAATGCAGATTTATTTTGAAAGCTTCAACATGATCTAGCTGGGATGACTTTGTGCCATTATCCAACTCCTCTAGGAACTCAGAAAGAAACTAATATTTGCTAGACACTACTATGTGTAGGTGCACATGAAACATTGTATCACTCAGTCTTCAGGATAATAATGGGAAATGTGTGGCCCCACCTATCAATCAGGGCTTTTGGATGCAAATGACATTACCTACTCTGATTAATTTAAGCAGAGGAAGAATATATTAAAAGATATTATAGAATGTTCACAGGAATGTTGGGAAGTCTGGAGAAACTGTCTCAAAGCTAGTTCCATAAATATATCTAAAACCATGCTGTAGATAGGAAACCTACAGGAAACCTATACCACTGATGTCACTGCCACAAGCATAAACAACAGAAATTCCTGGAATTTTCTGCAACCACAGCTGCTGCAAGCACCAATGCTACTTCTTCATCAAGAGCATGACTTTCCAATCGCTGGGAAACTGCTCTTCCCCACCACTGCATCTGGAAGCTGGATAACCCTGCCATCAAGTATTCCAGCAAAAACGGCAGTTCCATGCACAGCCTGTTTCCTCACGTTGCTCACTTCTATACCAAATTTCCTTATGGTAGAACAGAACCAGTCACTTGCTTGTATCCTAGTTTTAACGGAAGCCAAGAAATTGGCTTTGACAAAAAGAACAAATTTGGAGGTATCACACTTACCTGATTTCAAACTGTACTATAAGGCCATACTCACCAAAACAGCATGATACTGGCATAAAAATAGGCATATAGACCAATGGAACAGAAAAGGGAACCCAGAAATAAACCCAAATACGTACAGCCAACTGGTCTTTGACAAAGCAAACAAAAACATAAAGTGGGGGAAAGGATACTCTTTTCAACAAAAGGTGCTGGGATAATCGGCTAGCCACATGTGGGAGAATGAAGCTGGATCCTCATATCTCACCTTATACAAAAATCAACTCAAGATGGATTAAGGACTTAAATCTAAGACTTGAAACGATAAAAATTCTAGAAGATAACGTAGAAAAACCGCTTCTAGACATTGGCTTAGGCAGGACCGAAAAGCAAATGCAATGAAAACAAAGATAAGTAGTTGGGACTTAATCAAACTAAAGAGCTTTTGCATAGCAAAAGGAGCAGTCAGCGGAGTAAACAAACAACCCACAGAGTGGGAGAAAATCTTCACAATCTATACATCTGACAAAGGACTAAGATCCAGAATCTACAATGAACTCAAATCAGCAAGAAACTCTAAACAAATCAGCAAGAAAAAACAATCCCACCAAAAAGTGGGCAAAGGACATGAATAGACAATTCTCAAAAGAAGATATACAAAATGGCCAACAAACATCTGAAAAAATGTTCAACATCTCTAATGATCAGGGAAATGCAAATCAAAACCACAATGCGATACCACCTTACTGCTGCAAGAATGGCCATAATGAAAATAACTAAAAAAATAATGGATGTTGGTATTGATGGGGTGAACAGGAAACACTTCTACAGTGCTAGTGGGAAAGTAAACTACTATAACCACTATGGAAAACAGTGTGCAGATTCCTTAAAGAACTAAAAGTAGAACTACCATTTCATCCAACCATCCCACTACTGGGTATCTACCCAGAGGAAAAGAAGGCATTATACAAAAAAAGATACTTGCACACACGTTTATAGCAGCACAATTTAGAATTGCAAAAATGTAGAACCAACCCAAATGTCCACCAATCAATGAGTGGATAAAGAAACTGTGATATATGTATCACACCTGTAATCCCAGCACTTTGGGAGGCTGAGATATATACTAAATATATATATATCTTTTCTTTTCCTTCCCTATATATGGGGTATATAGGGAAGATATAAGGCATAAGAATGACACATTGGGCTTTGGGGACTCAGGAGAAAAGGGTGGAAAGGGTACGAGGAATAAAAGACTACAAATAGGGTACAATGTACACTGCTTGGGTGACGGATGCACCCAAATCCCACAAATCACCAGCAAAGAACTCACTCATGTAACCAAACACCACCTATTCCCCAATAATCATGGAAATAAAAAAACTAAAAAAAAATTGAGCTTTGAGTTCTACATTAGAGAGGCATTGATTATGTGTTTATCTCCAGTATTGTCACTAAATGATTGACATAGAGGAGGGACACATTATGCAATGGTCATGTGCTCTGCATTGTATAAACTGTATAATTAACAAAGATGGGGAGATAAGAGGAAGAGTATGTGAAAACTTGAACAAGTTTGGTGATTACCCTGCTGGTATTAATTAGAATAAAGAAGCTATTATTTTAAATCAGATGCTGAAGGAGCAAGAGGGGAAGGAAAAAGAAACGGCTATTAGCTAATTCCAATATTGTTCATAATAAGTAACTTAGGCAGTATTCAAAAAGAAGGGGGGGATTAAGATTGTTTTATAAAGGTATTCATTTAAAGATAATCTTAGAACAAAAATACAAACTTTTTTGAATACCAAAAGAAAAAACATGGGAAATAAAATAACCCCTAAGTGGAAGACTGAGTATATATGATTTACACGGCATAAATCAATATGACAGGACTGAGGCAAAGCATCTGGATTATATTTAAAATGTATAAATGAATTTAACTCACTTATAAGAAAAAAAAGGATTTTTGAATTGGCCAACAAAGCAAAATTCATACTATGTTTGTTTTAACAGCAAACCAAAACATGAGTAAATTATTCTATAGCTTGGTAACAGGGAACTTTCTTAATTATTACTTCAAATCCAAAAGCAATATGGGAGATGACTGATACACTTGACTATATAACAATAAAGAGATTTTAGTCAATGCACTTGGATAAAAGAAAATAATTAGAAACATGAATTGAGACAAGAGATAATTATATTATCTGCAGAGATAATTGTATTATTTCTGTTTGCAGATAATACAATTTTTTATCTTGAAAAACTCAAGAAAATCAATGGAAAAATTACAAAAAATAATTTAGCAAAGCAGCAGATTATAATATCAATTTTGAAAAATCAATAGTTGAGAGTTATAGTTGGCTGGGCATAATGGCTCATGCCTGTAATCCTAGCACTTTGGGAGACTGAATCATTTGAGCTCAGGAGCTCAAGACCAGCCTGGACAATGTGGCCAAACCCCATCTCTACAAAAAATACAAAAATTAGCTGGGTGTGGTGGCATGCACCTGTAGTGCCAGCTACTTGGAAGCCCTGAAGATCCAGGCTGCAGTGAGCTATGATTGCACCACTTTATTCCAGCCTGGGCAACAGAGCAAGACCCTGTCTTAAAAAAAAAAAAAAAAAAAAAAAAAAAAAAGTTATAGGCCGGGTGCGGTGGCTCATGACTGTTATCCCAGTACTTTGGGAGGCCAAGGCAGGCAGATCACAAGGTCAGGAGTTCGACCAGCCTGACCAACATGGTGAAACCCCATCTCTACTAAAAATTTAAAAATTAGCCGGACTTGGTGGCACGTGCCTGTAAACCCAGCTACTCAGGAGGCTGAGGCAGGAGAATTACTTGAACCAGAGGTGGAGGTTGCAGTGAGCCGAGATCGTGTCATTGCACTCCAGCCTGGGCGACAGAGTGAGACTCTGTCTCAAAAAAAAAAAAAGTTATAATTAAAGAGAAGGTCTCAATTATACTAACCATTACAAATCTAGATTCAAACTTAAGAAGCATTAAATATTTGTGTGAATAAATATAAAACACAAAGCTGCAAAAGTAAATTTGAGCAAATGGACAGACGTACCATGTGAAGGTCAATCCTTCTTAATTTATAGATTAGAAAATTCAGATAAAGAAAATTCAGGCAGTGTTCTTTTCTTAACACTTGTAGCTGAATACAGTAAAAAGTTCATGTGGAAGAACAGATGAGCAAAAAAGTCCAGGAATACCCTATGGGTAAAAATGAACAATGAAGAGTGGAGCTGGGAGAGTCCTTTCAAATATCCAAATGTTACTGTAAATCTATAATCAAACATAGTATTAACATATGGATAGACAGATCAGTGGCACAGAATCGAAAGTCCAGATGTGGACCCAGTTGCATTTGTTAATATGCAATCAAGCCAGCATCTCAAATCATTGGGAAAGAGAGGAGTGTTCATTGGCCTCCACCGTGCACACAGAACAGTGAAAACTTTCCAAATGCAACAAGGGAGATATATTTGACTATATAGCAATAAAGAAACTTTTGAATGGCAAAAATGTCATACACAAAGAAAAAAGGACAGAAAAAGAAAACTGGAAAACATTTGCAACTTGTAAACATCATAAAGCTTAATATATTTAATGTATAAAAGAACTCCCCAAAAAAGAGAAGGAAAAAAAACCCAGCTGTACAGAAAAATAGGTAGAAATACAGACAGAAATTTTACAGAAAAGTTATTTTGGTGTTGCCAAAAGAGAAGCAGTTGTAAGGTACATGAGGTTAAATCAAAACTCTCTGGTCCTGAATTTGAATTGCAACATCAACAAGAACTCATGACGCTTTTATCTTAAGGAAAATGAAAAGTATTTTCTACCCAGCTCTGTTTACTTAAAAGGTCTAGAAACAAGGACAACTCAGTAGCAATGAGCATCCCAGCACCCAGATTCTGGTTTCAAATACTATTTCCCACAAAAAGAAATGAGGGCTCTTTGGAGACCAGCTGAATCCAAACCTAGGCAAATCAGCCTGGACCACCTTGTTTTAGTAGAAAGAAAAGAAATTATCTAAGAGTAATGAGGGGAGTCAAAGGATAGGATCAGATCACTTGAGGGTTAATAATAGTCATTACAAGCTGAGGGTCAATAAGAATAAATGCAATGGATTGAAATATGTTAAATTTGTTTAAATCTTTGAGTTCATAATGATACTAAGAAAAACAAGAACAAAAATAACTCTCACTTTTCACTTTTGGAGGATGCTAGAGATCCAATTCATTATATCGAAAAATTATAAAGAAAACACATAAAGAGGCCGGGTGTGGTGGCTCACACCTGTAATCCCAGCACTTTGGGAGGCCAAGGCAAGTGAATCACCTGAGGTTGAGAGTTCGAGACCAGCCTGATCAACATGGAGAAAACCTGTCTCTACTGAAAATACAAAATTAGCCGGGCGTGGTGGGCCATACCTGTAATCTCAGCTACTCAGGAGGCTGAGGCAGGAGAATCACTTGAACCCTGGAGGCGGAGGTTTCGGTGAGCTGAGATAGCGCCATTGTACTCCAGCCTGGACAACAAGAGCAAAACTCTGTCTCAAAAAGAAAAGAAAAGAAAAGACATAAAGAAACCAACATATTTTTTTCAAGGTTATCCTATGCAAACTGTATCTCAGGGAAACTAAACTCTGATGAGGAAAAATGTCTTTATAGAAGTATTCTAATTAATAAAGACAGAATAATAGAACACCATTATTTTGCAGCCTCCGATATAATAATGAATCTAGGTGACAATTATCAATAGCTATTTACATTGTAAAAACAGAGACAAACAGACATAAAACGCTTCTGAGAGAGGTGTACATCATTGCCCAGTCTTGCCAATTGAATCTGAATTTGACCAAGCCTTTTGATCTAACAGCCAATTTACAAGAAATAATAGCAGGAAAGAGGATCATGGTAAATGATGTCGTGGAGATGCAATGAGCACATTCTAGATCATGAAAAACTATAGGACAGATGATCTGGTTGTTTCAACAAGTAAATTGCAAAGCAAAAAGAAAAGGCAGAGGGAAGTGAACCTATAAGTTGAAAGCATTATAAGGGAACTATCAACCAATTGCAATATATAAATTTCTTTTCAAGCCTGATTCCAACTAAAAAAAGTTACATTTTTTAAAAAGTGGATTGTCCCATCATGATTTGGGCAAATGTTTACTACATTCCGTTTTATATACTAGGGATATTAAATTGCATGCCCAAATTCACATGCATGAATCATCTGGGGGTTTAAAAAAAAAATCCATGCCATACTGGAGATTACTTAAAAGGCCTAGATTAACTTTGATTCACTTTGTCTGGGGTGGGATCAGGCACTATTATTATTATTATTATTATTATTATTTTATTTTATTTTTGAGACGGAGTCTCACTCTGTTGCCAGGCCAGAGTGCAGTGGTGCGATCTCGGTTCACTGCAACCTCTGCCTCCCGGGTTCAAGTGATTCTCCTGCCTCAGCCTCCCGAGTAGCTGGGAATACAGGCGCCCGCCACCACATCCAGCTAATTTTTGTATTTTTAGTAGAGACAGGGTTTCACCACATTGGCCAGGCTGGTCTCAAATTCCTGACCTCATGATCTGCCCGCCTTGGCCTCCCAAAGTCCTGGGATTACAGGCATGAGACACCCCACCCAGCCTATTATTATTATTATTATTTTAAATTCCCCAGCTGAGTCTAATGTGTGGCCAGCGTTGAGCCCCACTATGGCAGATGGAGAATTTTAGCTCTGCTTTCTGGCTTTTAAACCCATACAGTTCTGACTTTTTAATATCTCCTTTCTTTGTTGTTATGGTGAGCAGGGTGCAAGCTTTACTTCACTCAACATTAGACATAAGAAAGAGGAGAAAGCTTATATTTTATTAAAAAGAATCAATAAATGTATTCTTAGATGATCTGCATATTCAATCTGGAGATATCTATATCAAGACCGCCTTACTCATAATAAAAGTAACTTGATGAATTGATTTTGTCAAATAGAACACTTCTCTAATCTGCTATCATCACAGTCAGGTTTTAAATCCACACTACCTTAGGATATAAATTAAACGTCAAATGAGATAAATTTGGCAAATGGAACATGAACTGGATGGCTTTTCTTTTTGGAGCACGCCTGACAGCTTTCTGTATGTCATGTAGGCATCTGTTAAAATGAGCTGCATATGCCAGAAATCGTTACTGTATCAGATTGCTCTTAGCAATGCCATCATCTGCAAATTCTCAGTTCTAGAAGAGTTTAACTTTCTATTTCAGAATACGGTAGGGTTTTAAACTTACTGTGAATGATATTAAATATGTGGTAAATAAAGTGATGCAGGTGCTATGAATGCATTAGGTCTCTATATAGCTACCTCTCATATCTAGGTATGTCTTGCATTTAACATACTTGTTTATTGAGCCATGACCATGCACCAGGCACTGTATAATGCACTGGTGACACATTGATGAACAACCCCCATCAAGCTTAGAGTATCTTGAGAGGAAAGACACTAGAAACATTTTGTGATAAAGCAACGATCAGGAAGTGGAAGGCATGATAAGGATGTAGAGAATGCAGCCAGCTGGGCATGGTGGCTAAGGCCTATAATTCCAGCACTTTGGGAGGCCAAGGTGGGTGGATCATGAGGTCAGGAGTTCAAGACCAGCCTGGCCAAGATCGTGAAACCCCGTCTCTACTAAAAATACAAAAATTAGCCAGGCGTTGTGGGAGCTCCTTGGGAGGCTGTAATTCCAGCTCCTTGGGAGGCTGAGGCAGAGAATTGCTTGAACCCGGGAGGCAGAGGTTGCAGTGAGCCAAGATCGCACCATTGCACTCCAGCCTGGGTGACAGAGTGAGACTGTCTCAAAAAAAAAAAAAAAAAAAGGACGCAGAGAGGGCACCTAATTGGGAACTGGGCAAGGTCAGGGAAGGTTTCCAGGAGGTCATGGTGTTCAAGTTCAGACTTGAAGGCTGAACAAGAGTTGGTCAGGTAAGAGGTGGGGTGGAGAACTGAGGGAGAGTTCTGAGCAATGGGAACTGCATATGCAAAGGCTGTAAAGTGGAAGAGAGCATGATTCTTTGCAGTAACTATTCAGGCTAGACAGGTAAGCAGATGCTGGATCAGAAGGGTCTAAAGATTTTTAGAGGCATCTGGGCATCCTTTATTTTTGATGGTTAATTTTATGTGTCACCTTGACTGGGCTTCAGAATGCCTGGATATCTGGTTATACATCATTTCTGGGTGTGTCTGTGAGGGTGTTTCTAGAAATGATGAGCATTTGCGTTGGTGGACTGAGTGAAGATGATCACCCTCACTAGCGTGGGTGGGCATCATCCAGTCTGTGAGGACTTGGATAAAACAAAAGTATGAAGGAAGATGGAATTTGCTCCCTACCTGACTGCTGAGCTGGAATACTGATCTTTTCCTGTCCGTGGTGCTCCTGGTTATCAGGTCTTCAAACTCAGATGGGAATCTGCACCATTGGGTCTCCAGCTCTCAGGCTTTTGAATGGTATCACCACATATTTGTCTGTTTTCATGCTGCTGATAAAGACACACCTGAGACTGGGCAATTTACAAGAGAAAGAGGTTTATGGGACTTACAGTTCCACATGGCTGGGGATGCCTCACAATCATGGTGGAAGGTGAAAGGCACATCTCATATAGCGGCAGACAAGAGAAGAGAGCTTGTGCAGGGAAACTCCCATTTTTAAAACCATCAGATCTCATGAGACTTATTCACTGCCGTAAGACAAGCACGGGAAAGACACGTCCCCATGATTCAATCACCTCCCACCAGGTTCCTCCCACAACACATGGGAATTGTCAGAGTTACAATTCAAAATGAGATTTGGGTGGGAACACAGCCAAACCATATCACACCATCTTTCCTGGGTCTCTAGCTTCCAGACAGCAGATCACTGGACTTCTCAGCCTTCATAATTGTGTGAACCAATTCTTACCTAAAATCATATTATTTCTATACACCTATCTCTATGTATCTATATCTATAGGTATTACTATAGCTACCTGTATCTCCTATTAGTCTGTTTCTTTGAAGGACTCTAAAGCCTCCTAGGCATCTCAAACTCATGTATGACCTAAACTATTATTTTCCCCCAAGCTGCCCCTTCTGCACTAGTCCCGATCTTACTGACTGACATTCAACCAGTTGCTCACATCAGTTGTCTACGTGCCATCCTTGACTCTTTCTCCTCCTTCATGTCCCATATGCAGGCAGCAGTGAGTGGACTCAAGCTCCATGACAAAGAAATCCTCCTTTTCCTGCCACACCAGCATGGGAAGACTGGCTAGAAGTCTGTACACTGAATCTGTGTTTGGGCTTAGATTTCCTCTGGTTTTTGTGAATCCCTGGATGGCTGCCTTTACAGTCACGTCTCCCATCCCTACTACTCATGCCTTAGCACGTGCACCATCACAGGCTGTCTGAAATTTGTCAGTGGTCTCCCACCTGAGGTCCCAATATCTATTTAGCACCCTGCCCCATCCATCCTCCACTCTGCAGCTCAGGTGAACTTTCTTAGCTGCCAATCTATTTGGTTACTCCTTCCAGAAATCATGCTTATGGCTCTCCACAGCACTTAGAATTTAGTCCAGACTCCTTCATCTGGCAGCTAAGGTATTTTATAACCTGACCTCTGTTCACTTTTTCACACTCACTTCTAGACACTTCCTGCCTGGCATTTTTTGCCCCAGCCCTGCCCATGTCCTCACAGCTCCTAGAAGCCCAAAATATTCTCTTGACTCTGGGCCTTTCTGTGTCTTTGGTTCACTCCGGCAGGAATGCCCCCACTTCTTCTCCTGGGCTGAATTTGAGCACTCATAACAGCCTTGGGAATGCTCCAGACACAAGACAGACCCCACTGTGCTGACGCTGCCTTCTTTATGTCTGTCTGCCCTGGCTGGTATGCTGACTGAGAACACAAATTGCATCCTTTTATTGCTGAGTCATTGCACCAGGCACCACGCTTGGAACAGAGTGAGTGCTGGATATATTCATTTGCTGAATGAATGAAGAGTCATGCAAACATATGGAATGATGTTGAAAGCCAGGTCAATGGGTCGGAACAACTAACATGCTAACCGTGAGAATATTAGACAGTCTCATCTTTAAGCAAACATTAGAAACCAAAAATTAAAAATCTCTTATGTGATGGGTTGACCAGTGGAAATGAAAATGACTCAAAACTACAAGTCAGGAATGGGCAACTAAAATGTACTGAAAGAAGAATTATTTTATTTCACTAGTCTCCCGAATACTCATTTGTTGATCCCCTAAACCACCTTCTTTGGGCTCAGAAAGTGGCCATTTATCACATTATCACAATCATCATCACCATCGTCCTCATTCTTCTCCTTCTGGGCATCTGGCTATCAAACATTTATTGATCATTGCTGTGTGCTGGACTCTGTTCTAAGTTCTTGTATTTACTCAAGAATTATCACACCAGTATCTGAAGCAGATACCATTGTGATTCCCATTTTATAGATGAGGAAATTGAGGCTCCAAGAAGGATAAGAAAATAAATTTTCAGAGCATTACAGGTAGAGAAGTACATTAGAAAAGAACAAATTATCCCCCAGCTTTTGAGGCCTGCCCTGACATGCTCGCTGCAGCCTCCTGATTCCCTAACTCAGCGGTGACTCAATTTAGAACTCCAGGCTCTTCTTCGGTGACTCCAGTTCATCAAGGCTTGGGTGGAGCTTGGCTTGAGAGCCATGCTGGGGACTCTGCTGCACAGTGTCCCTGAGATTGTTGCAGAGGAGGTGTGAGAGGGGAGCTGTCAGCACAGCTCCCACCACAGCCCTGGGGACAAAGACAGCAGAGAGTCTCAGGATTTTTAGCAGCAGAACATCTTCCCCACACTCTCTGGAGGAAGGCTCAAGGGTAGAGCATGTCCTTGGTGCCACCCTTCAGGTGAAGGGTCAGGCTGGGGCCAGCATGCTGGTGACAGGCTAATTCTTTCTGTTCAAGAGCCGTATGGGCCATTGGAGGGACATGTGCCCCAAGAACTACTTCCTTTCAAACTCTGCTCAGAGTCACCTTCTCTCTGAAGACTTTCCTAATCCCTTACTACCCTCGCCCCCACCCCAGGCAGTGCTGGTCACTCCACGTTTTGGGTTCTCCTGAACCCTGTATTTGCTCCCTACAAAGAAATTTGCTATACTTCATTGCACCTGTTTATTCACATCTTGGACTCTTCCAAATAGACTCTAAGTCACTTGAGATGCAACTGACACAGAGTAGACATTCAATAACATTTCTAGAATGAGTGAATGAAGGTTAAATGAATAGTAATCATTGGGGTGAAATATTAGAGAGACAGAGGATTGTGGAAAGAGAATGGAGCCGGGTGTGACGGCTCATGCCTGTAATCCCAGCATTTTGGGAGGCCGAGGAAGGTGGATCACTTGAGGTCAGGAGTTTGAGGCCAGCCTGGCCAACATGGTGAAACCTTGTCTCTACTAAAAATAGAAGAATTAGCCGAGTGTGGTGGCACACGCCTGTAACCCCAGCTACTTGGGAGACTGAGGCACAAGAATCACTTGAACCTGGGAGGCAGAGGTTGCAGTGAGCTGAGATTGTGCCATTGCACTCCAGCCTGGATGACAGAGTGAGACCCTGTCTCAAAAAACAAAAACAAAAAGAAAAAAAGAAAAAAGAAAGATGGGCTTTCCAGTGGTGCAAAGGTAGCTGGGCACGGAAATCTTCCATGTTCTTGCACCTGTGGTCCCAGCTACTTGGGAGGCTAAGCAGGGAGCCCAGGAGATCGAGGCTGCAGTGAGCTATGGTTGTGGTTGTGAGTAGCCACTGCACTCTAGCCTGGGCAACAGAGCAAGGCTTCATCCTAAAAAACAAAAACAACAACAATAAACCCAAAAAACAAAAAAACGAAAAAAAAAACAAAAAGAAAGAGAAAGACAGCTATATACAGACTCAAGGACTAGCCATCCACATGCTGGTGTTGAAGGGCCCCACCTGTTTCCATCTGTGACAGGGACTGTTAGTTTCCTATCCCCCAAAGCTGTTTTCCTCTCCTTTTTTACCATATAATAGAGCACAGCTTCCATAATACTGCCAGGATGTACAGGGCCAAAGCTTATGAAACAAAGGTTGGTAACTTTGGTCCCAAGTTGGTAACTTAATTTTTCATGGCCTCTCTCTGCTAATAATTTTTAACTGACTTTAAAAAAGTTAGCTTAGGATCTTTGTAAACTGCAGTTTATTGTAGACTTTTTCTTTCTCCATAACATTCATGTGTGTATTAGTTATTATTATCTTGATAACAAGTAGTTGCACTGTCCCTAGGCTTAGCACATAGAACACTCATGCCACAGTTCAATGTGGGTCTCCGATTGCCAGTCATTTAGGAACTCAGACTTAAAGTCTAGTGATCCCATCATCCTCTAAGGCCTCAACGTCCCTTTCTGGGCCCTAGGCTCTTGTCATTTGAACTACAGAGGAGGCAAGAGGGAGACCACTGAGGACTACACTAAGTATTATGGGATAGGTCTGAAAATGTTGCACATTACTTCTATCCACATCCCATTGGCTGAAACTCAGACAGGAAGACACAGCTGACTAAAGGGAGGCTGAGTGAAGGGATCCTGTCTGTCTGTCTGCTGGTTATTCTGCATCTGTCCCCCAGTTTTATTCTCCGTTCTCCTTGGCCCTGATCTTTGACACAGAAGACTGATTCTGTGGACAACATTACCCAGAGACTCCTACCTTCTGGCTTCCGGATAGGTTCAATGTGGGAGGCACAAGTAAGAGATTGGAGAGCAAGAGTTTGGAGTATTTATGCTTTTCTCCCTTCCTGCATTTGACTGTGCAATAGAGTCTGACTCTGTCTGTAGTGTCTGACTGTCCGCAGAATTTAGGCCTCCATCCACCCTCGCCCTGCCCACCATCACGCATCTGGTACTTCATGTGAGGAACTCGCCATCCCCAAGCTCTGAGCTCTAGATGCAGTGAGATGCTTGAGTCCCTCAGCTTCATGCCAACTTGCACCTGCCCTTCCCCAAAGTCCTCTGTGTATTAGTAATAGTCTATCTTTCTTACTCTCTTGGTGCATGAAGGAGGGTCATTAGTCTCCACATCTAGTCTATTCATGGAGAGGAAGTCTGTACCCTACTGGTGGAATGACCAGAAAGCCGGCTGTGTTATCCAGCACTTGGTAACCTAGAAGTGGTAATGGCTTTCTATTCTTGCCAGTTCCTGGACACCTCAACTTCCTGGATTGACTTTCTTCATCCTGTCCATGCTTCTGTGTCTAGTCCTTTCTTTAGAGTCTCTTGAAACATCAGAGTCGGATTCTGTTTCCTGCAGGAAATCTGATGGATATGGGAAGAAGAGGGAGCTGGTTTAGTGAGCATTATGTCAGTTGCTGTCACATTATGATCCGTGCCAATTTTTAAGTTTTATTATTGGCTTTCAGCAAACATAGATACATATGGTCAACATCATTTGTCATATATATGCACTCAAAATATATAATACATATACTGATGAAAGTGATGGACTTTTATGAGGAAATTTAGTAGATGAGGGTCTTTTTCATATTGTTTAAAAATTTTGCTTTCAGATGTTTTTTGAGATTAAGATAGGATTTGAACATTGGGATGAATGTTCAAATCCATCTCAATGAATCTGGGATGAAGACTGCTCATCTAAGACTGGGCTTTGGCTAACTGGGGGACAAGCATGCTTTATATAAATTTTCACTGTAGGGTCCGAAGTAATTTTTTTTTTTGAGATGGGGTCTTGCTCTGTTACCCAGGCTAGAGTGCAGTGGCACAATCTCGGCTCTCTGCAGCCTCTGCCTCCTGGGTTCAAGCAATTCTCCCACCTCAGCCTCCCCTGTAGCTGGGATTACAGGGATGTGCCACCATGCCTGGCTAATTTTGTATTTTTCACCATATTGGCCAGGCTGGTCTTGAACTCCTGACTTCATGATCTGCCCACCTCAGCTTCCCAAAGTGTGGGATTATAGGCATAAGCCACCGCACTCAGCCAGCCCAAAGCAATTCTTAGTGAAGGAGTACTGCTGTAAAAATTAGTCTGCAAACTAGATGCATTTCCTGCTCCAATTCATCCTGCTGAGATGAATGTAGATGTGCGTGTCGTCGAATCACCTGATGCTGGGAATAGGTCCCTTGTCATTAAGGAGGGAGATGCCAAGGAAGTCAGGGTGAGAGGTGTGTGTTCCCACAGTGTTGTGTGGAGTTCCACAGATGACCTAGTTACTTGTGTCTTGCTGTCAGTTTCTGCAGTTAAATTAGGCAATTGTAACTTGTGTTTCTCTACTTTGATTTCATATCAAACATCCTGCAAATTGGCGGGCATTTTTCAAATTCCCTTAAAGTTTGTGAACAAGAATCTCCAAGGAGCACTTGCTGTCTCTGTGCCTGATTTGTGTGTGTGCTCACTAGCTGGCAGCTTGTTCCAGGCTCTCCGGTGTTAAATTAATAACAAATGATGTAGAGCTGACACGCAGGTGAAACTGGAGGGAACCATGATATTAAAAAAAAATCTCAATCTATTATGTAGCACAATGTGCAACACTTTGTCAGATTTTGCCTGTAGGTATCTTAATTTTACTTAAATATTTTGCTCATATCTTTTTAACCCAGAGGATGGGAACATAGCCCTTAGCATCTCTCAAGCAGACTGTGTAGCATATGTTAGTGTGATACAGAATACTAAACTTCGTCAGTTATTTGGCATTATTTGAAAAGGCACTAGATAAAATAAAAATAAAGAAGATAAAAATACTTTCATGGTGGAGGAATTGTCTGATTCTCACTCGACGTTATAAGGGGGCATATTTTGGATCAATATAAACATTATTTTCTCACAGGCAGAACCATCCAACTATGACTGCCTCAAAGTCAGTGTACTCTTTGTCACTATAAGTATTTAAGCAATTGCAGATCGTCTGCCAGGATTCTTTGGAAATGATTCATAGCAAGTATGCAGAATATTGGAAGAATACTTTGCAGTTTTTAAACCACGTGCTTTCCATCTGTTTTACATATTTAATTCAAATGTAGTCTTTTAAAAACTGCTATGGAAAATTAATATACACACGTAGGGATAATAATATAATGAACCCTTATTACTGATCTCCCAATTTCAGCAATGAGAACATTTCTTTTAAAGAAGAGTGCCACTGCTAAAAATGAATTTAGAAGCCTCTGGATTGGATGATGCCTGAAGTCCCCCAAATTCTATTTTATAGGCAATATAAGTGTCAGCTTTTCTGTCTTGCACACCATTTTCTTGTAATAAATTGAAAGAGACTTTGATTGCTCCCCCCTTTTCCCCAGAACTGTCCTCTTGGTCACTGGCCTTCTTTATCTCCACTCCCAGCTTTGCTGGGGACAACTACTCATTTTGCTGCTGGCGAATGTCTGGAAGTCCTAGATATAATTCCTGGATAAATATTGCTTCTTCTCTGTGGTGCTCATGGAGGGTGAAGATGGAGCAGGCTTCACACCCCTTTCTGCTCTCTTCCTCTCTTTCCTTCCACACCACCAGGCTTTACTTTTTTTTTTTTTCTATTTGCAAATCATTTATCTGCAAAGGGTCCAGAATCCAGAATGTAGAACTCTTACAACTCAATAGTAATAAGACAATAACTCAACTTAAAAGTGGACAAAGGATTTGAGCAGACATCACTCCAAAGAAGATATATAAGACTGGACACAGTGGCTCATGCCTGTAATCCCAGCACTTTGGGAAGCTGAGGCGGGTGGATCACTTGAAGCCAGGAATTCAAGACAAGCCTGTCCAACATGGTGAAACCCCATCTCTACTAAAAATACCTATATATATATATATATATATATATATATATATATATATATATTAGCTGGGAGGGGTGATGTGCTTGTAATTCCAGCTACTCAGGAGGCAGAGGCATAAGAATTGCTTTAACCCAGGAGGCAGAGTTTGCACTGAGCCCAGATTACACCACTGGACTCAATGTGGGTGACAGAGTGAGACTCTGTCTCAAAAAAAAAAAAGGTAATGGCCAAGAAGCACATGAAAATATGTGTAACATCACGAGTCGCTTGGGAAATACAAATGAAAGCCACAGATGTACTTCACAGTAACTAGGATGGCTATGATTGTATTAGAAAGGAAAAATAAGTATTGTTGAGGATGTGAAGAGATTGGAACACATACATATTATTGATGGAATGTGAAATGCGGCAGCTTCAGTGAAAAACTGTTTGGCAGTTCCTCAAAAAGTAAAACATAAGATCATAAGTCCCCCACAGCTCTACTCCTGCCGATACACCCAGGAAAAACAGAAGATGTATGTCCACATAAATACATGTACATGAATGTTAATAGCAGGATTATTCACAATAGCCAAAAAGTGAAAACCACTCGATGTCCATCATCTGATACTGAATAAACATACTATGTTCATACAATTAAAAAAACTCACCAGGCTTTACTGAAGGGTTGAGGGAACTGCAGGGAATGATAGCAAAAGGAAAAGTCTAAAATTTCAAAATCTGAAAAGTCAAATTTCCAAATTTGACTGTCCCTTTCATTCAAGAACTGGCACCTATCCAGCAGTTATACCTGTCCTGAGGGTTCCCCCTCATAGGCATTCACAGACCCTAATTTCGTTTCTTCTGTCCACAAATTTGCACAATTTCACAAAGGTGCTTCTTTTTGCTAAACTTCCATGATGTGGCTGCCCATTGGTTTTTCAGAAAACCACCTCTTATACTAATATTGATCTCTCTCTTCAAATCAGTACATTTCCCCAAGGCTAGTCTAAATTATTCAGTTTAGAATACCACTCCAGAAGAAGGGCTCCAGGATGACAGTCGGTTTTGACCTTGTCTTGCTAATGCTGTGGCGTAGTTTAAGGAGATATGAATGTTCCAAGCCCACCCTCACCAGTGGGGCCACTGTCGCCCTTTATTCTCCGTTTTGTTCATTGAGTAACTGGTAAAACAAATATAATTACCCATTTCCTAAGGGAAAAACAAATATAATTACTCATTTCCTAAACACAGTTGAAGCTACATGCTTGAAACTGAAGGTCACAAACTTTGTAGCCAGCAAATTTGACCTAGTATGTGGATATTTTGTTTATCCAGTATGATGTGGGCCTACATAGTTAAAAAAAATGGGAATTGTTAGCAATCCTTAAACTCGAGAGATTTTACATAAAAATCCAGATTTCTGGCTTTCCTTGAGGAATAGGAACACCTGGCAACTGAGCATTCATTCCTGCTTTAGAACCAAGTGTCTGGAACTGAGTGCCTTCTGCTTCATTGGAAGAAGGGTGATCTCTCTTTGGTTTGACTTAGGTCTCATTTTCTCCATAGTATTCCCAAGAACTAAGGCAGTGAATTAGTTGCTTTTTGTTATCTTGCACTGGCCCATTTCTCTTTCTTACCTGGCCCCTGTAGGCATTTGAATTTGTGAGCCTTGATTTAAACCCATAAAGAAGAGCAATATTTTCCTGACTGCCCGGTTGGCACTCCAATGTAGTTGTCTGCTTCTTACGCTAAGAAGTATAGGTTCTTTTTTTTTTTTTTTTAACATCCTCCCTGTGCATTCAAATTTGTCTCCCCCAATTCTGCAGCTATTTTTTTTTTTTCTCAAAAGGCTCATTACTGAGCACACATCTCTTTACGACTCACCTCTGTAAATCCCTGAGACTTCATGAGATTCTCAGTTAAAGTGAATTCTCAGCTGCACAATCTGGGGAGAAGAGACTAAGGGGAAAGGAGTGACTTTATTTTTTAGTAACACATGACTTAAAATCTTGACTATTTATTATATTACCCTTACCCATGCCTGGGTTGCTTCTGGGGTCTCTAGAGTGAATTAATATTTTCATTTAGTTTTATTCTTGAAAGGGTGAGTTTCTCCACACATAGCATGGCTTCGTCTTCTGGATAGAGGCAATAAATAAGCAAACTGTAAATAATTTAAATGATTCAGTAGTGATAAGTGCTGTTTAGAAAATAAAACAGAGATTTATGTTAGAAGGTGGGTTCACCTCTCTAAAAAGGTGGCACTTAAAGTGAGACCTAAATGACATGAAAGAACCTCTGAGAAGGTTTCTGTGGTACAGCAAGTACAAGATTCTGAAGCACAACAGATTTTGATTGGAAAGGGGTTGAAGAGAACTTGGTGAATAGAGAGGGGAGAGATAGGGGATGAGGTCAGAGTGATGTGTAAGAAGCAAGACATCAGGGACCATGATGGGGTCTTTGCGTTTTATTTCAAATACACTGGGAAGCCTTCAGAAGCTTTAAGCAGGGCCATCATGTAATTTGCTGTACACTGTTAAAGACCACACTGGTAGTCATGTGAAGAAAGGATGGTGGGGGAAGAATCAATGGCTGCAGGGAAATGAATTTGCAAGCCATCCACGAGTTTCAGGTGTGGGATTACGGCAGTTTGGTCTATCGCCTAGGATTAGGATTGTGATACTACTGGTTGATTGCAACATAAACTCAACTCTATTGGCTTCATCAAAGGGGTTTCTCACATAAGAAGCCTGTTAACGGGCAGTCCATAGCTGCTCTTCTGTGCCTCTAAGAGTCCAGGCTCTGCCAGGTGCAGTGGCTCACACCTATAATCCCAGCTCTTTGGGAGCTCGAGGCAGGCAGATCATGAGGTCAGGAGTTCAAGACCAGCCTGGCCAACACAGTGAAACCCCGTCTCTACTAAAAATACAAAAATTAGCCGGCCATGGTGGTGGGCACCTGTAATCCTAGCTACTCAGGAGGCTGAGGCAGGAGAATCACTTGAACCCTAGAGGCAGAGGTTGCAGTGAGCTGAGATTACGCCACTGCACTCCAGCCTGGGCGACAGAGCTAGCATCTGTCTCAAAAAGAAAAAAATAGCTCAGGATCTTTCTGTTTTCAGCCTCTGTCATTCCAACATGTTGCTCTCGTTCTCATGGTTGACAGACGGCTGCTGTACCTCCATTGCATGTGCTGCCTTTTTAGGTCAGAAGGGCAAAAGGGGAAAATCACTTCCCTTTATCAGGAAAATATTGTACTGATTATTGTTATCTGCAGGAAACTGAATTTACTCCCGCAATACTACTGCAATCCTACTTGGCCCCTGTAATGTTGAAGACCAGATGCAAAGGCGTCATCACCACTGCTCCAGGAAGATCCAAATCAGACTGCGTTCCCAGCACAGCCACCTCTCCTGTTCTCTTCTTCTTCCCTGGTAATGGAGCCCCTGATTCATACATGGACTCATGACTGTTCAGAAGAAGACTGCATTTTCCGATCTCCCATGCATCTAGGTGAGGCATATGGCTCGGTTCTGGTTAGTGGGATTTAGGTCAAAGTGTCATGTTCACATGGACACTCCCTTGTCTGACCTTCTTCCTTTCGAGGACTGGAAAGCAGATGTGATGGCTTGAGCTGCAACAGCCATCTTGGATGATGAGAGGAAGACATACATGAATGTGACAGAAAAACAGAGAGAAGAAGCCTGACTCACTCATGACTATACAGTTACCAAATCTAGCTTTCTGCAAGAAAAGTTTCTAAATGGCTTTCTTTGTAGCCTTCAGTGGGAATCCTAAAACCTCTAGTGTCAGGAAAACCCCCATATAGAGAAAGGACAGAAAACAGCTAAAACCTAGCTCCCCTCTTCGCCCCTGTCCCTGCTCCCCCAAAGACTAAAGGTTGGATGGGCCTGGGTGATATGGTGAAATGTGCCAATCTCAATCACATGTCAGATGCCTCCATGTCAATCTTCTGGTTTCCCTGGGCTACACTGGAAGAAGGATTGTCTTGGGCCACACATAAAATATGCTAACACTAACAATAGCTGATGAGCTGAAAAAAAAAAGAAACTGTAAAAAAACCCATACATTTTAAGAAAGTTTACAAATTTGTGTTGGGCCACATTCAAAGCCATCCCAAAACATCCTGGAGGCTGCAGGTTGGACAAGCTTGTTCGATGTAATCAAGAAATAAAATTTGTTTTACTTATGCCATTTAGTTTTGTGTTTTTTTCTGCTACATATATAGCTAAACCTAGTCCTAATTATGTCAAAGATTTTATTTGAATGTCTTTTGTCTACCTGGCAAAATCTTATTTATTCTTCAACACTCAATTCAATATAAACTCTCTGTAACTACTTTTTTTGTCTTCTCCATTGTTATACGTAAATTTTCAGTGCTGCAAAGAAAAGTCAGCTCTGGGACAAAGGATCTCTCAGCAAGACAATCTTTACTTTCTGCAGAAAGAGTACACTCACCAGCAGTCTTGCCACAAGAGTACAATGAACAAAGGAAAAGCAGACATATTTGTCCTTCACGCATTTGCGGGTCATCCTTCCTGCTGTGTCTAATCTCTGTTGGTTGGAGCCAGACCTCACAATCTAAAACTGAACCTGATTGGCTAATAACTTAAAACTTTCTTGAATAGCTAAAGGTAATGGAGAACAAAAGGAAAAGAGGAAGTCCAAATAAGGAAGGGACAGAAAGTTGCTTGTGAAAGGACTTAGAAAAATATAGCATAAATATCTTGGTTAAAGTACAAGGACATAGAATGTACTACGTGCCTGTGAGCATGTCTAACAGCTCCATAGGGTGGGGTTTAACAAAGAGTTATTAGCAAAAAGTAAGAAGGCTTTGAAGAAAGTCTTTAAAACAAACTATTATTTCTAACACTTATGATTTATTCTTTAACAAGAAAAGAAACTTTGAAGAGAGATTTTCTACTTCCCACATCCATGATAGAACTATAGAATTATTCATTCTCCTATTTCTTGTTTGAAGCGTTGTTTCCAGCCATTTTTTTAAGCACTTTTTTTTTTTTTTTTTTTGAGACAGAGTCTCACTCTGTTGTCCAGGTTAGAGTGCAATGGCATGATCTTGGCTCACTGCAAACTCTGCGTCCTGGGGTCAAGTGATTCTCCTGCCTGAGTATCTGGGATTTCAAGCATGCACCACCACGCCCAGTTAATTTTTTTATATTTTAAGTAGAGATGGGGTTTTGCCATGTTGGCTAGGCTGGTCTTGAACTCCTGAACTCAGGTGATCCACCTGCCTTGGCCTCCCAAAGTGATGGGATTACAGGCATAAGCCACCATGCCCAGCCCCCAGCACATCTTATGTTATCTTAATAGCTTACATCATGTCACCTTTGCCTGTCAGTGAACTACATGAGGATAGAGACTGTTATTTATCTGTGTATATCCGGTCTTATAACAGTGCCAGATAAATGGTAGATATCTAAAGCTAACTTGAACTTTTAATTTTTTTTTTTTGAGACAGGGTCTTGCTCTGTCCCTCAGGCTAGAATGCAGTGGTACCATCATGGCTCACTGCAGCCTCAACCTTCTGGCCTCAAGTATTCCTCCTACGTGGACTCCCAAGTAGCTGGGACTACAGGTGCATGCCACCGTATCTGGCTAATTTTTATTTTTTTTTTGTAAATATGAGTTCTCACTATGTTTCCCAGGCTGGTCTCAAACTCCTGGGCTCAAGTGATCCTCCTGCCTTGGCCTCCCAAAGTGCTGGGATTACAGGTGTGAGCCGCCATGCTAGGCCTGAACTTTCAATTTTTGATTTTTGTCTTTTTTACATTTCAGTCACGGTTGTATGGTTTTGATTTTTTCTTTCTTCTGGTGGGGGTGATTGGGGAATCTGAAAGCTTTATGCATGAGAAAAAAGTTGCTGTTTTCATACAGATCATGACATTTTGCAAAATTTATTTGTAAAATTATACAGAAGTGAAAGTCTTACGGTGTCATTTCTATTACATGCTGTTCACCAAGGCTGCTCAAATTTAAAAAGAAAGGAAATAGATGCTACCTCTTGAAAGAGTGGTGGCAGCTGGGCGCGGTGGTTCACACCTGTAATCTCAGCACTTTGGGAGGCTGACGTGGGTGGATCACTTGAGGTCAGGAGTTCAAGACCAGCCTGACCAACATGGTGAAACCCCATCTCTACTAAAAATACAAAATTAGCCAGGCATGGTGGTGGGTGCCTATAATCCCAGCTACTCTCAAGCAGGAGAATTTCTTGAACCCAGGAGGCAGAGGTTACAGTGAGCTAAGATCATGCCATTGCACTCCAGCCTGGGCAACAAGAGCAAAACTCCATCTCAAAAAAAAAAAAAAATTAAATTAAATTAAAAAAAGAGTGGTGGCAAGATTCTGGAAGGGCACATGGGACTAAAACTATTGTTGCAGCCATTTTTGAAAAATGCAATCTGCTACCATCTACCTTCTGGCCACAGCAAGGCATATCCCTCACACATTCAAAACACATTTGCCCTAAAGCTTCATCCCTGCTTTGACTCAATATCTAGTATTCCAGCACTTAAATCAGGTCCAAGTGAGGATGAGGCTCTTCAAATATTGTTCCTCCCAAACAACTCCTTGAGAACTATTCCTTTTGATTGGAAGACCGGTAACTAGAGTGACACATTATCTGGGTCTCAGTTTCTTAACATACAATGTTGGGGTAGGCATGGAATGGCCACTATAGATATTCCTGTTCACAGAGTGAAGGGACTCCCTTTAAAAGAAATATCTAAGTTTAGAGGGCTTATGTTTAAAGCAACCTTAGCCATCTTACCTTGTTTTCTGCAGGAAAAGTTTCTAACTTGCTTTTTTTTTTTCTTTCTAGCCCTCAGTTGGAATCCTAAAATCTCCATTTTCAGGGAAACTCCTGTCTAGATCAACAGCAGAAAGTAACTAAAATCTGGCTCCCCCTCACCCCATCCCACCTCCCCAAAGACTAAAGGCTGGGTCAGCTTGGGTGAAAACCAAGGGAGTGGAGGGAAGATAATTTTTGAATTAGACCTCTTTGAGGGAAGGAAATGTCCTTATGATGCACTGGTGAAAGACAGAACTGGCCAGGTGCAGTGGCTCACCCCTGTAATCCCAGCACTTTGGGAGGTTGAGGCGGGTGGATCACCTGAAGTCAGGAGTTCGAGACCAGCCTAGCCAACATGGTGAAACCCTGTCTCTATTAAAAATACAAAAATTACCTGGGTGTGGTGATGGATGCCTGTGGTCCTGGCTACTCGGGAGGCTGAGGCAGGAGAATCAGTAGATCCTGGGAGGCGGTGGTTGCAGTGAACCAAGATCGCACCAGCCTGGGCAACAAAGGGAGACTCAAGAAAAGTCTCAAGAACAAAAAGAGAGAGAGAGAGATAGAGAATGAAAGTGAACTTTAGTCATTATGTGGCTTTAAGCTTCTTCGCCAGGGAGGTAAGGTCTTAACCATCTTCTTTCCGAAGGAGCTGTGTGATGTGAAGA
Organism: Ateles fusciceps; assembly: GCA_036589455.1. Lineage (NCBI taxonomy): Eukaryota > Metazoa > Chordata > Mammalia > Primates > Atelidae > Ateles > Ateles fusciceps. Next base: position 866,787 of record JAZHEH010002042.1, read on the forward strand.
CACTGTAAAATCTGTGGGCTGAAGCTCACCTTTCACCTGGATGCGGAAGCATGAGGGAGGTGTTACCTTAGCTCTTAACTCCAGTGTTAGACTCACTGGAAAGTACTTCTCTGGCAGGGGAGTGGGCAGGTGTGGGGTTCTGCAGTTGCAATTTTTGGGGTGTGGTGAGGAGATTTCATCCACTTGGGCAGATGGTGAATCTGGATCACGTGGAAAGAATGGTGAGGCTTCCTTGGGCTTACTAGGAAGACAGAAATGACGGCTGCCATGCAAAAGGATGTCTTTGTGACTAAGACGTGTGGACAGCAGGCTATGTGAGAGACATATTCATAATCTTGATTGTGGCGATGATTTCACAGTTGCTATGTATGAAATTGTTCAATTTAAGTACTGTAGTTTTTGTATGTCAATCATATCAATAGAATTGTTTTCTAAAATGTAAGAAAAAAAGGGTAACGGCACACAGCAGTTACAGGCACACAACTCTGAAGTCCAGCATGTGCTGCCAGTTCTGTGGTTAGGGCTCAGTCCTGACGTCTAGGTCGGACACTAGCATTAGGACTCACCGTGGCTCTTGGCTCCAGCCCCTGAAATCCTCTTTTTTTTTTTTTCATAAAATGTGACTCCTGTGTGCACTTGAGTAATTTTCTCACTCTGTTTCCTACTCACAGAAATTTGAGGTTTCAAAAGCTTCATTTTATTTTTTTACTATCTATCCCTTTTGTTTCAAGTAATGGAATTCCTTTGAAAGTGTTGTATTTCATTGTGTGAATCAATTTGTAATTCATTCCATTAGAAAAGCCACAAATCTATTCCCAAATATCTCCAGCTTAGACTCCCTGTAAGGCAGCTGAGGGACGATGACATAAAGACTAATCCTACAGGGACTTTTTTTCTGTTTGGAAGGGGTTGTGCCTTCTGAGACCATAACACATGGTTTTACAGTCACATCCTTGGCTTCATCTTTAGTTCATGCTTTTCTGATAGTGCCCTGGATTGTGTGTGTGTGTGTGTGTGTGTGTGTGTGTGTGTGTGCACAGCAGGGAGGGTTGGGTCTGGAAGGTATTTCTTACATTTTGTATTGTTCGCTATCTGGAAAGCCAGTTTTATTTTTAAACCTAGCAAGACCTAGCTCCTTTATATTAACAATTCTCTCTAAAGTTTATTTAGTCTAGTTTGTTTCTCTACTCACATTTTACTGTAAGTGGCAAACAGAGCAAGGCAGCACCTTCACCTCTTTGCTTGGAAATTTCCTTAGCTAGTATATTAGTCCATTCTTACATTGCTATAAAGAACTACCTGAGACTGGATAATTTGTTAAGAAAAAGAGGTTTAATTGGCTCACGGTTCTGCAGGCTGTACAGGAGGTATGGCTGGGGAGGCCTCAGGAAACTTACAATTATGACGGAGGATGAAGGGGAAGCAGCCACGTCCTGCCTGGTTGGAGCAGGAGGAGAGAGAGAAGGGGGAAAGGCTACATACTTTTAAACAACCAGATCTTGTGAGAATTTATTCACTATCATGAGAATAGCAAGAGGAAAGTCTGCCCCCATGATCTAATCACCTCCCATCAGGCCCCACCTCCAGCACTGGGGTTTACAATTAATAACATTTTCTTTTCATTTTTGAGACAGTCTTGTTCTGTTGCCCAGGCTGGAGTGCAGTGGCATGATCTTGGCTCACTGCAGCCTCCACCTCCCAGGCTAAAGCGATTCTCTCACCTCAGCCTCCTGAGTAGCTGGGACTACCAGGCATGTGCAACCACACCCGGCTAATTTTTGTATTTTTTATAGAGATTAGGTCTCTCACCATATTGTCTAAGCTGGTTTTGGACCCTTGGGCTCAAGCAATCCTCTCACTTCAGCCTCCCAAAGCGCTAGAATTACAAGTATAAGTCACAGTTCTTGGCCCAGAATGACATTTTCTATTTCCATGTTCTCATAGTGCTATCGTTTAGATATTTGTCTCCTCTGAATCTCAAGTTGAAATCTGATTCCCAAGGTTGGAGGTGGGGTCTCAAGGGAGGTGACTGGGTCATAGAGCAGATCCCTCATGAATAGATGAATGCCATCCCTTGGTGGTAGGTGAGTTCTCAGTCTGTCAGCCGCTGAGAGAGCTGGTTGAAAAAGAGGCTGGCACCTCCCTCTTTCTCGCCCATTCTCTTGCCATGTGACTGCAGCCCACACTGGCTTTTCTTCACCTTCTGCCAGGAGTGAAAGCAGCCTGACCCTTCACCAGAGGCAGATACTGGCATCGTGCTTCTTGTACAGCTGGCAGCATCATGAGCCAAATAAAACATTTTTCTTTTTCCTTTTCTTTCTTTTTTTTTTTTCCATTTTTTGAGACAGTCTCTGTCGCCCAGGCTGGAGTGCAGTGACACAATCTCAACACACTGCAGCCTCTGCCTCCCAGGTTCAAGTGATTCTCCTGCCTCGGCCTCATAAGTAGCTGGGATTACAGGTGTATGCCACCATGCTCAGCTAATTTTTGTGTGTGTGTGTGTGTGTTTTTAGTAGAGACGGGTTTTTACCATGTTGGCCAGGCTGGTCTCGAACTTCTGGCCTCAAGTAATTCACCCTTGGTCTCCTAAAGTGCTGTGATTACAGGAGTGAGCCAATGTGCCTGGCTGAAGCATTTTCCTTTATAAATGACCAACTTCCAGGTATTCCTTTGTAGCCCCCCAAAATGGACTAAGACACATAGGCAACAGTGTTGCTAAATTCTTTGCTACTAAATAAGAAGGATCCCCTTTCCTTCCTCTAGCTTCTGGTAACATTTTCTTAACTTTTGTAATGAACCTTCTCTGACAACCTTTTAGGGGCCATGATCAATTCTGCTAATGGTCTCTTAAAGGTCCTTGGAACTTCTACCGATCACTTGATCCTGAAGCCACCAGTATATATTTTGGGACCTTACTAGAGCAGCAGCCCACTTCCAGGTACCAAAATCTGTTTGTTTTGTTTTTGATGGAGTTTTGCGCTTGTCCAGGCTGGAGTGCAGTGGTGCTATCTCGGTTTGCTGCAACCTCTGCCTCCTGGGTTCAAGTGTTCTCCTGTCTCAGCCTCTTGCGACTAGCTGGTATTAAAGGCACCTGCCACCATGCCCAGCTAATTTTTGTATTTTTACTAGAGACGGGGTTTCACCACATTGGCCAGGCTGGTCTGGAACTCTTGACCTTAGGTGATCCACCTGCCTCAGCCTCCCAAAGTGCTGGGATTATAGGCATGAGCCACTGTGCCCGCCCCAAAATCTGCTTTTAAGCACCTGGTAGACAGTGGATATTTGATGTAGAATTATATTTTCAGTTCTTTATTTTTGTCTTTTTCACATTTTAAATGATGCGCATAGGTAGTTATGGTTATTTTCATTTTTTTCTTATTAGATAGAGTCCAGTGGGGAATCTTAAAGCTTTCTGCATGAAAAGAGAGTAGTAGTTTTTACAACGGATCAATGACATTTTGAAAAATTTTTCTTTTAAAATTACTTGAGCACACAATTTGAGACAATGTAATTTGTTTTAACTCCATAGGGACATTCACAGGAGCAAGGTAATAGTTTATAAAATAAACACAAAGATCAAAGTCGTTTGAAATTCAGACTGATTTTCTATCTTTTTTGGGGAGGTAGGGGGAGGTTGTTGAAAAAGATAAACCTTTCATTCATTTTTATTTAGGGCCATTCTTGCCAGCAAGGGAAATTTAATCCATTCCAACCACCAAATCGTTGACTGTACATTTATTCATTAAAGTAATCAATCAGTAGGAACAGGGTTTCCTTTCTTTTAATATATTAAATGGTAAAAATGATGGGTTCATAAAAGTATCTAGGAATTTTCATTTCTTATCCTAGGTCAGCTGTCTGCAACAGTGTAATCCCATCTGTGGGAATTTGACATAGCTTGCCTGCTTTTTCAGTTGTTTTATGTGCACATGTAACATATATGTAGCTTCCTGTAGGCCCCTGTGCAAGAAGAGAGTGCTGGCAACAGTAATTCAGATTAAGGGCACGAGAGAGAACAGAAGCATTACAATTTGCACATATCTGGAGACAAACACTGGCACCCTGGTTAGGATGTTGATGCATTCCTCCATCAGCCCCTGCAACTGCTTGCTTCTGGTGTCTGTGACTGACAAGTCCTGTGATCTGTCCTCTGTCATGGACCCTGGCAGGAACAAATCCACTCATAGCCTTTGAATTTCAAAAGCAGAAATAAAATGACTGCAATCACACAACTACTATTTTTCTGTCATCATAATTTATGAGGATGGTCTTTGATATTTTTGAAGATGGTTGATATTTTAAAGAAAATAGCATATTTGGCCGGGTGCAGTGGCTCACGCCTGTAATCCCAGCACTTTGGGAGGCTGAGGCAGGCAGATCTCCTGAGGTTGGGAGTTGAAGACCAGCCTCACCAACATGGAGAAACTTTGTCTCTACTAAATATACAAAATTAGCTGGGCATGGTGGCAGATGCCTGTAATCCCAGCTACTCAGGAGGCTGAGGGAGGAGAATCACTTGAACCTGGGAGGCGGAGGTTGTGGTGAGCCAAGTTCGCACCACTGCACTCTGGCCTGGGCAAAAAGAGCAAAACTTCATCTAAATATATATATATATATATATATATATATATATATATAATACATGTAGCACATTTAAACTTTTTTTTTTTTGCTGCACAACTTGTACACAGAAAAGTGTTCCAATTGTAAACAGACAGCTCAACAACATTCACGAATAGAACACACCTGTGTAACCAACACCCAGATCAAAAAGCACCATCTCAGATACCCCTTTCTAGTTCTTTCAGTGACTGATCCTAAAAGTAACCACCACCTTGACTTCAAATACCACGGATTAGTTTTTCCTGTTGCTAAAACTTTATATAAACATAGTTACATGGTAAGTAGCCTTTTTAAAGCATTTATTTTTAAAGCTTTGTTCAGGTCTGATGTTGTACAATACATTCCATATATTGAAAGGCTACAAATTTGATGAGTTTTGACATATGAATACACCCATGAAACCATCACCACAATCAAGATAATGAACATATCCATCACTCCCAAAGTTTCCTTATCTACCCTCTCCCTGCCCCTCCTCTACTCTCCCCCAGGCCACCACTGATCTGCTTCTGTCACCATAAATCAGTTTGCATTTTCTAGAATTTGGTGGAAGTGGAATCATAGGGAATTTACTTTTTTGGTTTTTCACTCCCTATAATTATTTTAAGATGTACCCACACTATTTTGTGTATCAGTAGTTCGTTTTTTTATTGCTCATTAGTATTCTTTTGTTTGGACACACCACACTTTCTGTATCCACCCTTCTGTTAGTAAGTACTTTTTTGCATGTGGCTTCTTTGCTTAACATTGTGCTTGTGAGATTCATTCTCAGTAAGACATTTATGGAAGAAAAGGGAAAGTTACTAAGTAACATAGCAAGGGATAAAACTCTGCACCAGAAAAGATGAATCAATCTACATATGTGAGGTCATGGTCAACCTTAAGTCATTCGTATATTAGTTCAAAACATTTGTTGAGCATCTGCTTGGTACAAGATGTGTGAGGCATTGAGCATATAGTGAAAGGGTAGATTGTATTATTGTTCCTACTTGTTTTCTGCCTTTCTTTGTAGGGGAGATTATACATCCCTGTCTCTAGCCATGTGGCTTGCAGTGCATACCTGTATTTTTTATACTTTTCTGCCCTACTTATGTCAGGGGTGGGAAGTTGACTTACTTTGGCTGATGAAATGTGAGAAGAAGCTTGAAGAGCTATTGGGTGGTTTGGCCTTAGCCCTTTTTTCTCTGCCAGAAGATCATTATGTCCCCAGGTAGGGGTCGGGGTGGGGGTTCTTCAGCCTGTATTTGAATGAAGGCACACAGAACTGAACAACTGTTGAGCCATGGCTGATACAGTTGGTGAGCAGGAAATCTTTATTGTAGGCAATAGTTACAAATAAGAGCTTGGTCACTCCACATATGAGAAAATAAATTCTTAAATTATTCAATAATTAGTTGTGTTTTGATGATAATACAACATGCTAATGCACTTAAATTTATTTATTTTATTTTCTATATTTATATTTTTTGAGGCAGAGTCTTGCTTTGTTGCCCAGGCTAGAGTGCAGTGGTGCAATCTTGGCTCACTGCAGCCTCTGTCTCCTGGGCTCAAGCCGTCCTCCCACTTTAGCCCCTTCCCAAGTAGCTGGGATCATAAGCGCATGCCACCACACCTAGATAGTTTTTGTATTTTTTTTCAGAGACAGTATATCACTATGTTGCCCCAGCTGATCTCAAACTCCTGGTTTAAGTGATCCTCTCACCTAAGCCTCCCAAAGTGCAGGGATTACAGGCATGAGCCACTGCGCCTGACAGCCCTTTAAAATTTTAAGACTTTTTTGGTTTTAATCATCCCTTGATTCTTCCTTTACCTATATATTTTCTTTACTTTTAAAAGCAAATTTACCTTTAATTAAGAAATAAATAATTTCCTGCATGCTTCATTTATCTCATTTAATACTTGGTCTCCTATACAAGTGGCCAAAAACATATGAAGAATGTTCACATCTATAATCATCAGAGAGATGCAAATCAAGACCACGATGAGATACCGTCATACCAGTCAGAATGACTATTATTACAAAGTCAGAAAACAACAGATGCTGGTGAGGTAACGGAGAAAAGGAAATGCTTATACACTGTTGTAGGGAATATAAATTAGTTCAGCCTTTGTGGGAAGCAGTTTGGAGCATTCTTTCTAAAACTAGAATTACCATTCAACCCAGCAATCACATTACTGGGTATACACCCAATGGTACATATATATATACCCCAAAAGACACCTGCACACGTATGTTTATCTCGGTGCTATTCACAGTAGCAAAGACATAGAATCAATACAGGTGCCCATCAGTGGTGGACTGGAGAAAGGAAATGTGGTTCATATATACCACGGAATACTACACAGCCATAAGAAACAATGAAATCATGTCCTTTGTGGCAACATGGATGTAGCTGGAGGCCACTAGCTTAGGTGAATTAATGCAGAAACAGAAAACCAAATACCACTTGTTCTTACTTATAAATGGGAGCTAAACATTTGGTATACAAAAACACAAAGATGAGAACAAGAAACATTGGAGATTCCAAAAGGGGGAAAGGGATGGAGGGAGGGCAAGGGTTGAAAAACTATCTATTGGGAACTATGCTCACTTCCTGGGTGATGAGATCAATCATACCCCAAACCTCAGCATTCTGCAATATACTCATGTTACAAACATGCACATGTACCCCCAGATCTAAAAGAACAAGAACTTGGCCGGGCGCGGTGGCTCACGCCTGTAATCCCAGCAATTTGGGAGGCCAAGGAGGGCAGATCACCTGAGGTTGGGAGTTTGAGACCATCTTGGCTAACATGGTGAAACCCTGTCTCTTCTAAAAATACAAAAAAATTGGCCAGGTATGGCGACGTGCGCCTGTAGTTCCAGCTACTCGGAGGCTGAGGCAGGAGAATCACTTGAACCCGGGAGTTAGAGAGAGCTGAGATCACGCTGCTGCACTCCAGCCTGAGTGACAGAGTGAGACTCCATCTCAAAAAACCCAAAAACCACCCCCCCAAAAACCCCAAGAACTTGGTCATCTGATTTGTTCTCCTGAGGATACTAGGAGGTTTTAGGGCATGCATGGTGGTGTACACCTGTAGTTTCAGCTACTTGGGAGGCTGCGGCAAGAGGATCACTACAGCCCAGGAGTTCAAGGCCAGCCTGGGCAACATAGGGAGATTTTTAAATCTTTGAGAAATATACTAGAGATTTTAGACTGTTTCAAGGCCAGCCTGGGCAACATAGGGAGATTTTTAAATCTTTAAAAAAATATACTAGGAGATTTTAGATTGTTTCTTGGGATCCAATGAATTCAACAATCCCAAGAAGTTTCCACAATCCCCCTCTCTACCCTCTTCAGGTTATGAGTGCGATACTCTCCATTCTTCTTTCCCTACCTGTCAACCCCCTGCTCCTGCATTCGTGTTCTGCTTCAATCACAGAATCTCCTGTAATGTTAGGAAAGATGGCCAGGCATGGTGGCTCACGCCTGTAATCCCAGCACTTTGGGAGGCTGATGTGGAAGGATCTCTTGAGCCCAGGAGTTCAAGATCAGCCTGGGCAACATAGTAAAACCCCATTTCTACAAAAAATACAAAAATTAGGTGGGTGTGGAGGTGCACACCTGTAGTCCCAGCTACTTAGAAGGCTGAAGTGGGAGGATCACCTGAGCCTGGGAGGTCAAGGCTGCAGTGAACCAAGATCATGCCACTGCACTCCAGCCTGGGTGACAAAATGAGACCCTATCTCAAAATCAAACAGACAAATGAGCAAAAAAAAGAAAAAAAAAAACAAAAAAACAAACAAAAAACACAAGGTTAAGAAACTGCCAACACCTTATCAAAATTCCTACCAAAAGGTCTTCCTCTGTTAACCCAGTGAAGGAGGAAGTCTGGACTAAGACAGACTCAACTATATTTTCTTATGACCACACTACTGAATGGTTAATTTTCTTGTATGATTAGTTTACGCTGGGCCTAGGCTAACTGACAGAGTTGTGCACCTCTCTAAAAGGAGCCTTTTATGTCTTTATATTGTCTGAGAATCCATCTTACACTGTGCTGCAGTCTCTACCCTATATTGTAAAATTAAAATTTACTCATGAACTATGAAAGTCGTGCTCTTTATTTGGGCTCACGATCATACTTGTTGTCCCTATAAGGTTTAAAAACTCCTATTTCTGAAAGCTTACTTCCAAACTTGCACTGACTACCAACTACTAATATTACCTGTTTGGAGGAATCATTATAAAAGACTCTTTGAGAATGTAGCTTATGTGCAGATGTTGGAAAAATACATTTACCTGGTGATTCTTGGCTATAGTTGGCTTCAGGTCTGGTTGGATATGGAGTGATTTTGTGTGCTTGAGGTGCTCTATCTTTGCTCCACCCTTAGTTTGGATCCAGGAGCAGCACGGCAGATGGGGCAAAGCCAGGTATCCAAGGCCAGGCTCCCTGTGGGATTCCCTTTCTACCACCTACTAGGAGTGTAGCCTGGATGAAGCTACTTCATATCTCTGTGTGCCAGAGTTTCAACTGTAAAATGGACTATTTTTTTCTTTTTTGAGAAGCAGTCTTGCTCTGTCCCCAGGCTGGAAAACAGTGGTGTGATCTTGGCTCACTGCAACCTCTGACTCCCTGGTTCAAGCAATTCTCCTGCCTCGGCCTCCTGAGTAGCTGGGATTACAGGTGTGTGCCACCACGCCAGGCTAATTTTTGTATTTTTAATAGAGATAGGGTTTCTCCATGTTGGCCAGGATGGTCTCAGTCTCCTGACCTCATGATCTGCCCCCCCCCCCTTGCCCTCCCAAAGTGCTGCGATTACAGGCGTGAGCCACCATGCCTGGCCAAAATGAACTATTTCTAAAATAGTACTACATACCTCTTAGGTTATTCACGAGGGCTAAAGGAGTTAATGTAAAGAGAGCACTTAGCACAGAACCTGGCACCTGAGAAAGTGCAGTAGAAATGTTAGCATTATTAGTGGGCTGCATCAGCCCACCCTGTCCCTCCGTGTGGTGAGCATCCTGTTGGGATCTCTGGGCATTCCTGTCTGCAAAGGGAATTGTGAGGCGGTTCAGTGATGCTGCAGTTTATCTAATTCCTGAATAGGACTGGCACCAGACCACTTGAGCAGTGAAGTTGGTCTTCAGTAGTATTTGGTTCTCCCCCATCAGTTTTTGAGTCTTATTCTTCTCTTTGTCCCAGTTGGCCAATGTCTTGCTGATCCAGATTCTGACAACAATGGCAATGGGATGGCTTCACTCCTATCAGAACCAACTCATACATATTTCCAGTTTCTCATTATACGTCGTTTTTTGAGATGGGGTCTCACTCTGTCGCCCATGCTGGAGCAGTGGCGCAATCTCGGCTCACTGCAACCTCTGCCTCCCAGCTTCAAGCAATTCTCCTGCCTCGGCCTCCTGAGTAGCTGGGACTACAGTGCGTGCCACCACACTGGCTAATTTTTTGTATTTTTGGTAGAGATGGGGTTTCACCGTGTTAGCCAGCATGTCTCATTAAACTTTAAATGTATCCAACCAAAGATCTATCCATCTACCCCACCCACTCACCCATCCATCCATCTATCCATCCATCCAACAAACATTTAGGAGCACCTCCTATGTGCTAGGCAAATTTAAGGCATTGGGATATGCCAGGAAATGACATCATTTCTGTCTTCAAGAAGCTTGAAATTGATATTGGGTTAACCCACAGGAAATGACATGGAATGCCAAGAAGTCTGGCATTTTGATAGGCTACTAAGATATTTACGTTTTTTTCAGGGACTATTTCAAAACCTTTACATGGTTTGTAAAACCTCCTCTTCTTATTTAGAAGACATGATTATTTATGTAGGTATTTAAAAAGAGCATGATGCTGGGACATTCTGAGAGCCAAGAAGTTAGGAAGGCAGTGAAAGGGGAGTAGGCATTGTGAATAAAATTTAGATTTTAGGTAAAAATTGTGTGTCATAAGCTTTGCAGTTGGGACTTATCTACCCTGCCCAAAATGGGCTAGTAGCTGTGCACTGAGGCTCATCAGGACAGCATGAGGACAAGGTGATGATCAGATCCTTCTTTCTGGCTGCAGGACTAAGGGTGCTATTGCTGCAGCTGGCAAGGATGATCACAACGTGGTCCACACATTTCCAACGAGTCAGGTACCCATCCAATGGTGCTGCAATGCTTATTCTATTTCCAGCAAGTTATGAGAAAAATGTGCGCGAGCACTGTGTAAAATGCCAGCAGAGTTACCTTTGTGTGGTTTTTCTCACTTGAGATCTCAAAGTCAAGTTGAAATTCTTAAGTGTCTGTCCCTGTCCTTGGTAGCTGGATTCCCACCTCGCTCAGTCCAATGTCTCCCACGACTTCCCAATGTGTGGCTTGGCTCTGTCAAGCTGCTCTTGTTCTTGCTCACTAAAAATGATCTCATTCCCACTTCGAGGCTTTCACTCCCCTTCTGCCCCTTGATTAGATAATTCTTTTTACTTTCTGCCATACTTTTCTGGCTCCACTTAAAACTTCTTCAATGAAGCATTCCAGATTGCTTTACATCCTTAACAATCTCTATTTTCCCCTGTGAATTTCCAGGCTACTGTGCACATAATTTGGATTACACAATCTAGTCTTTAATTACATATTGCATTGCAGTGCTGGCTAGTTGTTTTGTGTGCTGGTGTGATTAACTGATCAAGTAGGAAGCTCCTGGAAGACTTCGTGTTCCTTACTTGGGCACGTCTCTGCACCTAGCACAGTGCTGAGCATATAGTGGGTACCCAACACTTGTACCGAGCACATACAGTATATACGGTATTGCAGGTATGGATCCCAGCCTTTTAAAGTCTGAAGCTTACACAATTTAACAAAGCCTTTTCTTTAAAGGAGAAGACTACAAGACTATGAATACAAAATCAGGAGCCAAAGTGGATATTTACATAAATACATCTCTAGGGCCCCATTTTGGGGGAAGAAACTTTCACAGGAGAGAGACTCTGGAACTCCAGCAGCCCCGAAATGAACAAATCTAGAGGTGTTTTTGGCCTTCCCAATCCATCTTCTCCATCTGTCTGATACAAACAACTTCAGGCCTCATTCCCTTTCCCACTGGCGCACCTTCCCTACCTTGGTAAACCAGCGAGGACCTCCCCTGATTTAGTCTGCACCAGCTAATGGGGCTGGGCGTGTAATTGCTAGGGAGGAAAACAGTGGTTGACAATTATGCATCAACAGCGTCATTGATCTTTTGGAGAAGAGAAGAGGGGCTTGCAACAGCCAAAGTATCTACACATTTATGTATTTTGTATTTATTCTATAAATGTATTTATGCCTTATATGGCATATGTCATTTAAATTGGAACAGGCGGAGTGTCAAGAGGCCAGGGCTATGTATTTATCATCTGAGCATGGTAGAGCCATTTCCTCTCCACCTAGGCTGTTGTTAGGAATCTGACCAGCTGGTGTCACTATGGGACCGTGGATACAGGCATCTTCAGCGCCCTTGGATTCGAAGAATTTTGGATTGGAGTTGTAGCCCTGGGAAAGATAACCTTCCTCCCACCCAGCGCCAGCCTTCACCTGACCTCCTCTCTCCCCCCTGCCTGCATAGTTTATAAAATTGAGAACTAGCTGACAGATTTAATTTTGATGGAGAATTACCTGTAGGCAAGAGGGCAATCAAACCCATACTGTTAAGGGGCGGCAGGGGGGTGGGGGGACAAAGGTAATGAATCTCTTCTGTACGTTTAGCAAATGGAGAGTGTCAGGCTAATAATCCGTCAGTTTCTTTTTCCTATGCAATAAGCTTCTGTTACATCTTGTTAGGTACAACTAACTCAGCACTATCTATAAGGGGCTGATTAACCAAGAGGTGCCATTCCCAAGCTTCTCATTTCCTGTGTCCTTTCTGCTACCTGCCCTTCCTCTATTTGGACCATCAAAGAGTCCCAGGTGAAATGGGGGATTTCAGATCAGTTTCTCAGTCACAAAGTTTTAGCAAATGATGGAGGTTTTGTATGGGAGAAACTCGAGAATAAAAGCTAAGAAGTGCTTTGGAATTCACTGCAGGTGGAAGGCATTTCTGCCCACGTTTCTTGTCACTACTGCGAATCATATAGTCTTTCATGGACCACGGGGGATCAGATAAAGCTCTCTGAGTTTAAATTTTGTTAAAGGAAGAGTCCTGCTGACTCAGGGTCATTAACTGGATAGCCGCAGTTTGCCAAGGCTGCCGTAATAAAGTGCCACAGATTGGGTGGTTCAACAGCTGACATTTATTTCCTGACAGTTCTGGAGGCTGGAAGTCTGAGAGGAAGGTGCAGGCAGGTCTGGGTTCTGGTGAGGGCTCTGTCCTTGGCTTGTAGATGGCACCTTCTCACTCTTTCCTCATGTGGCTTCCCTCTGTGTGCTCCATCCCTGCTACCCTTTCTGTGTTTACATTTCCTCTTCTTATAAAGACATCAGTTAGCTTGGATTAGGGCTCACCCCAATGGCCTCGTTTAACCTAATCACCTCTTTAAAGGCACTGTCTTCAAATACATCTCATTCTGCACTAGGGGTTAGAGCTTCAACATAAGAATTTAAGGGAAACGTAATTTAGCCTCTACCCCCTGTCCCCATCCCTTCACTGGTCTGGATTGAAGTTGACCAATCTGAGATGCTGATTGTCTTTATTTTTCGAGACAGGGTCTGGTTCTGTTGCCCAGGCTGGAGTACGTGGTGCGATCTTGGCTCACTGCAGCCTCCACCTCCTGGATTCAAGTGATTCTTGTGCCTCGGTCTCCTGAGTAGCTGGTACCACAGGTGGGCACCACCATGCCTGCCTAACTTTTTGTAATTTTTATAGAGATGATGTTTTACCATGTTGCCCAGGTTGGACTCAAACTCCTGGGTTCAACCAGTTCACCTGCCTTGGCCTCTCAAAATGCTGGCATTCCCCTCGGCTTTTATATGCCATTTTGAGTAGCATGGTTCATACTTGCCAACAGTCTGTGGTCCACCTCTTCAGAACCATGAGAACATAAAGAATTTCTTCTTAATGCCCAGAGAGCCTGCTGGAAGATCACAGAGCCTGGGAGGACAGAGGGACCTGCTCAGGTGACAAGACCCAGGGCCTTGCCCGGAGTTCCTAAAGAGTTTTTGTTCCTTAGCTTGGCCTTCTTTGTTTTGTCTTCAGGCTTTTTCTGGAATGTGGTGGTGTGATCTTAGTTCCCTGCAACCTCCACCTCCTGGGTTCAAGCAATTCTCGTGCCTCAACCTCCCGAGTAGCTGAGATTACAAGCGTGCACCACCACACCCGACTAAGTTTGGTATTTTTAGTAGGCATGGGGTTTCACCATGTTAGCCAGGCTGGTCTCGAACTCCTGGCCTCAAGAGATCTGCCCATCTCAGCTCTCCAACGTGTTGGGGTTATAGGCGCGAGCCACTGTGACTAGTCTTCAGGCTTTAGATACGCATTTAAAGAAATTCTTCTGCCAAGATGTTGTAAAGTGAACTTATTGAAAGTAGAGTTGATGCAAAATATAACTGAATTGACAATGTATTTTTGCTATGCAGTACAGAAAGCTTTCACGTTTTACCACCTAAAAATAAAGTGACATGAATTAAAATAATGTGCAGATGTTACCCTCTTATTATCAAATTAGCAAGTAATAATGTTCATGTTAGAAAGTATAAATAAACAAAAGGAAGAAAAATCAATTATATACAGCTCTTAACATCGAGTTATTTGTCTTTACTTCTCTTTAGGTATTAGCATATTTTACAAAAAAAATAAGAGAAAGATTATACTATAATACTGTGCCCCCCACCCTTTTTTTGAGATGGAGTCTCGTTCTCTGTCCACCAAGCTGGAAAGCAGTGGTGCCATCTTGGCTCACTGCAACCTCCACCTCCCAGGTTCAAGTGGTTCTCCTGCCTCAGCCTCCCGAGTAGCTGGGATTACAGGCACGCACCACCCACCATACCCAGCTAATTTTTGTATTTTTAGTAGAGATGGGGTTTCGCCATGTTGGCCAGGCTGGTCTTGAACTCCTGATCTCAGGTGATCCCTGCTTGGCCTCCCAAAATGCTGGGATTACAGGCGTGAACCACTACATCTGGCCAGTTTTAGGAATATTTTAACCGATTTATTTCATGTCTTCAAAATGCATGCAGAGGGGTGATACATGGTAAAATCTATGCCCAGTCAAGTCTAAAAAAGCTCTTTTAATGAGCATAAAATGATTGTCCATGTAGTAAGAAAGCATGGTGTCCTGGTTGAGTTAGTGGTGGCTTTTCTTTTAGTATATATAAAACGTGGCTGCATGTCACAAACCACAGTGTCTTCGATTTTGTGAAATATGGTGGTCCATTAGGCAGTGGTAAGTGGCTCAGGGTAAATTTCAGGTAAACTTGGAAGCACCCAGCTGGACAAAGCGATGTGCATGGCGGGATGTGGAACTCAGCTTCAGGTCTGCCTGCAGAACCAGGAGCACTTGCGTTTTTGTCCTGGCTCTCCTGTGAAGTTCCTGTGTGATTCTGGGGAATCCTTTAATTTCTCCCATTCTCAAGTTTCCTCATTGGCCAAATGATGCCATCCTGCTTATTTGGTAAGGGATGTAATGATGGTCACATGATTTACAAGTAACAAAGGGCACCTAAGACCATCCGGCAGGTCTGTGCTTGCTGCTGGGAGTGTAGCCCTGAAGAAGGCTGAGATGGTACTACTCTTTCAGGGGATAACATTTGATGAGATACTGATCCAGTTTTCCTCACCTATGCAGGGGACCTTTTCTGGTTCTTTCTGCTTCTCTGCCCAACTAATAAAAAGTAATGTGCAATGTGTCAGTAAGTGTGTGAACATTTTTCAGCACTCGTTTAAGCCATATTTAAAAGAAACAAGTAGACACTATTAAATTGATTTTAAGACCTGAGAATTGTTTAAATCTTTTAACACTTGTATTGGACCTTAGCAAAAATGTAAAACAAGAGAAGTTGACCTTCAGAAGGCCAAACATCATTTTGGATACATTTCCTTTTAGTGTTGTAGATATCACCTTTTAAGGATCTAGTGCCTCTAATTCCTTCACCCCATTTTCCCCCTGCTCTTCCTCCATCTACACATTTGTGTTTTCTTTTCTTTCTCTTTTTTTTTGAGACAGAGTCTTGTTCTGTCACCCAGGCTGGAGTGCAATGTTGTGATCTTAGCTCACTGCAACCTCTGCCTCCCAGATTCAAGAGATTCTCCTGCCTCAGCCTCCTGTGTAGCTGGGATTACAGGTACCCATCACACGTGGCTAGTTTTTGTATTTTTAGCAGAGAGGGGGGTTTTACCATGTTGGCCAGGCTGGTCTCGAACTCCTGACCTGAGTGATCTGTGTGCCTCAGCCTCCCAAAGTGCTGGCATTCCAGGCATAAACCTCCGTGTTTTCACATTTTGCTTTTAGGAGCTAGCTTATACTAAACGGTAAACGACTAATAAAAGCCTTGAAGCACAACTCTTCTAAAATGTTTTACATTTTAACTGGGATCAGTGCTTTGAGGTATATGTATAATACATGGATTTCAGGTCATAATCCTTAAATAACTTGATTTCCATGCCCCTCCTCCATCATCTTTCTCTCCTCCTGAGGGCTGTGTAGGAATATTTAAACCATCACAGTTATGATTGCTTACTTTGTTTTCAATTAAGATTGCTTCTATTTAGGAGGAAATTTTGCTGTTTTTGTTGTTGTTCTATTTATTTCTTATTACAATTAATTATCAAGTATCTCTGAAACTCAAACACATTTCTAAGAAAGACCTATTTCTTAATAGCAAAGACCCTAAGTCTAACCCCAGAGAGTTATATTTTGTATTTAATTTCTTTGAATGCCTCTTATCTATGTGTTGTAATATGCCCTTGCATTAAAAAAAAATAAGAATAATACAAATGTAAAATAACATATTTTATTGATATTCCTAATTCTTATGTCTGATTCATTTTACTTAAGGAAAAAAATTTGTGGTTTCTTGATTTAACCCTAAGAGTGGCCTCTTTTTGAGTTTAAAAGAATTTCTCTCTCTCTTTGCTATTAACACCATCTGACAGGATTGTAGCCAACAAGCAATGCCTGTCATCTTGCGCAGTGATGGACGTTTGTCATAGCCCAGGCTTGACTAATATTATCTGTGCAGCTATGTTTTTATCATCAAGTCAGCCTAATTTGATGTGAGTTTTGGGAAAGAATGTTCTCAACACTGAACAACGACCAAATAAAACCACTTTTATTTGGTTAACCAAGGTTTAATCAATAAACACATCAGCATCACATTTGCTGCCCTGCCCTGTGCTGTAACATGCTTGTTCCCTCTCTCTGGTCATGCATTTTGTTACTTATGGAATGGAAGGTCACTGTGCACAGCAGTTCTGGCACTTGAGAGAGAGAGGAACATGAATAAAAGCCTCTTTTTTAACCCTAATTCTAGGGACATTGAGCCAGGTTCTGTCTTTGCTCTATGGGCTTCAGTAAAGAGCAGTGGTTGGGGAGAAACAGTCCATCTTCGCTGATCATCCTGCAGCTGAAGAGGGATGAGAGCAGGGAGGAAGGAATCAAGAACTGCCCTTCCCTTCCTATGGAAACACTAACCATTTCAACAGCCTGAGCGTCACAATGCAATCCGGCTGGAAGAAGCCATTGTGTTAACAGATAACAATCCACCTCCACTCTCTTCAAAGTGATTTCTTTTTCCTCTCGGACTCCCATTGGGGAGCAAAGAGTGAAGGGACTTCAGATTCATTTAATGTTTTCTATGCCTCAAGCGTTTCCTTTGATGTCAGTCTCATTCCTCTCATTTTACAACCAAGAAAATACTGGGCTTAAAAGGGTTAAATCACTTGTCCAAGGTCACATAGATGTCAATAGAAGAACTAAGCTTTTGATTCCTAAAATTATATATAATTTTCTAATTATTATATATAATTGAAATATAAATATATATAATTTTATGTAATAATATATACAAATATACATTTGCATACGTAAGTATATACAAAAATTGTAAATAATAATATATACAAATAATTTTCTAATATATAGGAAAATTACATATAATCATATATCATTTATATATAATTTTATATATAATATATAATTATATATAATTTTATATATAATATATTATTAATAATTTATAATTATGTTATTATATACATATAAAATTATATATATAATTTTCCAATATATATATTAGAAAACACGATGCTTATTTTGTATAGATAACAGTCCATATTTATTGAAATTTAAATCTTGTATTATAGGCTTTTTTTTTTTTTTTTTGAGACGGAGTCTCGCTGAGTCGCTCAGGCTGGAGTGCAGTGGTGCAATCTTGGCTCACTGCAACCTCTGCCTCCTGGATTCAAGCGATTCTCCTGCCTCAGCCTCCCGAGTAGCCGGGATTACAGGCATGAGCCACCATGCCCGGCTAATTTTTGTATTTTTAGTAGAGATGGGGTTTCACCATGTTGACCAGGATGGTCTTGATCTCTTGACCTTGTGATCCACCTGCCTTGGCCTCCTAAAGTGTTGGGATTACAGGGGGTATTATAGGCTTAAAAAAAAAAAAAAAACCTACATGCCTTAAAGGCAGAAGTTGCTGTTACAAATTTTTGGAAAAGTGGAAGATGAGTGGCCTTTGTAATTAAACATCACTGGGCTTGAAGCCCACAAGTGTGACCTCATGTGACAATGCTGATCTCTCCCCCACCTCACATTCATTTATAACGGGAGAATGCTTCTACTGAGAAACTGTGGACACTACAAATGTTACCTTGGGATAATTCTAAACATATCACATAAATTGATCACAATGAAGGAATTTTTTTAAAGCACGTTGAATAGTTCTTTAAGGTGTTAATTAATCACACCTCTATAATGTTTATGCATAATAATTTGGGCAGAGAAGTAGGGTTGATAATTTGCCCTATTAATAAAACAGGGTCAAATTTAATAGGCTGCAATGTAAAGATAAAAAAATGATAGTTTTCCTTATTGTTTCTACTTGAACGTGCATAACTCTTGAGTCTCCATTCTCATAGATGCCAGAAAGACACTTACATTTGACAAGTAAAGATAGTGATCTTTTTCTCTTTAAAACAGTCCCTTCCAGATAAATTGGTTCAATTAATAAACTTCAAATTCCCTATCAGGGTCTTTTCTCCCACTCATGCTTCCCACAATGTCACCTGAATGAAAGGAGATGCTCATGAATTTCTGGGGAGCTGAGATGCCATCTTCTTCCTGGGCACTTTGTACCCTGCACAGGGACCTGCTGAAGTGTGATAGGTCCTGCGTGGCATCCTCCTGGTGCCTGCTGGGGAATTCTGTTCTCTGAAACTCTGATATGTCTTTGGATTGACCCCAGACCTCCTCAGGCCATTGTTTCCCCTCAGCACTTTCATTTGAAAGTCTGTGGAGGGAAGCAGGGTAGTTAAACAAGCCGTGAGTACACAGCATCAGAAGTGCTATGATGGAGGAAGCACTCAGTGCCAGGGAGCACCATTTCTATGAAAATAGAAAGTCGAAAAACGGTCATTACTTTGCTTTTGCAGGAACCCAGGTGAGTTCCGGCATCAGTTAACAAATCAGGGGTGCTGACTCAGACTCTCCTCTTCTGAGAAAGGCTTCCTGTGTAAACCGGGTCTCGAGCTGCAAGCTGAAGGAGATGCAGGAGGCAGCTGGCCAAACCAAAGGTTTTGAGAGTTGGGGACGGAAAGGAGGAGCGCATGTGTCAGGCAGAGACTCTGGCATGTGAGAGGGCCCAGTGGGAGGCTGTTTTGAGAAACGGAAAGGTGGGGGCTGGTGCGGGGGCTCACGTCTGTAATCCCAGCACTTTGAGAGGCTAAGGTGGGCGGATGACTTGGGCCTAGGAGCTGGAGACCAGCCTGGGCAACATGGTGAAACTCCCATCTCTACAAAAAATTTAAAAATTAGCCAGGCATGGTGCCATGTGCCAGTAGTCCCAGTTACTTGGGAGGCTGAGGTGGGAGGATCACCTGAGCCCAGAAAATCAAAGCTGCAGTGAGCCATGATTGCTCCACTCTAGCCTGGGTGACAGAGCAAGATCCTGTCTCAAAAAAAACAAAAAAAAGAAAGGTGGGGTACCATGTGTATGATGGGTGGAGCTGGAAGCATCAAGCAACCAGGTTGAAGGAGGAAACTGGGATCAAGTTAAGAAAGGCCTTGGTAACCGTGGTAACATTAGTCACCATAGCCAGTCACTGTCAAGAGCACTGGGAAGCCACAGAAGTCCTGGAAGCAAAGGAATGACATGATCCACTTTGTGGGAAGATGGTTGAGCTGTATGTCCACGATGGATCTGAGGGCCTGTTGTAAGACTCTTGGAATTTATTAGAAGAAAGATATCTCATTTTTATGGCATGGATTGGCATGAAAGATCATGAAACAGAATTCCCCTTTTTTTTCTTCTGGAAAAATAGAAGTTACCAACACACACTAAATATTATCAGAAGAGTACTCTAGTTCAACAAATGGATAATTTTATATTCTATATATTCCATATAATATATTCTATAGTCCATAGCTTCTTTCCATCCACACTCCATTGAAAATAAATTATGAAATTATTGAAAAAAATTATGGTACTGAAAAACTCAATGAATAATAACTTAAAGATGAAAACGCATACGTTTAAAGTCTTGTCAACTGGTCCATTACTGTAGGAGCTGTTATTAAGTTTCAAATACATGCACCATCTTTCCTGGGCTCATATCATAATCCCCCATGTTTATGTGACATGTTTTGGACAATAAAAATGATCAGAAGAGGGCCTGGTGAGGTGGCTCACGCCTGTAATCCCAGCACTTTGGGAGACTGAGGCGGGCGGATCACGAGGTCAAGAGATCAAGACCAGCCTGGCTAACATGGTGAAACCCCGTCTTCACTAAAAATACAAAAAATTAGCCGGGCCTGGTGGCATGCACCTGTAGTCCCAGCTACTCAGGAGGCTGAGGCGGAGAATCGCTTGAACCTGGGAGGTGGAGGTTGCAGTGAGCCAAAATCAAGCCACTGAACTCCAGCCTGGGCGACAGAGCGAGACTGCATCTCAAAAAAAACAAAAAGATCAGAAGAGACATGTGATGCTGTAAGACACCGAGATTTGGGGGGACAGTTAGCTGCCCTAGCATAACCTGGTGTGTTCTGGTGAATATAACTCTATTACATCATAAAATAATATACCAAACATGGAATTTTAAAGTATCTCAATCTCTTATGAAAATGGAAAATCTGAAAACAGTAGTTTACTTGTTTGATTGGCACCCAGGTGATTTCCTGATGAAAATGAATGCTTCCTAGGCTTTTAGGTGTGCCAGCGATGGGAAAACTGAGGATGATGAGGAAGCGAAGGAAAAAAAGAGAAGTCTTTCTCCAGCCCTGGCTTGGGAACTTCCCATTTATCCCATCCATCTCCCTTCCCCAGCTTCCTATCTCAATCTCATTAAGCTCAGCAGGAGATACATTGGAAGAATCTCCCTTGAAGAAATATTACTTATTACTTTCCAATAAATGGACTAAATGGATTTAGCCACCTGGGCAGTTTGTGCTAAGATGCTTATCAGCCCGAGCTGATCTGTTCACAGGTTCTGAGCACTATGTAGACAGATATCCAAATCCTGTTTACAGGTGCTTGAATGACAACCGTGAACAAAAATTTCAGTGAAAGTGTGCAAAAGTCAAGCTACCAAAATGCATCTTTGTTTTGATAGTACTGTATCAGTAATTTTGCCCTATTCAAGTCATAATATTTAGATTCTGGTATCTCATTGTATCAAATGCTTTGGATGCCTGTTCATTAAAATTCCCTGAATGTTATTCATCAGCATCCTGTATGACTTGGTTCTTGGTGGTGATTTTAACATGCTTCATCCTTATTTTGTGTTCTTTATCCCTTCCCCTGTATCCACGTGTTGCAAGGCTTTATCTCTAAAATGCTAATAGAATTGTTACTGGAGGAAGCAGCAGCTATAGAAACAGGCTCAGATCTTTGGCTGCAACTCTAGTTCCTATGCTAGCAACAATTGAAAAACCGGAAAGCAAGCTCTGCACAGCTGATGACTTGATAAGCACAGTGCAAAGACAGGCACGAAACAGGCCAAAACATTTGCTGCTTCAAGAATAGAAAAGAAAAATAATAATACAAAAAAAATTAAAAAAGAAGAGAAAAGATTTGAGATCAGGGGTCTTTCACCTAAGGAGAAAAAGCTTTGTCTTTTCTGCAAATTTCACCAGTCACTGACTGTAAGGGATATTGCCGAGTTTAAAATGAGGAAACTGAGATCAGCCTAGGAAAATTAAATGCCAATTTATTATGCTCCCGGGCGAGGTTCTGTGGTCTGGGAAGGCGGGCCAGAGAAGTCGCGCTTAACTTCCCAGGGCAATGAGTTTTATAGCGGTTAGAGGCCATTGAGTGGACATTGGGGAAACAAAGCATAAGGCAATTGATTGGATATTGGGAAACAGGGCTTGGACGGGGCGAGCTGCTACCGGTAGGTAGGCGGGGATTTTCCGTGCGCGGGCATTAGAGGCAATTGATTGGATATTGGGGAAACAAAGCATGAGGCAATTGATTAGATATGGGGAAACAGGGTTTTTCAAATTTCGGCGGGGTTTTTCAACGGCGGGCTAGGTGCCTAGTGCAGAGCTTGGTGTTGAGTGCAGATTTGGGTGCGGAGTGCAGAAGTGGGCATTGGGGAAGCTACGTGGCAGAGCTAGATGAGCGCGGAATGGTGACGTAGTTTCCAGGCTCAGCAAGGGATGGGCGTGTCCGAGATCCCGGCGAGGCAGCTGGCCTTACACTGACATTGTAAGTGATTAGTAACATCTGGTTAAATAGTAAATCAAGGGAATGAAGCTTACGGTTGCATGTTGCTTATGATTATGTAGATTATAAGGGGAGGTTGGACAGTTTCCTCAGGTCCTTTGGAGGGGAGTCTGCAGTCAAGTTTATGAAATGGAAATATGGCTCACAAAGAAAAACCTCTCCGACAGCACAGGGAGGGGGTGTTTCCTACTAGAAATCTGCTTCCCGTTTTTCACATTTTTAGCCATTTTATCTAACTATTCATTTATCATGCCCAAATTATTTGAAGCAGTTTATGAATATTTGGCTTTTAGATGAAAAAAAAACCTACATGGTCATGAAATACAAATTATTATTGAAAATCCTAACTTTCCAGATTCATGCCTACCCTACTAGACTTTAGCCACCCAGTTCATGTACAGCGATACATTTTTATTTTATTTATTTATTTTTTGGAGACAAAGTCTCACTCTGTTGCCCAGGCTGGAGTGCAATTGCACGAGCTTGGCTCACTGCAACCTCCGCCTCCTGGGTTCAAGCAATTCTCCTGACTCAGCCTCCTAAGTAGCTGGGACTATAGGCACCACCACCACACCTGGTTAATTTTTGTATTTTGAGCAGAGACTGGGTTTCACTGTATTGTCCAGGCTGGTCTCAAACTCCTGACCTCAGGTGATCCACCCACCTTGACCTCCCAAAGTTCTGGGATTACGGTCATGAGTCACCGTGCCCGGCCCAGAGATACATTAAATATCTCCTATTAATATCATTGGTGTTTGTCTAGGGTTATTATCCACAAATGAAACAAGACAACCACTACCTTTAAAAGGCAGGATGTCTTACAATTGATTCATCAGAATCCCAGTTGGAGTGGCTTAAGATTTTTGTACTTCTCTTTGTTATGTAGCATCAAAGATGGGACACTGGGCACTGCTTGAGGTAAAATACCCAGGAAAGGGTTTTGGTTTATGCAGAGATAAAGTAGTGTTACTTGGGCTTCTCCCAGCTCTGGGAGATCTCCAGGTTGTCTTTCTGTCCTGAAGAGAAAACATAGTTACTGCATTCAGGTTTATGCTTTTGAATCTCCTTTTCTTGAGATAAGTCTATGAGACTGTCAATGCTCCTAATGGAATTTGAAGCTCCGCCATATTACACCAGGGAGCCACTGTACCATGCAGGCCTCCGTGAGTGCACAGTCCCTGTCCAAGCCGCTGTGGCATTAGACAACCTTCCAAGTTTTGGGCTTAAGCTTTGGATGTATAAGCATGTTTCCTTTGGAAAATGACTTTTTTTCTTTGCTGAAATAAGATTGATTTTCCTTCTGTATGATAGTTACACTTATAAACACAGCTTTAACCAAATTTTAGGGTCATTCTAAATAAGTCATTTCTACAATTTCTACAGTTAAAGTGTTATGTTAACTATTTTGCAGATTGAACACTTCCTCTCTCATTTGTCCTTCCCTTCCTACATAAAAGCAAATAGAATCTTTTTTTTTTCTTTTTTTTTTTGGGGATGGTGTTTTGCTCTTGTTGCCCAGGCTGGAGTGCATTGGTGGGACCTTGGCTCACTGCAACCTCTAGCCTCCTGGGTTTAGGCGATTCTCCTGCCTCAGCCGTCCAAGTAGCTGGGATTACAGGCACCCATCACCACGCCTGGCTAATTGTTTGTATTTTTAGTAGAGACAGGGTTTCACCATGTTGGCCAGACTGGTCTTGAACTCCTGACCTCAGGTGATCCTCCAGTCTCAACCTCCCAAAGTGCTGGGATTACAGGTGTGAGCCACTGTGCCTGGCTGCAAATAGGATCTTTATATGTTCTCTGGAGAAACGGCAGAGACTCTGTCCAGGTATGTGTGTGTTTTCCAGAACATTCTTTTTCATAGCAGTCTCTGTGAACTTCCAGATTTATAGAGTCTGTAAAGATGAAAGCAGATGTAAAGAACGTTGTTTGGTTTCCTTAGAAGAGAGGTGCAGAAAATGTGTCTGGTTCTATTACTTGGATAATAAAATAAATCTTTGGGATTTTGAGCCTCTTTAGAACAGGGTCTATGTTACTCCAGTTAGCAACTTGCCTTTTTTTTTTGGCAGTTTGGTACAGGGAAGCTTATATAGTTTGGTGTTAGAATAGACAAAGCAAAAATTCCTTCCTTTTTTGAGGCCCAGATCCTCAACTGAGGTAATATGAGCTGCCTCGCAATATTTTGTGAGGGTTGAATGAGATAATGTGTGAAAAAAATAGCATCACATCAAAGTTGTCACTCCATAAATATCCACTGCCTTTCATTTTATTCTCTGACATTCTCTTCCTTAAGGAAAATCTTACATTAGCCTTATAGTCAATGAGACAAAATGAATGAAGGATGGAAAAGGAAGGGAGAAAGAGAGGAGGCCTGATGAGGTGGCTCACACCTGTAATCCTACCATTTTTGGAGGCCGAGACAGGTGGATCACCTGAGGTTAGGAGTCCAAGACCAGTCTGGCCAACATGGTGAAACCCCGTCTCTACTAAAAATACAAAAGATTAGCTGGGCATAGTGATGGGTGTCTGTAATCCCAGCTACTTGGGAGGCTGAGGTAAGAGAATCGCTTGAACCCAGGAGGTTGCAGTGAGCCGAGATTGCGCTACTGCACTCCAGCCTGGGCAACAGGAGTAAAACTCCATCTCAAAAAAAAAAAAAAAAAAAAAAAAAAAAGAGAGAGGAATAAAGAATAAAGGAATGGTATCAACATCACATGAAAACCAGTTCAGAAGCACAATTTTAGTTAAAATGACCAGTTGGTATCATGCTAACCAAAGTAATTGATTCAACCTTTAAAGAAAAATTGGTTGTATAACCTTTACGCAGCACCTACTAAGCGCCAGGTCTGGTTTAGCCAGTAGGTATTAAAAGTTGAGCAGATGGGTTCCAGCCCTCTAAGAGCTCAAGTTCTATGGAGAAATAGACACAAAAATTAATAGCTTCAATACAATATGCCAAATTCTGTAATAGAGAAAAGGCTGCACATGGGTGATATACTTACGCGGGAAGGATGACTTAGATTTGGTGCCGTGAGCTCCAGTCGTCTTTAGCACATTATAGATATTTTGATGCAATGCTTTTCCGTTGTGAGAACTGCTTGTCATTGGATGGATAGTTACGATAATTTGTTGCTTAGACTCAACTTATTTTGGCTTCTATAAAAATTATCTGAGCAGTGAGGCAAAACGCTTGAGTATTAGGGATAGCCATAGATATCCATTTCCTCAAGGGGTAAGACATTTTATCATTAATGTTTTCCTTTGTAGCAAAACACACAAATGCATAAAAGATTAGGACAAAAATGAAGCATTTCACCACTTGGGCCTCTAAAATAAGTTGGCAGCTTCAACGAGAAGGTGTAGGTTGAAAAAGAGGTCCCTCTCTCTCACAGCTTTAAGCAGAGCTGACAGTTTCTTATTTAGAGAGAGAGTGTTCCTTAGTTGACATGAAAAGTTCTGATGACATGCCGCCCTAATTATCCCCTACTCTCTGGAAGAGCTGAATCCACAACCCAATTCTGGGTGACATGTTTTTGCCCTTCTTGGTATTATCAGTCTCTGCTAAGTGGTCATCACATCAAGTTAACCTGCAAATACAAACTCCTGAGCCATTTAATGAGACCCCGATCTATGGCCAACTTGAGGCCTTCCTTGCCCATCTCTTCCTCCAATGAACAACAACATCAAGTAATGCTTCCAATAAAATTGATGCATCTTTGTTAGAGATGTCAGGTTTAGGGGTGTCTGGCCTCTGAAGCTGGTTAAGGCATGAGTCCTTTGCTAGGACAAGGTAGAGGGCTCACAGGAGTGATTAGAGCAATTATTCAGAGCTACCTGTCATATTGAATCAGTTCTGGCCCATGCGGTGGGAAGAGGTGACCTAGACCTGCCTTTTCAGACCAACTATTGCTATTGGATGCAATCTTTGCCTTTAGCATCTCCTTAGATATGCTCGAGTTCCAAACATCTATTGGCAAAACTTAACTTTCTTGCATTTATTTTTTTATTCTATTTTAATACCCCTGTTACTCAGAGGAGGTCATCTGAAGCTTGTTATGATTTATTTTTCTTCTGCAATTTCTCTTTTATCCTGCCTGACATATTTTATTGCTAAGTTCCCATGTGATAAAGCAAGAGTTCTTCTGAGTTATGGAAACGTTCTCATTCCCTTTCATCCCATCAAATCATCCTGAAGAGCAGATAAAAGCCTTGTAGTGAAACCTGGTATTACTGAAGAAAACAAGAAATTCTAAAACCGTAGAAAAATGGCTTAGATCTGGTGCAGAAGTTATTGATGCGGCAGACTTCTTTGTTAATCACTCTGAGACTTACCATGATCATCATCATCATAATTATCATCGTCATCATTGTCACCAGCAGTAATTCTTGTTTTCACCTCCATTAGGTACTTGGGTGCATGTGCGTAGCACCAGAAATGCCATAAAAATGGAATTGTGTGTACACAGTCCTGCCTCTTTCAGCCATGCAATTTAAGGCAAGTAAATTCAAACATGCATTAAAAGCAACACATTACATTTTGAGTAAAGAACAAACAAGAGCTTGGATTGTAAAAATAATTGAAATATTGCCTTTATGTATAACATTTTATTGTTTTAAGTGTGAGAAGTGAAGGAAAACCACAAATGCTATATATGTCATCCAGGAGAATGTTTTTACCCCCTCCTTTAATTTCTCAGAGGGAAAATTAGGGCAGAGGTGTGACATTACATTATGAATTTCTTTAGAAAAGGGAAATAGATGTCTTGTGTGACAGGGCATTTCAGCCATATTACCACCAAAATTAAACTTACGTATCTTGGTAATTTTTTATAAAGTGAGATTATTTTCTTTGGCTGAGGATGAACAGCAGTCATGATGAGGTTGGAATAGCCACTCCTTGGTAATTAGAAATACCCTTGATATACGACAAAATATTTGAATCAATCTCAAATATTTGAGTGAAAATTTTCTCTCCCTCTGATTTCTGTTCACCACAAGTACCAACTCACTCTAGAACTCTGTAGGAACTTCTCTTTATGGCCCAGAAATAGCATTTAAGAGTTGCTATCATTCCAAATCAACACATTTGTAAGCAGAATTGAAGCAAGATCCTCTGCCAGGATGGATCCAGGAAAATAACCACTCATGAGGGTCATTGTTCCTGCTGTTCTCCTTGCCACGGGTAGCTTTTTGGAGCACCATCATTTACTGAAACCAGCTTTCCCATTCTTGTCGGACCCATTTGTGTTAATCCATTTTGCATTGCTGTAAAGGAATACCTGAAGCTGGGCAATTGATAAAGAAAAGAGGTTTATTTGGCCCAAGTTTCTGCAGATCTTACAAGAAGCATGGCGCCAGCATCTGCTTCTGCTGAGGGCCCTGGGAAGCTTTCAATCGTAGAGGAAGGTGAAGGAGGAGCAGGGATGACACATGGTGAGAGGAGGAGCGAGACAGAGGGAGGAGGAGGCATGTCACACTCTATCGACCAGATCTCTCATGAACTAATAGAGCAAAAACTCATCCTTTACTGCAGGAATGGCACCAAACCATTCATGAAGGATCCTCCACCATGACCCAAATGCCACTCACCAGGCTCCACTTCCAACATGGGGGTCACATTTGAACATGAGATTTGAAGGGGACAAACATCTGAACTGTATCAGCATTTAAGAAAAGCTAGGAGAGGATGGAAATGCACTCAAGCTATGCCTACCATACTTCTCCTCGGGGGTATTGCTGTAGGAAGCCAAGACAGTGTCTCATTTCAGGTGGTTGAATCATCTGTGCTTTTCACACCACAGTCAGAATACAGCTGCTCCTTCTTTGCCACCCATAATAAAAAGGAAAATATTTGTATGAGCAATCAGGGGATTAGTTTCTTCCAGTACCCTGTAAGTAACTGAAGTGATGCTACTATCCTTAAAGAAGACAAAAGAAACTGCTGCCAGACTTCTTCCGTTAAAGACGCAGTGCAAAGCCTACTGTTACATGTCTGAATGCTGCACTGAATGGCAAACTCACATACTAAAAAGATTTAAAAACACTGATAGTAGGAGAGTCGTTCACTTCTATTTTCGATCCAGTTGTTGGTGAAGTCTTGAAGAGACAGAATTATTCTCTTAGTATTTTGACGCTTGCATTCAAAGTCAACCGAGGCAAGCAGGACTTCAGACTTTCAGGCTCCAGGCTTGCATATTGAGACCTGACAGTACCTAAAACACACAAGAGAGTAGGCTGAGAGGAAAACTTACTTCCTACTGCTGTTTATTCTTTATTTTTATTTGATTAGTGTCTTACATTTGAAGGATATTTGAGTTCTTTTAACTTTTTATATTTGGGAATGATGAGCTTCTTATTTCCAAATTTGGAATGAATTTTATTCCAGGTAATTGCTTCAAATGATTGCTTCTATTATTTTGTTTTGGTCTTCTGCCCAAAGCATACCTGAAAATTTTTTCAAAAATAAGTTTATTTCTTTCCACAGCCATAAAAGTACATTTTGTGGTAATACTTGACATGCTATTTGCTAATACAGATGCTCTTCTACTTATGATGAGGTTAATTCCTGGCAAACCCATTTTAAGTTGAAAATATTGAAAGTAGAAATTGCACTTAATACACCTAACCTACTGAACATCGTAGCTGGGCTATCCTACCTGAAATAAATTCAGAACATTGAAACTACAACCAGGCTTTTGTGGAGTAAAGGAAAAGTAAATAAATAAATAAATAAAATAGATTCAGCACGTCATTATGAGATAGTATCACATTGCGTGTCACTAGCCAGGGAAAAGGTCAAAATGTAAAATTTGAAGTGTGGTTTCTGCTGAAAAGTCTATTGCTTTCGCATCATGGTAAAGTTGAAAATCCTAAGTCAAGCCAGCGTAAGTCAGGGACCGCCTGTAATTGTCAGCTTATGACTTGTAAGTTCTAGATTTCACAGCTCAAGGCCGGAAGCCAACCTTGTTTCTTCGTCAGTCAGTTTTGAATCCAGTGACAATTATGTACCAAGAAGACATTCAAGAACGTTAATTTACACTTTGCTTACTTTTCTGTAAAATGAAACTTTAGCATAAATTACAGTTGGATTTATAGTACCCGGGATAGAAGACATACTTCCTGCTTTCTTTCGTAGAGAAGGCAAGTAGCCTACTGCATAGTGATGAGACTGCTAACCTCATAACTTCACATTTGAAACGAAATCTCCATCTCTTTTAGTTCCACACCGTGTGTCAGCAACAGAGATGGAGGCTATTGCTCAAGGTCCTTACGGACCCACCCACACATTCTTCATAGAGTCATGGCTGACAAAGTGACATGCTATGTGTTTTCACAATGACATAGAGATTGAAAATGGAAAAGTTAAATATAAATCTTCATGGAAGTTTCGGTAATTTTTAATAATTTGTTCTTTTGTGGCATGCATATGTGAATGATATATTTGTCCTAGAGCAATACGAATTCATTTCCCCACATCTGTAATATCTGCAGTAAGCTAAATTAAAAATGCATTTGTACTTGTACAGTTAAATGATCATATTTAATGAAATGTCAGAGATGAATCTTAGCAAATAGTCAGGAAATTATTTCAGGGAGTGCAGCATTTCGTTACTAGCAGTCAGAGAAAAGCAAAGTGATTAAACAAATGGTTTACTGCTCTAAGGTGATGGCTACCCAAGAAGAATAGAATGCCGGTGTGTGGCGGTGATAGATACATGCTGCCTTTTCTGTGTCCACCCTCTCTCTTCTCTGGTCCCCCTCTACCCCCATGGAATCCTGAGTCTGACAGTAGCTCAGAGTAGGGGCTTTGGAGACTTTTTGAATGAAATGAGGGGGAAAAAGCCATTAGGAAATGGCTATGGTGTATGGGAATCACCTCATATGAGGTCCAGGACCAGGCTTTAGCACTCAGAAAGAATGAATGGTAACCTTGGTAAATGCTTATCTGTTAGACCTTTTAAGGTGTAAGACTCTCAGTTAATCTTTTCTAGATCCGGATAAGGGGGAGGGTCTCAGAGAAAGCTTATTTGCATCTGTTGTTTACTTCATTTTTTTTCCTCTACGGCTGTAACCTTTCCCCCTCAATAGACAGCTTTGCAGGGCTGTTCTTGTGTTTGCAGGCCCTCTGTATAGCCATCTCAAAATATGACAAATGGCATATTTTGAGGTAAAATATGTTCAGTCTCCTTGAAAGATTTGTATTTCCTTACTAATTTTCTATGTGGCTGGCGTATTTATTACTGAAAGCGGGGTATCAAAGTCTCCTATTGTTATTGTACAGCTATCTGTTTCTTCCTTTAATCCGTCAATATTTCATTTAAGTATTTTGAAGTTCTGATGTTTGGTGCATATATGTTTATAATTGTTATATATTCTTGGTGAAATCACTCTTTATCATTATATAATGTCCTTCATTGTCTCTTGTAACAGTGTTTGACTAAAAGTCTATATTGTTCTGATACTAGTATAGCCATTTTTGGTCTTTCTTGGTTACTATTTGTATGGAATGTCTTTTTCATCCTTTTACTTTTAACCTGTGCATGTCTTTAGATCTAAAGTGAGTCTCCTATAGGGAGTTGATAGTTGAGTCTTTTTTAAAAATCCATTATGTTAATTTATGTCTTTCATCCATTTACATTTAAAGTAATACTGACATGAAAGGACTTACTTTTGCCACTTTAGTAATTGTTTTCTGCATGTCTTATAGCTTTTTTTTCCTTTCTTGCCTTCCTTAGCATTTAGTTGATTTTTTGTAGTGACACATTTTCACTCCCTTCTCATTTTCTTTTGTGTATATTCTATAGATACTTTGTGTGTGGTTAACATGGAGATAACTTATAATATTCTAAAGTTATAACAATCTATTTTAAATTAAAACCAACTTCAATTGTATATAAAAACTCTATTCTTATAGCTCCACTCATCTACTTTATCTTATTGACGTCATCAATTACATCTTTATGTAATATGTACCCATTATCATTTACAATTATTTTTATGCATTTGTTTTCTAAATTCTATAAGAAAACAAAAGGTGGAAATTACAGCCAAAATTAAAATAATACTGTTTTTTATATTTGTTCACATATTAACTTTTGCTGGAGAGCTTTATATTTTCATATGGTTTTGATTACTGTCTAGCATCCTTTTGTTTATATTTGAAGGACTTCCTTTGGCATTTCTTGTAGGGCAGGTCTAGTGGTAATGAATGACCTCAGCTTTGTGTTTATCTTGAAATGTCTTGATTTTTCCCTCGCTTTTGGAGAGCAGCTTTGACAGATACAGAACTTTCAGTTGATAATTTCCAACCCCCAGCACTTTAAATATATTGTACCACTACCTTCTGGCTTGCAAGTTTTCTCTAGAGAAATCCACCAGTAATTTTATTGAGGACCTCTTACATATGATGAATCACTTTTCCTTGCTGCTGTCAAGATTCTCTCTTTCTCTTTAGTATCTAAAGTTTGATTATAATGTATTTGAGGGTGGGTCTTTTTGGGCTTATTCTACTGGGAGTTTGAGAGAGTCTTTGTAACTACATGCCTTTTCTCAAATTTGGGACGTTTTTAGCCATTGCTTCTCCAAACGATTTCTGCTTTTCTCTCTCTTTTTTCTCCTTCAGAACTTTCATACTTGTACTCTTGATGGTGTCTCATACGTCCTTTTGGCTCTGTTCACTTTCTTAATTCTTTTTTCTTTCCGTTTCTCAGACTCAATAATTTCAAACGATTTGTCTTCAGGTTTGATGATTCTTATGCCTGGTCAGGTCTGCTTTTGAACTTCTTTAGTGAATTTTTCAATTTAGTTATTTTAGTCAGCTTCTAGTTTTTTTTTCTTTTTAATTGTGCTGATGCCACTCTCTCTTTAATAACTTAATAATAATAGACGATAAGGACTAGGTAACAAGATTGGACTCAAAATAGGTGTGTAGTTTAATCCTGTGGTCTGTCATGTTGGGTAACCTGCTACATTGTCATCAAATGAGTTTAGTAGAAAACACTTATATCGCTGAAGAAGAGTTTAGGGTGCATTCTAACGTCCTGGAGAGTAGAATTCATAAACTGCTATTGGCCATTAAATCTCTCAGAGGTTTATCAGTATAAAGGTGACTTTTTTTCAAAATGCTCTATATGTAAAACAATCAGCTTTCAAAATATTCTTATACAATGGAGAAAATATTGTGCCCTGAATTTTAAAAGACAGGTACTGCCAGGTGCAAGGTTTTGTTAGAGGTTATAGAACAGGACAGGTTAGATTTCTGGCTGGTAGCATCTTCATCATCAGAATGTGACATTCTTCCCTTATGCAAGATGCATAAATCATAATACATCTGTGAAAAACCGCACAGTTGTGTGATTCTCTATCAGTGGGCTGTCTCTAAATCCTGAACAAAGTGGCAGCCAGAGTAATAACGCATTAGGTTTAATTTCTGTGTCTCAAGACACAGAATTTTTGCATGGCAAAGAGAAAACATATTAAGGCAGGGTGCAAGCATGAGGCACCATTGACCTTACACATAACTTAGCTTATTCTTTGCATTGTCCTTAGTAAGGAGTTTACTTTTTTTTAATTTTTTAATGAGGTCTGGCTCTGTTACCAGGCTGGAGTGCAGTGACATGATCTTGGCTCACTGCAACCTCCGCCTCCTGGGCTCAAGCAATCCTCTTACCTCAGCTTCCCAGGTAGCTGGGGCTACAGCTCATGCCACCATGCATGGCTAGTTTTTGTATTTTTTTTTGTCAAGATGGGGTTTTGCCATGTTTCCCAGGCTGGTCTTGAACTCTCCTGAGCTCAAGTGATACATCTGCCTTGGCCTTCGAGAGTGCTAGGATTACAAATGTGAGCCACTGTGACTGGCTAATTAGCTTTTCTAAAGTGCTAAATATTTCTAAAAAGCTAAACAAATTTTAGAGGATTTATAGAAATACATTTTTAGGAAGCTGGATTATTTAGTTATGTTTGATATGTCATTTATATGACCCTAAACAAATTAAAACAGAGAAAAACTTTAGTCAATTCACTAGTGTACACAAAGACAGATGATATTTTTGATACATTTTTCACCATCAAATTAATGAAATAACTAATTGCTTTGATTTCTGTTACACAAAGCCCCAAAGCTGTCAAATGCTAGAAAGTAGCACAATTGAATTTATTTGCTTTTTACAGAAAATGAGGGTCCTTAAAATGTTTGGAATATTGAAACCAGGTATTGGATACTGGGTTGGTCTATTCTCAGGTTACTATAAAGAAATAACTGAGACTGGGTAATTTATGATGAAAAGAGGTTTAATTGGTTCACAGTTCTGCAGGCTGTACAGGAAGCATGATGCTGGCATCTGCTTGGGTTCTGGGGGAGCCCTCAGGAAACTTACAGTCATGGTGGAGGGCGACGGGGTAGCAGACATGTCACATGTATAGAACGAGCACGAGAGAGAGATGGGGGAGGTGCCACATACTTTTAAATGATGAGAACTCACTCGCTATTTTGAGGACAACACCCAGGGGATGGAGCTAAACCACTCATGAGGAATTCATCCCTAATGTCCCCATGTATCATCACCAGGCCTCACCTCCAGCATTGAGGATTATAATTCAACATGAGATTTGGCGAGGACAGGTCCAAACCATATCAGATACCTTCTTAAACTTGTTGGGGAACACATGCAAATTACTTTATTTACACATATATAGTAAAATGGAAGAAGACAGAGAATCTGTCTTAGTGCAGATAGTTATTCTAAATTTCTTATTTGTTAATTGAGCATAAATATTTCATATACATTTTTCTTTGAATGCACATAATTTGTTATTGATTTATTTACTCAAAAATATTTTTCAGGTGCTTGAGATGCACCAGGCCTGTAAGGCATTGATTATGAAAGAAGGTACAGATGGAGACTGCACCCTTAGAAAATTTACTTTTGGGGGGATATAGGCCTTAGAGCTGTGACGACTGCAAACACAAAGTGAAGAGCTGAAAGAAACTCAAAGACAAACGTTAGGAAGCTCAGAAAGAGGAGTATTGTTTTTTTCTGGGCGGAAGCATGGCTTTGTGGGAATGACGCTGTTTAACTTGAGTCTCGAAGACTGGGTAGGATTCAGATATTTAGGGATGGAGAACAGCACTCCAGGCAGAATGCACAGAGCGAGCGCAGCCAAGGTGTGATGATGATATGGGCTTCGAAGGGGAGCCCTTGGTTTGAGGTGGAATGCAGGATAAAGGGTGTGAGGTTTGGAATCAGGCTGAGAAAAGAAAGAAAACGTTTGAATTTATCGAGTGCCTACTTTGCAGCATGTATTGAGAGTTGCTTGTGAGAATGTCATAGTTTTCAACCCCCAAAACAACTGTCCCTAAATAAGTTTATTTCCCCCTTTGTTACTTTCTTTTGTAAAGTGTTATTGTTGCTTTCTGCAGTTGAGGAAACTGAGGTGTAGAGAAGTTAAAGGACTTGCTGGAGGTTGCCTCTTACTAAGTGGTAGGACCAGCATTTAAATCTAGTTTCAACTGACTCTTAAGTAAAAGCTCCAGCTGTTTCACTGCCTTAAGTGAAATCCCAATAAAATGGAAGGTGAGAAGTCTATGAACCTCTGAGGATTTTTTTTTTTTTTTGTTTGAGACAGAGTCTTGCTCTGTCACCCAGGCTGGAGTGCAATGGCGTGATCTTGACTCACTGCAACCTCCACCTCCCGGGTTCAAGTGATTCTCCTGCCTCAGCCTCCTGAGTAGCTGTGTTTACAGGCAAATGCCACCATGCCTGGCTAATTTTTGTACTTTGGTCAAGATGGGGTTTCACCATGTTGGCCAGACTGGTCTCAAACTCCTGACCTCAGGAGATCCGCCTGCCTTGGCATATCAAAATGCTGGGATTACAGGCGTGAGTCACTGCACCCTGTTCCTCCAAGGTTTTGAGCAGATGAGAGGCAGTGTTAGGGATCCTTGTTTAGAAAGCTGGTGCAGCCTATAGGTTGGGCTGGAGGAAACCTGGTTTTTCAGTTTTATCCTCACTGAAAAAAGGTACTAATTTGTGTTTGAAGAAAATTTACCTTGATAATACACCTTTTCTAGATGCTGCTAGGCTACAGTGATCCCTGGGTAGCTGAGTACAGGATTGCACTTACAAAATTGTGAAACTTTATTGAGTGCAGTATCAATTGCCGTGCTCAGTGCGTTAACAGACATTAAGTGATGAATAATTATAACAACATGAAGCTTGGTGTTATCATAATTTCACTGGAAGGAAAAACTGAGCCTTAGAGAAGTTAAGTCGCCTGTTCAAGGATAGAGCTAATCAGTGGCAATGTTCAAATCTAGGGTTATTTCCATAATTTTGTACTAGTCTCTTACTATTTGCCCAGAAAGACAAAGGAATATTATTTAAAAAATGGGTCGGGCGCGGTGGCTCACACCTGTAATCCCAGCTCTTTGGGAGGCCGAGGCAGGTGGATCATGAGGTCAGGAGTTTGAGACCACCCTGAACAACATGGTGAAATCCCATCTCTACTAAAAATACATAAATTAGCCGGGTGTGGTGGCCATGCCTGTAATCCCAGCTACTTGGGAGGCTGAGGCAGGAGACTTGCTTAAACCCAGGAAGCGAAGGTTGCAGTGAGCCAAGATCGCACCATTGCACTCTAGCCTGGGTGACAGAACAAAACTCTGTTTCAAAAAACAAAAAAAGAAAGAAAAAAATGGCTGCACTCAGTTTTGCCACCTGTGCAGGTAGCCTCCTTCTGGACTCCCAGATGCCACCGAGATTACCTCATCCTGACCCCACTCTGGGAGTTTCCTGTCACCAGCCATCCCTCTCCTCTTGTCTTGGTTCACTCCTGAGGGCTTCTTGTGTCATCTTTTATGGCCACCCTAATGTGCACAATCACTTTCACAGACAGCGTCATGAGTATGAGGTGAGCAATTCATCAATGTCAACATATCCTTGATGAATGATGGTTTGTCTTTGCAAGGCCGGAAAGTGTCCAGTGAATTTCTATTTGCTGTGGCTTGCTGGGGATTGAAGGGATTATGGTTGATGAGAGGTTTGAAATTCAACCAGCTTATTATTAGTGGGGGGCACATGAAGTTTGAAAATCTTGTTTGTCTTGATCTATCTTTCTTTTCTTTTCCTCCTTTTTCTTTCTTTCATTCTTCCTTTAATCTTTCCCTCCCTTCTTCCCTCCCTCCCTCCCTCCCTCTCTTCCTCCCTCCCTCCCTCTTTACTTCCTTCCTTCCTTCCTCTTTCTTCCTTCTCTCTTTCTTTTCTGTCTCTCACTTTTTCTCTTTTTAAATGTAAGGGGAAAAGGGCACACTGGTCAGAAATGCAATGAGCTAGTTGTTGGTTTTTGTCATAAGTATTCATATGTCCACTTCTGTTTTTCCACTTGATAGTTATCCTAAACATCTAGTTTTTACTGCCTTCTCAAAATATACAATCCATGTAGGTTCAGGGTATTTATTGAGTGACTACTATGTGCAAAGCATTGTTGTAGGTGTTCTAGCACTAGTGTAAAGAGTCATTTACATCAAGATGGAAAGGTGATGACTAAGTGAATGAACAAGATTTGAGATGTCTTGCCTTTTGTGTTTTTCACGTAGGTATTGGTTACTTCAAATGACGTGAATGAAGGTTCTCATGTAAAGCTGGAGAAGAACCAAAGGAAGTCAGTTGCTTTAAGGTATGGTTGGCACTTGATAACTCGTAGCACTAATTACAGCGGATATGAAGACTGCAGTAGATTTGTTACAAGCACCTACAATTCCCCTTTATCATGCTTGAATTATATTCTAAACAGTTTGGACAGCTTACAGTCTCTAAAGGCCCATGGATAATATACCTACATCTCTACACATAACACTTCTTTTTGTCAATCTGGGAAAGAATATAGTGAGAATTGACAATTATATTGTTATGAAATGAGCCATCTTTTCTCATTCTTGCCAAGTTCCTTTGTCGGCTGGCCCTAGTGACCAGGGAGAAATCTGAAAGAGTGATTTTCCCAGTCTATCCTTTGAGTTTGAAGAAACATAGCTATTATTATTAATTTATCCTAGGAAAATTAAACAAAACGACAGCTTCCCAGAAAATTAAGCTTCATAAAATTTCCTTGTCAGATGAGAATAGTCTGAGGATGGTCTTTATTTGGTTTCTCAGTGATTGTGAGTGAGTGTGTGGGGTTCTTTTTCCTTCCCCTGGGGCTGTATCAGATTCTGGGTCCTCAGAAATTTTAGGCTTCTTATAAAATGCAAGACTTTTTAAAAATATTGTTGAACTTTGGACTAGAATGAGCTTCATGTTTTGGGTAACTTTGGGATTTTTGGTGGAGGCTGTGATGGGACAAGGCTGATTCTGGAGTTGTAAACACCTAGGTTTTTTGTTGTTGTTTTTTTGTTTTTTTTTTTGAGATGGAGTCTCACTCTGTTGCCCAGGCTGGAGTGCAGTGGTGCAACCTCGGCTCACTGCAACCTCTGCCTCCTGGGTTCAAGCGATTCTTCTGCCTCAGCCTCCTGAGTAACTGGGAGTACAGGTGCTTGCCACTGTGCCTGGCTAATTTTTTGTATTTTTAGTAGAAATGGGGTTTCACTATGTTGGCCAGGCTGGTCTCAAACTCAGATGATCTTGGGTTATATCAGAACATCTGAACTCTCTGTACTGGGGGAGCATAGCTTTGACTTGGATTCCGTAGGGCTGGCCGCACAGAATTTTCTTTGAAGGAGTGGGTGGGAGGTTGAAAGGTGCTATCAGAATGTTGCATTATTTGACGACATCTTAAATACATTAAACACAAATCATCAACATTTACTGACATATTTTCATGCATCAGGCATTGTGTTAGAAAAAGATGAGAACCACAAAAATGAATTACCCAAACCCACTCCCCCACATTCCTTAAATTTTCTTTTATGTTGTACCATACAGATTATTTTGAGTATACATTCTTAGTCACCAATTTATCTGCCAAGGCAAATAGCTGTAAATGTCCACTTACTAACTTTTCACTTTTAGTTAAGTACTTGAAATATGGTGTCCCACAGAAGCACACAAATTCATGCTTCATGAATTGTTTTAAGAGGATTTGCAGGCAATGAGAAGAAAGCCATTTCAGAGAAGATGCTAATCAGAATTTCTCATAATTGTGTGGACATTTTAAACACTTTGCAAGCGAGAGTATAAATGTAGAAGCAGCGACCAAAAAATTCTGCTTCATTTCAAGCAGGTGACGTAAGAGAACTAAAATCCATGATTAAGAAAAATGAAATTGTATAAATTATAGCAGAAATGCCTGTCATCACCTGCTAAAATGCCTCCAGGGGGTTAGATTTGGAAAAGAAAATTACTTATCTGTAATTCTTATTCTCTTTAGGTAGCAATTATAATAGATATACACTCTTGGGTGTAAGTCATTGGTGTGAGAACCAGGAGTAGACTCGAAGTCAGCTAAAGAATTATAACCCTCAAGGAAGGCATACCCTGGGGACGTCAAGGGCAAAATGTATATGGAATGTCATTGCCCCCGAATATCATTCCTATCTGACCATTGAAAAGAGCAGGTGAATTTGGTCCCTTGGAAGAAAAGAACAGCTGAATGGATCTATTATTATTATCATCGTATATTAAATGTATAAAGGTCTAGCCGCAGGCAACATTTGTGAGTTGGGTCTACTCATTTTCTCTGTGCCTTTCTGCCTACTTCAGGAATCCAATACCCACTTACTCGCCATCTCCCTCACTCTGCTCTTAGGAAATACCTCATTAAATTTATTTACACCGAAGCCAAGGCATTCATAGTAACAAGAACCTTGGAGAAGGAATAGAAGCCACGGGGCTGGCTGTGGCTGGCTCGGCCACCCATTCATCCTGTGATACCAGGTTAGCCCTGCCAGCTCTTCCGTGAGCTTCTGTGTCCTCATTCACACAATGACACGTTAGAACGAGGGAGCGCAATTTCTAGGAACACTTTCATCTCCATGATTCTAGGTAAAGAAGACAGGACCATAAAAAATAGGCCAATTTTAGGGTAAACTTGTAGGCTAAATATGACACCCTTGAATTGGCCTTTCTCTTTTTTTTTGAGATGGAGCCTCACTCGGTCAAACAGGCTGGAGCGCAGTGGCGATCTTGGCTCATTGCAACCTCCGCCTCTCAGGTTCAAGTGATTCTCCTGCCTCAGCCTCCCAAGTAGCTGGGACTACAGGCACGCACCACCACGCCCAGCTAATTTTTGTATTTTCAGTAAAGACTGGGTTTCACCATGTTGGCCAGGATGGTCTCTACCTTTGACCTCATGATCTGCCTGCCTCAGCCTTTCAAAGTGCTGGGATTACACGCGTGAGCCACCGCGCCCAGCAGGATATGGCCTTTAAACTTGAGAAGAATCGATGGAGAAGCCACAGAAGTGAAGAGTAGCGTGAGGCATCCATTGGGACCCAGGCAGGTATTTGGAGGGTGTGGGGGTCTTGTTTGTTTAATCTAAACCTTTGTGACAGCTACACAAAAACCCAAGACTGGCCCTAAATGCACCTTCGTATAACTTGAGTTGGAACACAATTCACCTAAGACGCCCCTGGGTGAGGGAGCGCTTTCTGAAGCTGCCACTGGGGTGACATTAGTGCCAAGAAGCAATCATCCCTGAAGGGTGACTCCAATGTCTGAAAGAGCTAGGGACATTTCCAGCAACGGCTGTATCATTGCTAAGGAGCAACTTATACATGGGAGTGTTTTTTTTTTTTATTTCTTTTCAATGTGCGCAGGGACTAGCTGCTTGTGCCTCTTTGAACATAGGGACAGAAAAAGGAATCCCTTCTTTCCTGTCTTTCTCGCGTCAGTCTATGCATCTCTTCTCTGAGGCCATTCCAAGCCAAATCAAAGGGAGAAGTGCTGGGAGGCCTTGTCTGGGTTTCATAAGGTTTTAAAGTGAAGGAAAGATCTTTCTTTGAGTGGGAATGTCCAGAGGTTTGCAGGGGGTAGTGTGCTCCTGTGCCC
Source organism: Ateles fusciceps (assembly GCA_036589455.1). Lineage (NCBI taxonomy): Eukaryota > Metazoa > Chordata > Mammalia > Primates > Atelidae > Ateles > Ateles fusciceps. Next base: position 907,225 of record JAZHEH010002042.1, read on the forward strand.
ATCACCTGCTTTGGCTTATAGTCCTAACCAGATGCACTACTAACCAATTCTCTACCTGGGCCCCTGCTAGGACCCGTCCCCCGCCACCCCGCCCCAGCATAGATGTACTTTATATGCATGTTTGAGATTTTTTGTAATGAGGCATGAGTGCATATGGCTCAGCTGGGTCTCCTCTGAACTCACATCCTAAGAATTCGACATTGCCCTATGGCCTAAGGCCTGTGGACCTGGGCACAGAGGCCTGAGCAGTGCACATATGGCCCAGGGAAGTTTCGTCCTTTTCCTCCATTTATCATGCAATTTAATGGCCGAGACACTGATAAGAGCTAAAGACACAAGAGAAAACAAGACACTGTGCTGTCTTCAAGAATTTTATTTTCTGATGGAGTGAGGACATTTCCAAATAAGGACTCTGCAAGATTTGGGGCTGACTCAAACATAAGGTCCTTCATTGCCTGGCACCACACCTGCTTTCACTGTTTCCAACGTTCCTGTTGTGACAACACACGAAGTATGGTCTTGCCCAGAAAGTGGAATCATATGTAATTTTGGGAAGCTCTAAAAGATTATATAATTGTTAATATTTGCTCTGGGGGAGTCAGAGCCATCCCCAGGACACAACTGTTTGGAGAAACAACCCTTGACCCTCACGCTCTGACAGTGAGGCCATAGGAGGCAGCAGGAGATGGGACATTGAGTGGGATTCAGAACACACAAGGGGCCCATGTGACATCATTGGCCTGTTCTAGTTGCCCTTTTTCTATCAATATTTTCTCACTTCAAATGACCTGGGATGTATACATTTTGGAGCATAGTTCCCTGGAAAATACACTCATGAGATCCTTCACTGCAGAGATACCTTCGGAGAAAGGCATCGGTAGGCAGTTTTGTTGTGTGAACATCATTGAGGGCACGTGCACAACCCTACCTGGAACAGCCTCCTTCACATCTAGGCTAAATGGTACAGCCTATTGCTCCTCAGCTACAAACCTGCACATCAGGGTACTGTAGTGAATACTGTTGGCAATTACAACACAATGGTATTTATGTCAAAACATATCCAAACATAACAAAGGCACAGTAAAAATACAGTTTAAGGCCAGGCGTGGTGGCTCATGCCTGTAATCTCAGCACTTTGGGAGGCTGAGGTGGGTGGATCACAAGGTCAAGAGTTTGAGACCAGCCTGGCCAACATAGTGAAACCACATCTCTACTAAAAATACAAAAAAATTAGCCAGGCATGGTGACATGCACCTGTAATCCCAGCTACTGGGGAGGCTGAGGCAGGAGAATTGCTTGAACCCGGGAGATAGAGGTTGCAGTGAGCTGAGATTGCGCCATTGCACTCCAGCCGGGGTAACAGGCGAGACTCTGACTCAAAAAAAAAAAAAGTTTAAAAGATAAAAATGGCATACCCATAGAGGGCACTTGCCATGAAAGGAACTTGCAGAGCTGAAAGTTGCTCTGGGTGAAACTGTGAGTGAGTGGTGAGTGAATGAGAAGGCCTAGGACATTACTTCATACTACTGTAGACTTTATAAACACTATATACTTAGACTACACTACATAATAAATTAACCTTAGCTCATGGTCACCTTTTTACTTTATAAATGTTTTAATTTTTTTTAATTTTTGACTCTTGAAATAGCACTAAACTTAAAACAGAACCATATTTTCTGTTCTTGTGTCAGTTTGCTGAGAATGATGGTTTCCAGATTCATCCATGTCCCTGCAAAGGACACGAACTCATCGTTTTTATGGCTGCATAGGCTGCATAGAAAATCAAACACCACATGTTCTCACTCATAGGCCGATGTTGAACGATGAGAACACAGGGACACAGAGAGGGGGAGCATCACACACTGGGGTCTGTTGAGGGGGCCAAGGGAGGGACGGGGGGGGTGGGTGGGGGGTCAGGAGGGATAACATGGGAAGAAATGCCAGATGTTGGTGACGGGGGGATGGAGGCAGCAAACCACATTGCCATGTGTGTACCTATGCAACAATCCTGCATGATCTGCACAAATGCCCAGAACCTAAAGTACAATAAAAAAAAAGAAAAACAGCAACAAACAACAAAACACAACCATATCATACAAAAATATTTTCTTTCTGTATGTTTTTTCTATTTTTAAATTTTTTAAATTTTTTCCTAATTTTTGTTTTGTTTTGTTAAAAATGAAGACATAAACACACACATTAGCCTAAGCCTACGCAGGGCCAAGATCGTCAGTCTCATTATGTTCCTCCTCCACATCTTGTCCCACTAGATGGCACTAGATCAAATGTCACTTTCTCATGGAAGCTGACCCTAGCTGCTTCAGGTCTTCATGTCATCTCCTATGACAACAGTGCCTTCTTCTGAGATCCCTTCTGAAGGAACTGCCTGAGGCTGTTTTACAGTTAACATTTTAAAAATAAGTAAAAGAAGGATAAAAAGTATAGTATCGTAAATACATAAACCAGCAACATAGTTGTTTGTTATCCCTATTAAGTATTACGGACTGTACATCATCGCATGAGCTAGACTTTATATGGCTGGCAGCACAGCAGGGGTTGTTGACACCAGCTTTGCCACAAACACTGGAGTCATGAGCTGTGCTTCTATGTTACCATGGCTACGATGTCACTAGGCAATAGGAATTTTTCAGGTTTATTGTTGTACCGGACCTCAGTCCTATATGTGGTCTGTTGTTGACCAAAACATTGTCACATGGTGGTTGGGCGCAGTGGCTCAAGCCTTAATCCCAGCACTTTGGGAGAGCGGAGGTGGGTGGATCACTTGAGGTCAGGAGTTCGAGATCAGCCTGGCCAACATGGTGAAACCCCGTCTCTACTAAAAATACAAAAAAAATTAGCCGAGCATCGTGGCACATGCCCGTAATCCCAGCTACTCAAAACGCTGAGGCAGGAGAATCGCTTGAACCTGGGAGGAGGAGGTTGCAGTGAGCTGAGATAGCACCACTGTACTCCAGCCCAGGGGACAAGAGTAAAACTCCATCTCAAAAAAACAAAAACAAAAAGCAAAAAACATTGTCACGTGGTGCATGACTGTACTACATAAACTGAGTAAACATGGAGTCCTGTATAGGAGATGGAACTCTTCTGTAAGTGATGTGAATTCTACAGGTCACTTAGAGAGGTCACATGCTCATCTCAGCTGGAGAGCATCTACAGTGGGGAGGACCTGGCTGCTTCCAGACCTCTCTGCCTGACCCCTGACTCTTGATGACCCATGTCCTCAGAATGACCAGGAAGGCTTGACACTGAGCAGAATCTCCAATTCACCTGAGATTGATTTGACAATCTCATCCATTGGGTAACTTCAATTTGCAGATCGTTCCATTACTGGCAGCTACTTTTCTTAACTTTTTCCAAGTTGCATTTGATAAATTGTTTCATTCATTCATTCATTCTCTCATTCACTCACTCAACATACATTTATTGTATACCTACTTCATGCCAGGTACTCTTCTAAGTGTGGGGGATATAGCAGTGAACCAAAAAGACAAAAATCCTTGCCTTCATGGAGCTTACCTTCCAGTGGCAGATGACAGGCAACAAATATCAGTAAGAAAGTAAATCACATTAGATGGTAGAAGTCATGAGTACTATCGGAGAAAAAGAAAAGCCGGATAAGAGAGATGGGAAGTGCAGTGGGAGGGGTAATGATTCCAAATGAAACGGCTAGGGTCAGCTTCCATGAGAAAGTGACATTTGATCAAGTGACAGAAGGAGGGGGAGCCATGTGAATGCTGGGGGAGAACTCTGTGGACAGAGGCAGTGGCTGGAGAGGTGGGAGCCTGTGTGGTTAGTCTGAAGCACAGACTTGTCCTGTATGGCTGGACAGAGGACAGCAGAGGCACAGAGGGGTGAGCTGGTGTTCGCTCACAGATCATTTAAGGCTTTAGCGGTCATTGAGAAGGCTTCAGTTTTCCTCTGAATAACTTGAGACCTGGGAAGATTTTGAGCAAAGGCGTGACATGTCTTGACTTGTGTTTTTAAAGGATCGCTGTCACTACTGCTCATTTTTAACCAGAATTTACCTGAAAAACCTGTGGGTGTGAAAGGTAGGGGGCAGGGGCCTGGAGGCAGCCCTGAAACACTTTAGGGGCAGGTTTATGCAAAACTTGCTCAGAGAATGGGGTGCAAGAAGTCTTCATGGAAGACATATACATTTGTCCTGAGTATCATTTTAAATATAACTTTGTTAATTTGGAAATATAGTGCACTTACAGAGGAAGGTAGATAAGTCATAAATGCATTGCTTAATGAAATATAATCAAGCAAATACTCCTATCACCATTGCTGGGGGTCCAGAGATTGAACATTTGCACAGACTCAGAGGCTCTTGTGCCCCTTTCTTTTTGTTCTGTTTTTGTTTTTTGGGGGGATGGAGTCTCGTTCTGTTGTCCAGGCTGGAGTGCAATGGCGTGATCTTGGCTCACTACGACCTCCGTCTCCTGAGTTCAAACAATTCTCCTGCCTCGGCCTGCTGAGTAGCTGGAATTACAGGCACGTACCACCACGCCTGGCTAATTTTTGTATTTTTAGTAGAGACAGGGTTTTACCATATTGGTCTGGCTGGTTTCGAATTCCTGACCTCATGATCCGCCCACCTCGGCCTTCCAAAGTGCTGGGATTACAGGCGTGAGCCACCGTGCCTGGCCCATGTGCCCCTTGCTAATCACAGCTCCCAGCCTGCTCCCCCAAGGCAACCCCTCTCCACACTCTCATGGCGGTCACTTCCTTGCTGACTTTATCTTTTACCATCTGTGTGTGGATGCTGATGCACTGCGTTTTTACCTACTCTGTTGGGTATTTGGCTTCTTTCTCTCTATGTGTGTGACTCATCCAGGCTGTTGTTTTCATTGCTTTACATTTCATTGTGTGACTCTCTTTCAGTTTTTTTCCACCCATTTTACTGTTGACAGATATTTGGGTTGTCCCCTGCTATGAATATCCTTGTACAAATCTGATGTCCACATGCAGCCATGTCTGTTAAGTCTATAACCCAGGACTAGAGCTGCAAGGTTTTGAAGTATATGTATATTCATCTTTAGTAGATTACGTCAGTTTTTTTTTTTTTTTTTGATACAGAATCTTGCTCTGTCTCCTAGGCTGGAAGGCAGTCGTGCAATCACGGGTCACTGCAGCCTCAGCCTCCTGGGTTCAAGTGATCTTCAGCCTCCGGAGCAGCCAAGTAGCTGAGACTATAGGTGTGAGCCACCACACCTGACTTTTTTTTTTTTATTTTTTTTTTAGAGACAGGTTCTTGCTTCATTGCCTGGGCTTGTTTCAAACTCCTGACCTCAAGCAATCTTCCCACCTCAGCCTCCCAAAGTGTTGGGATTGCAGGTATGAGTCACTGTATCAGACCAGATTCTTCTTCTTAGTAGTAGACTATCTCTTCCAGAATGATTGTATCAATTCACAATCTTTCCAGATGTGTGTGGGAATTATCCTTGATATATATTCTTGTCTATACTTGGTCATGTTACTCTTTTTAATTTTAGCGATTCTGCAGGGTGTATAGTGACACTTCAAAAAGTGGTTTTAATTTGCATTTTTCATGTTACAAAGGAGTTGCACACCTTTTCATGTATTTATTGCTTATTTGCATGGCCTCTTTTGTGAAGTCCTTGGTAAGTCTACTGCTTATTTTCTATTGGCAGATCTTTTTCTTATTGATTTGTAGAGTTTAAAAAAGCATTTAGGATAGAGCAGGATATGAATGACAAGTAGCTCGTCTCACTCTCTGGCTTAGCTTCACTCTCTTATTGATGTCTTTTGAAGACCGAATGTTCTTAATTTTAATGTGGTCATATTTATCAATCTTTTCCTTTATGGTTTGTGCCTTTTATGTCCTATTTTAAAAATCTTCCCCTTCTTTCTATATTATCTTATAAAGTCTATTTTGCCTTTCACATTTAATCTAGAATACAACTGGATTGATTTCTGTGTATGATATGAGGCAGAAATGCTCCCTTCCACTCTCCCTCTCTTCATTCCTTCTTTCCCCCTTTCTTCCTTTTTCTCCTTCTTTTTCTTTCTTCCCTCCCTTCCTTCTTTTCTCTCTTTTTGAATCCTTTCCTCCCTGCTGTTCAGTGTCATCTCTACCATAAATCAAGTGTCCATAGATACGTGGGGGATTGTTCTTCAGATTTCATTCTAAACTAGCTCATTTGCTTTCTCCTTTGAAAGAAAAGTCTAAAAACACCAGAAGTCTGACAGTGGTTCTCAACTTTGGCTCAGGTTTGGAATCATGAAGATACGGAAGCCTGGGTCCCACCTCTAGGGATTCTATCTAGTTGGCCTGGGATGCGGTTTGGTCATCAGGATCTTAAACCTCTCCAGGTGGCTCTGATGGGCAACCGTGGCTGAGACTCAGGGGAAAGGAAGACAGGGAGGGCACACTGTTATCATTATGGCTGCCCCATGAAAGGTGGGATTCCCGGTGAAGGCTGAATTCCAGATAATTAACGAATAACTTTTTAGTACAAATGTGTCTCAAATAGGGCATGAGACATACTTATGCTAATAATTACACAGTTTACCTGACACTTCTATTTAACAGTGTTCTATACATATATGACATTCCTGTTTAACTGAGTGCCATATATATATATACACACACATACATACATATAGAAATGTCTATATACATTTTTTTTTTTTCTGAGATGGAGTCTCACTGTGTTGCCCAGGCTGGAGTGCAGTGGTGCAATCTCGGCTCACTGCAACCTCTGCTTCCTGGATTCAAGCGATTCTCCTGCCTCAGCCTCCTGAGTAGCTGGGATTACAGGCATGCGCCACCATGCCCGGCTAATTTTTTTTTGTATTTTTAGTAGAGACAGGGTTTCACTATGTTGGCCAGGCTGGTCTTGAACTCCTGACCTCAAGTGATCCTCCCACCTTAGCCTCCCAAAGTGCTGGGATTACAGTTGTGAGCCACCATGCCTGGCCTGTGTTCTATATTTTTAGTTGCTACATCTGGCACTGCTTGTTATCATAAAACGATTCTTCACATGCTGACCTTGTTGGAACCATGGTCTTTGAATACCGTCCATCTTCCCCACTCCATCATGGTGCTGTGTGGGTCTGCTCTTGCTGGGTTGATCTCTTTTTGTGTCTCTAGCTGCCTGAGTAGTTCCTGACTGTTCCAGGAAACAAAATACTCAGAACTGGAGTACCTGGTGGCATGACCAAAAATGTCACTAACCTTAATGGGGTTTCAGACTTAAGCAGGGCAAATTTAAGAATAAACAATTGAAATATTCTTTGGCGATCTGCACAGAAAAAGACTGAGAGAGTAATTTCACAAAGTCAATGATTTATACACGGTACAATTAAAACCAACAGAGAGGATCATGAGCACCTTCTTTCTCATTTTTCCCAACTAGACAAAGTGAAGTAATTTAATTAGTTGGGTGATTCATAGATAGGACGGTGTCATGGATGGCCAGTTTGTAGAAACAGACAACAGAACCTCCTCCTTCCTTCCCATGTCTGTAGATGTACCCATGCCTAAGTCTCTACCACCACTGGAGAGTCTGTCCTTCACCTCTCAGCCTGTCAGGTGTTGCTTTTGAGTCCCTTGGAAGGTTCTAGAAGGAAAAGACCTCTCACTCCCCAACTTGGACTGACACTGTTGTGTGATCACGAGGCTTAGAACCCCTCACAGCAGTACTTTTGCTTCTGGGTTGTATCAAGAAATTATTCCACTATCATTTTTGGGACTTGCTAAGCACTGAAACGCGCATTTATTCTCAACTTTGAGAGATTGTGTTGTCTTGAAGGCAGGAAAGAGTACATGTATGAATAAATGGTTGAGGCTGAGTTCATTATACTGATGGTGCTTTTTAAGAACATTATCACCTTCATATAGCATCCTATTTGATTTGAACAGTAACCCTGCCTGCTGGGTAGGTAGGGCAGGCATTATTTTCCTTCCTTTATAAGTAAGAAAATAAGCTCAGCACAGTTAAATAGTTGCATCAAGTTATCCATCTAGTAAATGACAGGTAGCAGAACACAGGTCCTCTGGCTCCTAATGTCTTGCTTTTCTAGTACTAGCACTCCCTGGGGAGAGCACTGCCTACATTTGCGTGATCCTAACCACCACTTGAAGATCTTGTTCAAAATGTGTAGATTCCTAAATCCTTTCCCTGACTATTCTAATGCAGTGAGCTTAAGGTGTAACTCAAGAGCTGTAATTGAAAGACTGACCTTAGTGAATTAGCAGAGACTATTGTATTTGTATTTGAAAGTTATCGTTGGAAATATATTTTTTTTTCTTTGAGACAGGATCTCACTGGGTCACCCACGCTGGAGTGCAGTGGTACAATCTCCGCTCACTGCACCCTCAACCTTCCTGCTCAAGCAATCCTCCCACCTCAGCTTCCTGAGTAACTGGGACCACAGGTGTGCACCACCACACCCGGCTAATTTTTTTTTTTTTTTGTATTTTTTGTAGAGACAAGGTCTCACCATGTTGCCCAGGCTTGAACTCCTGAGCTCAAGTGACCCACCTGCCTTGGCCTCCCAAAGTGCTGGGATTACAGGTGTGGGCCACAATGCCTGGACTCACTGCAATTCTTCATTAAAGGTCTGGTGATCCCAGCCACTTTGGGAAGCAGCACAAATAAATTTAAGTGAAATAGTTGCTACATCTTTTGCAAAAATTGTTATTTATAGTTTGCTTCACAACATTAAGTTGCCAGGTGGAAGTATAAAAGTGAGTTAATTATTTAACTTGTTTGCATGTCTGCTTTTGGTGTCACTGGGGACTAGTGGAAGAAGAGGTCTCTCTCTTTAACTTTTGGTCAATGTAATCCATTTATCTAATGAATGTTTACTGAATATCTATAATACACCAGGCACTGTGCCAAACACCGGAGTTAGAAAGTTGGATGAGACCCAGTCCTTGCCTTTGAGAGAGAGGCTCATAGTTTACTGAGTAGACTGACATGCATATCTATAGAGTTAATACATGTGATTGATGGATTCACAGGGATGTGGATTCCATGTTCTGGGAGCACAGAAGAGGGAATATTCTGCTTTGCTGGGATCAAGACAAACTCCAAGAGGTGAGGCAGGGTCTTGCTTTGAGTCTTCTTGGATGGTGATGAGCCCCCAGCCTTCGCTCTGTGTTGGACTGACAACTTCAGGACCACTCAACCCTTTCCTGCAGGGCCAACTCAGAAGACAAATATCATTCAACAAAATTTGAATAATTTGATATTTGAAGTCAAATGGCGAGTGCCTCCCAGCCTGCTGGGTTTCCCACATCCATCGCTTCCTAGGGAAGACCCGAAAATGAGGTCAACACAAACCAGGTGGGCTCTGAGCTTGGGTCTAGCCAGCCCCTTTGTAGTTTGGAGGAGAAAGGTGGTTATTAGCCTGGAAGTCTGCAGAGCCCATAGCGCACCTCTTCCGTGTTTCAAGAAGGCTGCTTGTGTATTTGCAGCCTGATTTCAGGTGTGTGGATGTCAGAGAGATTGATGCCATCTTAAATGACCTGTGATCACACATCCCTACAGCCCTCCATCTTTCTGCCTTGCTCAGCAAATTCCACAGATAATAACTCCAAACAGAGCCTTTGGAAAAGGGCACCAAGGACAAACCTGGCCTGTTCAGAATCTAACTTCAAGCTGCTCTTCACAGCTCTTTATTGCCCTCAATTAAATTGTTTCTTTGTAGAGTTTCCCCTTTTTATTTAATACAGTTTTAATTCCTTTTCTCTCTACCATTACTCTTTCTCCCTCTCTTCTTCCTACTCCCCCTCTTTCAAGCCAACTGCCTAAACCATTTTTCACCCTTTGCTTTGATGGCAACCACTATAAATAAAACCAGAGCAGCAGCAAATACCCCAGGAGAGGGGCGAGGGGTCACAGAAGCTGCCCTCGGAGGGCTCGGCTGGGCTCTCTGAAGTCAGATGGACAGCCTGTTTCATGCCCCAAATCCCTCTCTGTTATCCTCCCCGCAGGCAATATTTTTGTTTTTACTGTGGTTCAGCTCCCTGGAATGCAGAGCTCTTTTAGAGGCTGATCAAGTGGAGAGGTTTGTGTCTGGGTAGTCTTTCTCTTGACCTGGGAGAGAGACGTTGGGGGTGGGGAAGGAAAGAGTAGATGGAGTGCAGAGGGAGAAGAGGCTTTCTAAGACAACAGCACTGAGCGTGTTTCATCTCCGAGATTCGTTCATGATGATGAGTTTGCTTGTTAATGTAACTTCCTGTTTTGGAGGTGTCGCTGAAAAATATTAGAGCTTTGAATATTTGAGCTCTGGAGGAAAAATGATGATTTTTGTGTGGCTGGGTGCCTGCAGCAATCCAGAGCTACTGAATTCCGAGTCTGAATGCCTGAATAAAGATGAGAAAATCAAAGTAGACAAAGAAATGAACATGTCTTGACTACTTTCCTGCGCCGGGATTTACCTACACATTCTCATTTAATCGCACAGTAGCAGCCCTCTGAGATGCTGTTAGTGTTCTCACGTTTCCGATGTCAGACCTAGGGTCCAGGGAGCTTAGGAGGAGAGCACAGAGCTGGTGAGAGGTACAGCTGGATTCTTAACTTCATCCAACCATCCACTGGCCTAAGAGATAGCGTTTGTGTCTTACTGACTTCAGGGAGGTATACACATTTTGTTGTTACTGGCAAATGCTACGTACTAGACTCTCGCTACAAACTACAACATTATTAGGTGTGCTTGAACAGATATGGCACTGCAAGCAGAGCTTTATGTAGAAAACAGAAGGGCATGATAAAGGTTGGATGTGCTAAGCACTTCTTAAGATCTTTCGGCTTCCCTCCCTCCCTTCCTCCCTTCCTTCTTTCCTCTCTCCCTCCCTCCCTTACTTTCTTCTCTTTTCTCTTTTTTCCTTATTTCTTTCCTTCATACTTTCCCTCCTTTTTTCCTTTTGTCATTTTTCTCCTTTCCTCCCTCATGTCTCCTTTCTCCCTCCCCCTTTCCCACCTTCCCTCCCTCCTTCCCTTCCTACTTCCCTTCCCTTTCTAGTCCCTTCCCTTCCTACTCCCTTCCCTTCCTACTTCCTTCCCTCCCCTTCCTACTCCTTTCCCTCCCCTTCCCTTCCTACTCCCTTCCTACTCCCTTCCCTTCCCCTCCCCTCCTCTCCTCTCCCTACTCCCTTCCCTCCGCTCCCCCTCCTCTCTCCTCTCCTCCCCTTGCCTCCCCTTTCCTTTCACTTGCTATAGAGTTATGATGTACACATAGTTCAAAGACTGAACCTACATCATATCCAGGACACAGTTCTTGTCCTTGAGGAGTATTCATCCATCTAGCAGATGGTGGTATAAGCAAATTGCTCTGATGTCCCATGGCAAGTTCCCTTGCAGAGGTTTATATTCAGTTCTGCAAATAAAGATGAGAGAGCAAGTAATTTTGCTTGGGGGAATTTAGGGGAAGCTAAAGACAGGAAGTGCCATTTTATCTGGGCCTTGAACACTGGGTAAACGTTTACTGGGAGCTAGGGAAAAGGCATTCTAGAAGAGATGAAAACGCACTTTAATTCAGGGGCACAGGTAGGACCAGGATGGTTGGATTTCAAGTACAGTGTGAGGGCTGAGATTGGGAAGGCAGCCCCCGCTTTAAGTCTTCTCCTCTGGAAGGGCTTGGGAAGATACTTTGGGAAGGAATAGATCCTGACATGAGTCCTGGGGTCTGGGTAAAATTCTGAATTCTCACATGAGTCCAAATGTCCCTGGGCAGTAGGGCTGTAAAATCTACACTTTCAGTCTCTTCTCTGACCCACTGACATTCTCCACAGGACACAGTAACAAGTCACTCACCTCACAGAGCCCTCTGGGAAAATCCCACAGAAATTCGGAAGTAACCTCTTCCTACTTGCAGTGGAAACCAGACTCTTTCTCAAAAAGTTGAGTCTATTGATTTTATAGAATTGCCGTTGAAGAAATATTGGAATTTATTGGGAAAGAATTTTTTTTTGGTCCTGTGGAAATAAATGAAGACAAACCAAATGAGAATAAGCAGAGGCTGTTTATTAATTCGGAACTTGCTATGAGGGAGTCAGCTGCCCTCACTTGTCTTTGGCAGAAACTCAGATGCAGGTGGAGGAGTGGGGAAGCTTCATAGTGGGGAAAGGGAAGGCTCGAGAACGTGTTGGTTGGATGCTGCCCCGGAAGCTGGAGGCGGCTCACTGCAAGTGAGGTGTCCCATGGGATTGGTAGAGTGCAACATGGCTTTCTGTGGTTGGTCCTCAGTTGGGAATAGGAACAAAAATTAGAACAACTGTCAGTTTTTAATTAAGTCCTGGCCATTTTGGAGCAATTGTCACAAGAGTTTTTGTTTGGCTTCCTGGATTGTTACTAGAGATAGTGTCTGACTTCCTGAAAGTCTGTGTCATAGACAGCAGGCTGGCTTCCTGCGCTGGTTCCTGTAGGTGATGGTCAGCTTCCTGGGGTGGTTGTACAGATTGTGGGTCACTTTTTTTTTGTTTTTGTTTTTTTTTTGAGATCGAGTTTTGCACTTGTTGCCCAGGCACAATGGCGTGATCTTGGCTCACTGCAACAACTTCTGCCTCCCGGGTTCAAGCAATTCTCCTGCCTCAGCCTCCTGAGTAGCTGGGATTACAGGTGCATGCCACCACACCTGGCTAACTTTTGTATTTTTAGTAGAAACGGGGTTTCACCATGTTAGCCAGGCTGGTCTTGAACCCCTGACCTCAGGTGATCCACCCGCCTCAGCCTCCCAAAGTGCTGTGATTACAGGCGTGAGCCACCACGCCTGGCCACTTTTTAAAATATGTATCTGCTTATTTGTATATTCAGCCTCTGTCTGTTTGTATATTCAGTGGCTCAGTCCATATGCCTATGTGAAATAAGAGATCATCTCTGGTTTTCAGGTGGGAACTCTGAGTGGACTCTGGTAGACATGTACAGGAGGAGCTGCACACAGAGCTGAAGAGTGCAGGGCCACGTTGTGTGGGTGCCAGGCTGTTGGGGCTGGCGTGGGGCTGAACTTGAGCCTGCTGTTCCTGGGGGCAGCATCCCTGGAGAAATCGACTTTGTTAGGACAGCTCTGGAAATGTCCTACATGAATGGTTGGCTTCTCTATTCCTTTTGATAGACAGTAGCTTGGACTCCATCCCAATAAAATGCTTGACCTCTTTTAGATGGAAAACAGGAGTTGGAAGCTTATTGTTGCTACTGGAAATAAAGACCAGGAGAAGAAAAGACACTTTGTTTTGATGAGACCTTGTAACAGATGTGCTGCGTAGGCATAGCAACATACGACTTTAATAGAAAAGTAACTTTCCTCTTCTCCACCCACCCCCAGTTCTGGAAGGCTTGATTGAAAAAGGGAATCTTTTTTTTCTTTAACTAGTATCAGGTGTTTTACTCAGGTGGTTGGGTAAAATAGTCAAAATATTTTTACAACAGCTGTAAATGGTTTTACAATACACTTACTGTTTATGAGGAAGGCTGACGTGTTGGGGAGTTTTCATGGCTGTGATGGGCACACAGCAAGCAACCAGCATTTCTTAAGGAGTTTTGTTAAAAGGCATTAATCCTGGTCACAAAGCCAAGTATAAAATTTTAGTGGCTTCTGAAGCTGTCGCTCTTTTTATGTCGCCTGTGTGAAGCTCTCTGGGAACCAACGAAGTCTGACATAGCTACACATATTTGCTTCTGTGAACTGTGTTTACGAGGCCACGTTCACTTACAGGCAGAGGGAAGATGGGAAAATGAATCAAAGTGGAAATATCGCTTTTAAATAATTAATGGTGTAAAACAATATTACTAGTGTTTTGTGTAAATTTTTAATTTAAATTGGAGGGTTTTTTTCTCCCAAGTCAAATGACATCTTTTTACAAAGAAAAACTTAAAGAATTGAAAAATTGGGAAAAAAATAACAAAACGAAGATAAGGATCTGCTTTTTAAAAAGGCAAGGATAAAGATGTAATGAAATAGAATATATCAACTTCTTTTTCAGGGTCAGGGAGTAAGTTTACATTATTAGCATCATCTTTAATAGCCTATTGAAAATAACATAGTTTAATGATCTTAATGATATAAATTCATGGAAATTCGTAACGTGCTAGAATATTGTAAAGAGGTTTTCGTGAAATGGACACCCACAAGCAATACTGAGAGATGATTCCAGTTCAGCAGGAGTTCTTTAAAAAGCAACCGTGAAATATGGCTACAACAATTTTGTTCTTATCTATATTAAGGATACTGTATAATCCTGGACGATGAAGGTACAAATGGTGCATTGAAATGGAAAATTCAATTCCTTAGTCTATCCTGAGAGTTTACCTCCTAGCTTTTTTATGACACCAAACAAAAGAGATTGTAAAAGGTCGAGAGAGAGGAAATAAATGAGAACGTTTAACTTGTCTGAAAGGCAAGTGACACTTACTATCTGTTCATTTTGCATTATGAAGTTATTTATTTTTTTTAAAACAGGACACGAGTATTTCCACTGGATCTGAAATTAGAAAAGGGAAAGTATTTTCAAAAATTCCCCAAATTGGTATGCTGTATCACAGATTTGCTGTGCAGTCTTCCAGTGTGTATCTTCCTTTTCTCAGTTAAGGAGGATAATCCACTGTTCTCTTTATTGAACTGTTACGAGGATCCATTGGAAGTGAGTTATAACTTGTCAGTTATTCATTCAGCCAAATGAATGAATACCCATATGCGGGGGAGCCAGGCATGGTGGTGGGGAAAATATAATACATGCCCCACCCTCACACAGCTCATATGTTGAGAATGTCTAGAAAAAAGCACAGGGCAGTCACGATTCAGTGCTGCAAATTCTATCATGGCAGGAATTTTATCCAACTATAGAAGGGCCACAATCATGCTCTTTAAAAAATTGCCGGGTGCAAAGGCTCATGCCTGTAACCCCAGCATTTTGGGAGGCCGAGGTGGGCAGATCACGAGGTCAGGAGATCAAGACCATCCTGGCCAACATGGTGAAACCTCGTCTCTACTAAAATATAAAAAATTTGCTGGGTGAGGTGGTGTGCACCTGTAGTCTCAGCTACTTGGGAGGTTGAGGCAGGGGGAATCGTTTGAACCCGGGAGACGGAGGTTGCAGTGAGCTGAGATCATGCCACTGCGATCCAGCCTGGTGACAGAGCAAGACTCTGTCTCCAAAAAAAAAAAAAAAAAAAAGAAAAGAAAAAAATTGCCTTGCATTATTGTTTAACTTTTAAAATTACATAAATTTCTTTTTTTCTTCAAATTTTATTTTAAGTTCAGGAGTACTTGTGCAGGATTTGCAGGTTTGTTACATAGGTAAATGTGTGCCATGGTGGTTTGCTGCACAGATCAATGTGTTACTCAGGTATTAAGCTCAGCATCCATTAGCTATTCTTCCTGGTATTCTCCCTCCCTCCCCTCATCCCCACTCCACTGAAAGGTCCCAGCCAGTATGTGTTATTCGCCCCCCACCTCCACCGTCTATTCATTCTCATCATTCAGCTCCCACTTGTAAGTGAGAACATGCAGTGTTTTGCTGTTCCTGTGTTAGTTTGCTGAGGATAATGGCTTCCAGTTCCATCCATGTCCCTACAAAGGACATGATCTCATGCCTTTTTATCGCTGCATAGTATTCCGTGATGTATATGTACCACATTTTCTTTATCCAGTCTATCATTGATGGGCATTTAGGTTGATTCCATGTCTTAGCTATTGTGAGTAGTGCTACATACGCATGCAGTATCTACGTAATAGATGATGTATATTCTTTTGGGTGTATACCAAATAATGGGATTGCTGGGTCAAATGATATTTTCACCTCTAGGTCTTTGAGGAATTGCCACACTGTCTTCCACAGTGGTTGAACTAATTTACACTCCCACCAACAGTGCAAAAGCATTCCTTTTTCTCCACAATCTCGACAACATCTGTTGTTTTTTGACTTTTTAATAATAGCTATTCCGACTGATGTGAGATGGTATCTCATTGTGGCTTTGATTTGCATTTCTCTTATTATCAGTGATGTTGAGCTTTTTTTCATGTTTGTTGGCCACATGTATGTCTTCTTTTAAGACGTGTCTGTTCCTATCCTTTGCCCACTTTTTAATAGGGTTATTTGTTTTTTTCTTAAAAAAAATTTGCTTAAGTGCCTTGTCAACTCTGGATATTAGATCTTTGTCAGATGGATAGATTGCAAAAATATTCTCTCATTCTGTAGGCTGTCTGTTCACTCTGATGATAGTTTTTTTGCTGTGCAGAAGCTCTTTAGCTTAATTAGATCCCATTTGTCAATTTTTGCTTCGGTTGCAATTGCTTTTGGCATTTTTTGTCATAAACTCTTTGTCTGTGACTTTGTCCTGAATGATATTACTTAGATTTTTTTTCTAGGGTTTTAATAGTTTTGGGTTGTATGAGGTGTAAGAAAGGCATTCAGTTTCAATTTTCTGCCTATGGCTAGCCAGTTCTCCCAGCACCATTTATTAAATAGGAAATTCTTTACCCATTGCTTGCTTTTGTCAGATTTGTTGAGGATCAGATGGTTGCAGGTGTGTAGTTTTATTTTTGAGTTCTCTATTCTGTTCCATTGGTCTATGCGTCTGTTCTTGTACCGGTACCATGCTGTTTTGGTTACTGTAGGCTTGTAGTATAGTTTGAAGTTGGGTAGCATGATGTGTCCAGCTTTGTTCTTTTTGCTTAGGATTGCCTTGGCTATTCAGGCTCTTTTTGATTTCATATGAAAAAAATTATATAAATTTCTTAAAATTTAAATTAAAAAATTTAAAATAATATAAATAGGATTATACCATATTTGTCAATATTTTGTGATCTTATTTTTTCTTTTTTGTTCAACTTTAACATACTTCCCTCTTATTGTTTTCTCCTATGTTATCCTCCAATAGATGTTTATCACCTAGAATATATCTTTATTTTTCTCTATTTTTATTTTTTTATGCTCAAATAATTGTATACACATATATTTACATATATTGATATGGTAAATGGAAAGGTAAGGTTTTTTTTTTTTTTTATTGCATTTTAGGTTTGGGGGTACATGTGAAGAACATGGAAGATTGCTGCATAGGTACACACATGGCAGTGTGATTTGCTGCCTTCCTCCCCATCACCTATATCTGGCATTTCTCCCCATGCTATCCCTCCCCAACTCCCCACCCCCGACTATCCCTCCCCTTTTTCCCCTCGACAGACCCCAGTGTGTGATACTCCCCCTCCCTGTGTCCATGTGTTCCCATTGTTCAACACCCGCCTATGAGTGAGAACATGCGGTGTTTGATTTTCTGTTCTTGTGTCAGTTTGCTGAGAATGATGGTTTCCAGGTTCATCCATGTCCCTACAAAGGACACGAACTCATCGTTTTTGATGGCTGCATAATATTCCATGGTGTATATGTGCCACATTTTCCCTGTCCAGTCTATCATCGATGGGCATTTGGGTTGGTTCCAGGTCTTTGCTATTGTAAACTGTGCTGCAATGAACATTCGTGTGCATGTGTCCTTATAGTAGAACGATTTATAGTCTTTTGGATATATACCCAGTAATGGGATTGCTGGATCAAATGGAATTTCTATTTCTAGGTCCTTGAGGAATCGCCACACCGTCTTCCACAATGGTTGAACTAATTTACACTCCCACCAACAGTGTAAAAGCATTCCTATTTCTCCACATCCTCTCCAGCATCTGTTGTCTCCAGATTTTTTAATGATCGCCATTCTAACTGGCGTGAGATGGTATCTCAATGTAGTTTTGATTTGCATTTCTCTAATGACCAGTGATGATGAGCATTTTTTCATATGTTTGTTGGCTTCATGTATGTCTTCTTTTGTAAAGTGTCTGTTCATATCCTTCGCCCACTTTTGAATGGGCTTGTTTGTTTTTTTCTTGTAAATGTGTTTCAGTTCTTTGTAGATTCTGGTTATCAGCCCTTTGTCAGATGGGTAGACTGCAAAAATTTTTTCCCATTCTGTTGGTTGCCGATTCACTCTACTGACTGTTTCTTTTGCTGTGCAGAAGCTATGGAGTTTGATTAGGTCCCATTTGTCTATTTTGGCTTTTAATCATTATGTTTTATATAAAAGTAGAATTATACAGTCATAGGGCATGATTTCATCTGATCTTAGGATTTAAATGAGGAAATTTATCCTCAGGCCATGTAGCATGGAATAATCTTTGGTAGTTTTTATTTCATTCATTCAAGCAGAATAAATCAAATAATGCTCCAACTATCTTTAATCATTGCTAAAACTGGTAATGATAAAGGCAAGAGCTCCTTTTCTTCCTTGGTCTACATGCTGCCTCATAGCCAGCTAAAGTAATATATTGTTCAGAATTTGAATCTATTGATCATATCTACGCTTACCAGAAATTCACTAAATAAGGGGCTCTAATAACCCTGTAGACAGGTAGGGAATAACCCACAAATGTACCTGAGTTATATCCTACCCCTCAGACAAACGGTAATAGGGACCTCCCCCGCTCAGGGTTGGTGATGATCAGATTTAGCTGCGTCTATCACTGATTGCTGTTCTTTGTATTGGTCCCAGTGGTAACTCTGGGCTCTACTAGAGAGTGGCTAGTTTATCCATGTGCTCCTTTAAGACCACTCCATTACATTTAAAAATAACCAAACTGATCCACACATATGAGGCCCAGTGAAGTCCTAACCCTGTCTTCCTTCTGCTCTCAAATGACAAGTACGTGGGGGAGAGAGAAAGCAGGCTTGAAGGGAAGCCCTTCCCTGTCATTTCAGGACACCTTGGCCCTGTGCAGAGCTTTCTCAAGCCCAAACTTTCAAGCAGTGTCAACAGATTGGGGCTCCCATTTCTTGGTGCCTAATGAGCAATCATAGAGCTGACCTAGCAAGGGGGATATGGAAAGAGTCCCTGGAAGACTGGTTTTGTTCACAGAGGAGTGGGAAGGAGAATGAGACAGAAAGGGAGGAAAAGGTAGAGGAAGTGGGAGGAAAAGGAGGAGGAGAAGAAGGGACAGGGTGAGGCTTGCCTAGAGCCTCAGCTCCATTAGGAGAGACAGACTGGATCCCTTAGTGTGGGATGGTAACTGTCTTCAGTCAATTTTAAAAATGGCATGAGTAAAGAGTGGGGAAGGAAAGAGCAGCCAATGAGATGGTTTAGAGGAAGCCATGAGACCCAGGGGAGGAAGTCTGGCAAATGAGAGTGAAGCACAGTTATTAGAACCTCTGGGGGGAAGATCCTGGAAGACTTAGGCTGATCCTATTTTGTAGGGTTCACTCACACCATTATCTAGTGGGGCAATTGATGCATTACAGACTGGCCATTGATGTCTGTGACGGTAAGTGCTTGCTTTAGTTCATTCACGCTGCTAAAACAGAGTATCATAGGCTGGGTGGTTTATAAACAAAAGACATTTATTTTTCCAGTTCTGAAGGCTGGGAAGTCCAAGATCAAGGTGCTGGATGATTTGGTGTCTGGTGAAGGCCCACTTGCTCGTAGATGGCATCATCTTGCTGTGTCCTCACGTGATGGAAAAGTGAATGAGGTCCCTGAGATCCCTTTCATAAGGGCACTAATCCCATTCATGAGGTTCCACCCTCATGATTACCTCAAAGAGGCCCCACCTCCTAATACCATCACATTGGTTGTCAGGATTTCAATATATGGGAATTTGGGGGGGACACAAACATTCAATCCATAATAATGTTACAAAGGGATTTTCTTGGACGTTGATTGCTTTCTTAAAAATAGCAAGAAGGTACGCAGAAGTAAAGTTCGCAGTTAGTATTTTCTTTTAAGTTGTTTTTTCATGATAAAATTAGGATTGGCACCCTTAAAAATACTTGACTATTTGTACACATCTCTTCTGCATATATTTTCTTTCCCTGAGCCCATTTTTGTAGTCTTTGAGGCTTAAAAAATAAACCTCCAAATGGCCAACCCCACCTTTTGCTTGACATTCTGGTGTTCTGTTTTTTAGCTTGGTCTCAGGCACCAACACTGTGGCAATGTGAGGGGTACAGAGGAGTGGCTGTGAGAAAGCAACTCAAAAGAGGTTAAGGTTTTATATAAGTACAGGGTAGGGAGCTATTCTAAGTGTGATAAGCCATTTTCCTGACCAGTGAGGAGCTAGTGAAAGGTAGCTAACCTTCCTCAATACTTCCAGAGGGATGGAAGCCCTGACTTTCTCCAGCTTGGCAGTAACACTTGCAAAGGCTTCTGACTGGGACCTGCAACTTGCCAGCACTAGTGGGAAGCTAGAAATACCAAGATCCCTGTGTCTCAATAAAAGATTTGATGATTGTTATGTATACACACATTCGGAGAAACTGTCAGTTCTCTAATAATAAATGGAGAAATTCTCAATTGTAAAATTTTTATTATTTTCTTATTGATAATAAGAGTTTTTTTGCAGCACTTATAAGAGTCTTTTTTCTAGACTTGTGAGATTTAGTAAATAAAAACAGCAGTGTTTTATCTGTCAGTTCTGCCTTTAGCCCATTAGCAGTATTAGCATTTGCATCCAAATAGATCATGCTTACTTTTTTTTTTTTTTTAAGATGGATTCTTGCTCTTTCACCCAGGCTGGAGTGCAGTGCGATCTCAGCTCACTGGAACCTCTGTCTCCTGGATTCAAGAGATTCTCCTGCCTCAGCCTCCCTAGTAGCTGAGACTGCAGACATGTACCACCATGCCTGGCTAATTTTTGTATTTTGAGTAGAGATGGGGTTTCACCATGTTGGCCAGTCTGGTCTCAAAACTCCTGACCTCAGGTGATCTGCCCACCTTGGCCTCCCAAAGTGCTGAGATTACAGGCATGAGCCACCGTGCCTGGCCATGCTTCGTTTTTTAGAATATTCACAGAATTGCATGTCCATCACCACAACAAATTTTAGAGTATTTTCATTAGCCCAAGAAGGTCCTCTGTACCCCCATGCCATCCATCTCTCCCCAAATCTCCCCCACCCTCTGCCAGCCACTAATCTACTTTACGCCACTATAGATTTACTTGTTCTGAACATTTCGTATAAGTGGAATCATCCATTATTTGTCCTTTTGTGACAGGCCTATTTCATTTAGCATGTTTTCCAGGCTCATCCATATTGTAGCATGTGCCAGAATGTCCTTCCTTTGTAAGGCTGAATAATATTCTATTGCATGGATGGACTACATCTTTAATCATTCGTCTATTAATGGCTCTTTGGGTTGTTTCCACCTTTTGGCTGTTATGATTGATGCTGTTATGTGCATTGGTGTACACATATTTGTTCAAGTTCTTTCTTTCGGTTCCCTTGGGTATACACCTAGAACTGAATTGCTGGGCTGTGGGATAAGTCCATCTTTCACCATTTGAGGAATTGTCATGCTTGCTTTAAAAGCAACATGCAGGGTTTTTATTGTTGTTGTTGTTGTTTTGAGACAGAGTCTTGCTCTGTTGCCCGCGCTGGAGTGCAGTGGTGCGACCTGAGCTCACTGCAGCCTCCATCTCCTGGGTTCAAGCAATTCTCCTGACTCAGCCTCCCGAGTAGCTGGGACTACAGGTGCCTGCCACCACAGCCAGCTGATTTTTATATTTTTAGTATAGATGGGGTTTCACCATGTTTGCCAGGCTGGTCTCAAACTCCTGACCTCAGGTGATCTACTGCCTTGGCCTCGTAAAGTGCTGGGATTACAGGCACGAGCCACCATGCTCAACCCCAACATGCAGTTTTTCTATGATTTCAGTTGTAAACAAATAAGTAGAAAAATCTTTTAAATTTCTATTCATCCATTTTGCCTTTTTTTTTTTTAAATCACCTGAGGTCAGGAGTTCGAGACCAGCCTAACCAACCCTTTTGCATTTTAAATTGGGTAATGTTCATATAATGCTGTGAAAAGCTTCTTTACTATTTGCTTTCCTGCCCCCAGTAAAGAGGAAGAAAAAATGGAGAAATTATTTTTTCCATTGAATAAAATGAAAAACAGGAGGGGGAATTCCTTACATAATTATATTAAAGACTGATAGTGCTGGCTGGTCGCAGTGGCCCATGCCTGTAATCCCAGCACTTTGGGAGGCTGAGGCAGGCAGATCACCTGAGGTCAGGAGTTTGAGACCAGCCTGGCCAACAGGGTGAAACCCAGTCTCTACCAAAAATACAAAAAATTTACCCCGGTGTGGTGGCAGGCGACTGTAATTCCAACTACTCGGGAGGCTGAGGCAGGAGAATCACTTGTACCCGGGAGGCGGAGGTTGCAGTAAGCTGAGATCGCGCCATTGTACTCCTCCAGCCTGGGCAAGAGAGCGAAACTCCATCTCAAAAAAACAAAACAGAAGAAAGAAACAAACAAAAAACTGATAGTGAATTTTTGAGGAATACAGAAAATCCTTCAAGCCCAGAAATGTCTATACATTTCTGAAGCTTTACTTGCTTCTGAATATTAAAATAGAGCAAAGGTTTTTCTTTTTATTATTTTGAATTGAAAACCCCAAGAATCCTTCATGTAAATTTAGACACTAAGCCCCATCTTTCCTTGTCTTGCCCCTTGAATCATTTATTTAAGCGGACAATAATAAAAGGTGTCAGCAATTCAGTTGTGAGCTCTGGAAGATTTCTGTGCACATTGACCTTTAAGCATTTGCATCTTGACAGGTGAGCTGTTCTTATGCTTCCTATGAGATATGGTGCGGCCAAGGGGTCAGGCATGCTAATGACAAAATTACCATTTACCTTTTACCTGGCAGGCCCAGTGCCTGACATTATAAATGTAGGTAACCTTTCACCTGAAGCTCTATTTTGCTCTACTAGAGATTATGTCGGAATGAACTTACTTACAGTGGCAGAAGAGTTATGGGGAAAGAAGACTGAATTTAGTGCATTTTTTTCCCTTTGGGTGTTTTTTTGGGTGGATGCCTTTTCTCTTGCAGTCAGTCTGCATAAAACATTACCGTTCTTGGTGTGGGGCTGGAGTGGGGCGATTAGAGCAGGGTTAGGGGAGAAGAACGCTTGTTTTTGTCATCTTGCGTTCCTGATATTTTTGAAGCATGGCCCTCTCTCTCCTTTGTCTAAAGCTGCAGGTATTAATGAAGTTTTACTAGTGGCCTGCCTTCATCTGTAACTGCCATCCTTTTCCTGCTGATGCCAACAGAATGGCATTTCAGGGCTACTGGATACCAGACACAGTTAAGTAGTTAGGGGAACGGGTAACGATTGACAGAGGTGCAGGCCTCAAGTGGATGCAGAAGAAAAATGAAAACAGAAGGGCACCGGCAACAGGAGGGGTCTGAGGAGGCAGAGGGCAGCTTGGCCAACTCAAATAAAGTTAATGAAAAATGATCCGATTGCCAGCTTGCTTGGCTAGCCAGTTTTGATGCTATAAATGCCGTCTTTTGACATGTTTATTGGTTGGTCTTTAAGGTGTCATAGGATGAGTTCATTCTCTATAAATAAGACTTAGCTAAATATCTTGAGACTGGCCTGGGCCAGAATTAAAATCAGAATGCTTACGTCATTAGTAAGATTCATCATTGAGTGTCTACTTCCTGGTGGTGCTGAGTGGAGAAAATGAAGGGGGAAGAGAAGTAAGGGAAAGAAAAGAAAGAGACAGTGAGGAAGAGAGGAAAGGAGAGAGGGAGAGAGGGAAAGAGGGAGGAAAAGAGGGGAGGAAAGGAGAAGAGGAGAGAAAATGGGGAGGAGAGATGGAGAGGGAGAGAGCAGGAGAGAGGAGAAAGCCTTATTTTCTACTTTTGGTGGAAAACCTTCCAAAGCAAGAAACCCAGGTCCCTGCAGCCTAATAAGAGAGCGGAGGATGCCTGGGGCTCTCCTGCCTCCCCCACCCTGTTCTCCACCTTCAGAGAGATGGATGGTTGATAAGGATCCAGGAATCCAGTGAGCTCTGGCCTCTACAAAAGCGCCTTTCACTTAGGTTTTCTCAGTAAAGTGGTGCATAGAACTTTAGTGACATTTGTTTGTTGATTATGAGATACTTTTGTAAACCAAAAATAAAGTTCGAAGACCGCCCCAATCATCTGAGTGGACTTCCTCCTCTAGGCCAGGGCCCTCCAAATTTAACATGAAAGGGTGACTCAGGCCATGATCGGAAGCAGGGGTGGACATGCCTCATTATGCCCTCCTCCCTTTTGGAATTAGGAAAAGCTGACCAGCATGTAACATCAGCACAGACTTTAAGTCTGAAGAAACCTTAAGAAACCTTTACAATCTATTCTCTGCAGCCTGCTGCCTGGAGGTTTCATCTCCATGATAAAACGCTGGTCTCCACAACTTCCTATTGTAAGCCAGACATTCCTTTCTATGGATAATACCTCTTTTGACCAATTGCCAATCAGAAAAATTTTAAATCTGCCTATGACCCGGAAGCCTCCCCACTTCTAGTTGTTCCACCTTTCTGGACCGAGCCAATATATATCTTAAATGTATTTGATTGATGTCTCATGTCTCCCTAAAATGTATAAAACCAAGCTGCGCCCTGACCACCCTAGGCACGTGCTCTCGGGGTCTCCTGAAGGCTTTGTCATGGGCCATGGTCACTCATATTTGGCTCAGAATAATTCTCTTCAAATATTTTACAGAATTTCACTCTGTTCATTGATACTTTGTAAATCATGATAATTAGGAACCCAAGAAGTACTGCCTGCTTGTTTAGTGTGTTCGTTTAGCTCAAAGTTTGGTACCTTGTAGTTGTCATTTGGAGTCCATCTTCAGCCACAAAATCTCATTATGAATGTATTCCAGGAAGGAGATATAATTTTTTTTTGACCATTTGCAGCATATTCAAATGAAAGCTGGTGCTAATGAAATTATTCTCATGTAATTAGATGTATTAAATAATGTCCCAGGTTGGTTCAATGACATGGTTGGATTGCTAATTTCTCTTCTTTCCAGGCACGGGAAAGAATTCTCCCTGAAGATTTGTGCCACAAATAGCCCCAGAAGCTGGCTGATTTTGGAATCATTGCTGTGCAGAACCCAGAGCTCGCTATGGCATCTTGCTCTGAAAATTAAGTCTTCCCATTCTTCCTCTATAAGCTGGTGACCCTGGACGGCATGCTACAGGAAAAGCTTTTTCTTGGAACTCTTGAGCTCAAATCCAATGTGTTGACAAGGTCCCAGTGGAGACCCCATTCAGGCTGAATGAATTGGCAGTCATTTCCAGGCTTATCAGATCACATTCTCCTTGTCTGGCTTTATTTTGTGAATCAGTCCAAACTCGGGAGACCAGAATCACAACAAGAATTCCGTTTTTACTAAACAAAGGGCTCAGTCGCACATTCAGCCATCAAGTTTTCCTTGTCCTTCCCTGGGTCTGGAGTGATATGGACTGAGACAGTGGGATCTGTGTCAAGTTTTACTCATGGCTGGACCTCCTGGTCATGCTCCTTGGCACCGAAGGAGTGTGATTGAATGTGTGTAACTGTCAGGCAGAGGACAGTCAACAATACCTGATATTTGCTTTGAATTCCTGTTTTATCTTTACTCAAGTAAATCTTGTCTTCAAATTATTTCATTTGTTTTACTGGGAAAGGAGCCCCAACCTTGAGAAGTATTGAAGACATGGCTTTAGTATCCCGGAGGACGATTCTTGTGTAATGGTGTGGAAGAAGAGGATTCCAAAGACATTCCTCTCTTGTCTTTCCACATCAACTGCCTCGAGTCCTTTGTTCTCTTACCTGAGCTCTTGTGTCGGGGACACATCTGTGTTTATATACAGCAAGGCCTTATCTCTCCCTTGAAGAGGCAGAAGAGCCAACGTACATGGCTTCAGGAGAGAAGCAAGTTTCTCTCCATCTTAGCGAATGATGTCTGTAGAACAAGGTGGATAAGCACTCTAAGCACTTAAGGTTGGTGCTGTCTGTTATAGAGAATCCTCTATAAAGTGTGTGTGTGTGTGTGTGTGTGTGTGCGTGTGTGTGCGTGTGTGCGTGCACGCGCGCACATGCGTGTGCATGTGCGTCTTTCAGTTTTCTTCTTTTTTTTTTTTCTGAGACAGAGTCTCCCTCTATCACTCAGGCTGGAGTGCAGTGCCATGAGCTCAGCTCACTGCAAACTCCGCTTCCTGGGTTCAAGTGATTCTCCTGCCTCAGCCTCCTGAGTAGCTGGGATTACAGGCATATGCCACCATGCCTGGCTAATTTTTGTATTTTTGTTTAGTAGAGATGAGGCTTCACCGTGTTGGCCAGGCTGGTCTTGAACTCCTGACCTCAAGTGATCCACCTGCCTCGGCCTCCCAAAGTGCTGGGATTACAGGCATGAGCCACTGTGCCCAGCCAGTCAGTTTTCTTCTTTTAAGAAGAAAATTAGCAGCAGCATTCGACATAGAGTCCTAATAGGATCAAATCCTTCCAACATTTACCTTGGGTCATTTGGGAATGTGGAAATGTAGTCACTCTTCCAGGCCAGCATGGGGTGCTATTTGGTGTACTCCTAAATGCAGGACTTTCACACTGAAAAGAATAAATAAACTGGACCAGACTTCCTGATTCACATCAACCAGCCAAGCCTGATCCTTTCATTCCAAAGGGTAATGCATTTTGTGGATTGAGTGGGAAACTAAATAGGCAACCCTCTTTAGGGATGTAGATATCTCCGCTTCAGAAAATGTTTATTGATTCTTTAGGTTCAGAAAAACATTAATCATTTTGCAAAAAGGCAAAGACCCGAGACTCAGAATGCTGGTATCAGGAGACAGGGGGAGCTGCTTTTCTTTTTACAGTAAGACTTACGTCAACACATTCCTGAAAATTAATCAGTAGTCAGATAACTTAAGTGACAGATTGATCATTCTGGCAGAGACCAAAGTCTGTAAGATGCCATTCAATCAAAACAGCAACAACACGTAAGGCATTTTATTTGACATAACTCAAAGTTCTACTGATTCTATCACATTTAATACTCCTTTTTCCATCAGCCTCTGGAGATAGGAAGATAAAAGTAACAGCGAGATGAAATGTAGCCATTACATTAGAAATGTAAACTTGCAGAGTACTTAACGCTATTTCATCAACCATTTTAAAACAAAAACTAAGGTTACACATTCCATATCTGTTTAAAGTAGACTATGTAAGGTCTACTTTTTGTAAGGTCTTTAAGAGATTATAAAACACTTTTTAAACATCATTTCAATTAAAATCTGATTTTATTTTAGCTGTTTTTTCTTTTAAAAAAATTTAAATGAAGTTTTAGCCTTGTGATTTTCCTCTCATAAAATGGGCTGTTTTTACTTGCTAATCAATACAATATTTCTGTTTTCATTTTTAGTCTTTGCAGGTTGAGCCTTGCTGTGGAAGCTTGAGAGCTTTTAACAAAAGAGCCTGGGGGAAGATAGGTCAGAGTTCAAATTCCTGTGTCTGCCTTTTATTGGGTGCTTGACCTGGGCAGGTCTTCTAGTCTCTTGAAATCTCCATTCAAGTGGAAAAGGGAATCAAAGAGTCTGTTAAGATGATCGTAAGGCAAAGATGAGTTAGTTGTATGCTTGGCATGTAGTCAGCACTCACGATACTACTGAATACTATGATCAATATTATTACTACTATTACTCCTGTATGAAATCTGTCTGTTATTCAGTATTTTTCTCTAGAAATCTCTGTCACAGAAAAATAATGCAATCCCTAAAATAAATGTTCAAAATGATGATCACAAGGCATTGGAAAATTCTGAATTCTTGAATCATCAAAGAAGAGTTACCTTTTTGGCAGTGTAGGTTGAATGATATGTATATTATAGTATACTCTAATTCTTAAATATTATTTATTTATATGTTATACATGCTGATCCTTCGTGTATATATGATCTCACTGCAATATTCAATTAATCAATGCTTGGCTAGGATGGATAACTTAATTTTTTTTTTTAATTTCAGTAACTTTAAGGGTACAAGTGTTTTTTGATTACATGGATGTGTTGTATAGTGGTGAAGTCTGAGATTTTAGTGTACTGATCACCTACCTGAGTAGTGTCCATTGTACTCAATATGTCATTTTGTATCCCTCTCTCCTCTCCTACCTGTCCTTTCTTCTTAGTCTCCAAAGTCCATTGTACTGCTCTGCATGCCTTTGTTCCATAGCTTAGCCCCCCACTTATAAGTGAGAACATCCGGTATTTGGTTTTCCATTCTTGAGTTACTTCACTTAGAATAATGGCCTCAACTCCATCCAAGTTCTTGCAAAAGGCCATTATTTTATTCCTTTTTATGGCTGAGTAGTAGTCCATAGTGTGTGTGTGTGTGTGTGTGTGTACATATATATATATAGTGTGTGTGTATATACACTACATATATAACATATACTGTATATATACACTATATGTCTATAACATATGCTATATATACACACAGTATATATATACAACATATATATATTATATATATTAACTTTCTTTTTTCTTTTTCTTTTTGATTTTAATTTGTAAATTTTATTTTAATAGTTTTTGGGGTAAAAGTGGTTTTTGGTTACATAGATACGTTTTTTAGTGGTGGTTTCTGAGATTTTGGTGCACCCATCACCCAAACAGTGTACACTACACCCAATATGTAGTCTTTTATCCCTCAGCCCCATCCAAGTAGCCAAAGTCCATTATATCTTTCTTATGCCTTTGTGTCCTCATAGTTTAGCTCCCACTTCTAAGTGAAAACATCTGATATTGGTTTTCCATTTCTGAGTTACTTCACTTAGAATAATGGCCTCCAGCTCCATCCAAGTTGCTGCAAAAGACCTTGTTTCCTCCCTTTTTATGGCTAAGTAGTATCCATGATGTGTATATATCATATTTCCTTTATCCACTTGCTGGTTGATGGACACTTAGGTTAGTTTCATGTCTTTGCTATTGCAAAGTGTGCTGCCACAAACATGCATGTGCATATATCTTTTTCATAAAATGACTTCTTTTCCTTTGGGCAGTTACCTAGTAGTGGGATTGCTGGATCAAATCCTAGTTCTACTTTTAGTTCTTTAAGGAATCTCCATACTGTATTCCATAGTGGTTGTACTAGTTTACATTCCCACCAGCAGTGTAACAACATCCCCTTTCACAACGTCCACACCAACATTTATTGTTCTTTGACTTTTTAATTATGGCCATCATTGTAGGTGTAAGGTGGTATCTCATTGTGGCTTTGATTTGCATTTTCCTGATAATTAGTGATGTTGAGTACTGTTTTCATATGTTTGTTGACTATTTGTACATCTTCTTTTGAGAAATGTCTATTCATGTCCTTTGCCTACTTTTGGATGGGATTATTTGTTTTTTTCTTGCTGATTTGTTTGAGTTCCTTGCAGATTTTGGATACTAGTCCTTTGTTGGATACATGGGTTTCAAACATTTTTTTCCACTTTGTGGGTTGTCTGTTTACTCTGCTGATTATTTCTTTTGCTGTGCAGAAGCCTTTTAATTTAATTAGATCCCATTTATTTATTTTTGTTTTTGTTGCATGTGCTTTTGGGATCTTAGTCATGAATTCTTTGCATAAGCCAATGACCAGAAGAGTTTCTCCAGTGTGATCTAGAATTTTCATCATTTTAGGTTTTAGATTTAAGTCTTTGATTCATCTTGAGTTGATTTTTGTATAAGGTGAGAAATGGGGATCTAGTTTCATTCTTCTACATGTGGCTAACCAGTTGTCCCAGCGCTATTTATTGAATGTTGTTTCCCCAATTTGTATTTTTGCATGTTTTGTTGAAGATCATTGGCTGTAAATATGTGGCTTTATTCCTGTATTCTCTATTCTGTTCCATTTATCTATGTGCCTATTTTTATACCAGTACCATGTTCTGGTAACTTTAGCTTTGTAGTATAATTTGAAGTCAGTATACCACATTCTTTTTCCATTCATTGGTCAATAGACACTTAGGTTGGTTTCATATGTTTGCAATAGTGAATTGTTAGGCTGGATCATTTTAAGTTTCTTATATTCTGTGTGTCATCAGGCAAACAACCAACAGATATATAGTGGAGAGAAATTGTAATTCTGAATAGTGAGTGAAACCTACAAATAATAATAGTAAATAATGCTTATTATTATTATTATTTTTTTGAGACAGAGTCTCCCTCTGTCACCCAGGCTGGAGTGCGGTGATGCGATCTTGACTCACTGCAATGCCTATTTCCCGTTCAAGTGATCCACCTGCTTTAGCCTCCTGATTAGCTTGAATTTCAGGCGCATGCCACCATGACTGGTTAATTTTTGTATTTTTAGTAGAGATGGGGTTTCACCATGTTGACCAGGCTGGTCTCGAACTCCTGACCTCAAGTGATCCACCTGCTGTGGCCTCCCAAAGTGCTGGGATTTCAGGTGTGAGCCACTGTGCCCGGCCTAAATATTGATAATAGTTACTACGCATGATGGAGTCAAACTAAGTTGTCTTTTGTCTGTAATATTTTTTGATCTTTGAGACAGAATTGGCATTTACAATGTGCTACCTCATTAATCTGACAAAGCTATTTACTTGTAAATAGGTCACTGGGGGATCAGGTGGATATTGTCTGTATCAGTAAGTTTGCGAGGTTAGGATAAGTGATTAAATCTCAGTGGCTTCCCACACAAAAGTTTGTACCTTGTTCATGCTAGATGTACATTACGATCTGGGAGAGACAGGATGGGCTATGTAATTTGTGGTACATAGTACCAGATAAAAATTCTGAAGAACATCAAGACAGTGACAGCAGAGAATTGAACCAAGGTGGTGGGGGAGGTCCTCCTGAGTGTGGGGCTTGCACAGGTTAGTGTCCTTGAAACTGGCCCTGGGCAGGGAACTCTGCTCCTTATGGTCACTTTGACACCCAGATTGTCTGTGATTTAATCTCTACACTTGCAACAGTGATTGCCGAGGCAGGAGGGACATATGCCATTTGTCACTTTTACTACCATTCTGTTTTCCTAAACAAGTCACATGGCCACTCCTAAGTTCAGGAGGATTAGGGAAGTGCTTTCTTTTTTTATTTCTTTTGTTTTGGTTTTAAGGAGCAAAAGGTTTAATAGGCAAGAAAGAAGGAAGGAAGAACAAAACAGCTCCCTGTACAGAGACAGAGGGAGCAGGGATTTGAACAAAGAGAAAACTCCCCGGAAAGTACTTCCTTATCCTGTGCTTGGAAGACAAACTGGAAATAATTGAATGGTGCTGAGGATAACCAGGGCTTTCATTTTTCATTTTGTGTTGTAACCAAATTTAGACAACTGAGCAAAAGAGCAAGGGTCATTTGAGAGGTGACAGTGCCCATGACTCAGATCAGCACACAATTGATAACTTATGAATTGTTTTATTTTTGAGATTTTCCATTTTATATTTTCAGACAGTGGTGGACCACAGGTAAACCATGAAAAGTGAAAACATGGATAAAGATGGACTACTGTATAACTAACCTAAGTGTCTGTCAACAGGTAAACGGATAAAGAAAGCTGGTATATATACACAATGAAATACTATTCAGCCTTAAGAAAGGAGGGGATCCTGTCTTTTGTAACAACATGGATGAGCCTGGATGATATTATGCTAAGTGAAATAAGCCAGGCGCAGACAGAGAAATAATGCCTGATCTCACTTATATAGAGAATCTAAAAAAGTAGAACTCACAGAAGCAGAGAATAATGGTTACTGGGTGTGGGGTGGGGATATGTTGGCCAAAGGATACAGAATTTTGGTTAGACAAAAAGTGTAAGTTGAAGAGATCTATTGTGACTGTAGTTGTTAACAATGTATTGTGCACTTAAAAACTTGGAGGAGAGAGATTTTAAGTGTTCTCACCACAAAGAATGATACGTGAGGTAATATGTATTTTAATTAGCTTGATTTAGCCATTTCACAATGTATGCATATTTCAAACACACAGGGTTTCAACAAACATTTGGTACACCATAAATATATATAATTTATATTTGTCAATTAAAAAAAGAGAGAGTTTCTGCGATCACACACTGGGAAAGGAAAGAGGTTTGGTGTAGGAAGCCCTTATTCATTAAAACTTTCCAAGTGATTCTGATCATTTAGTCCTTTGGTTCTAGTGACCCCGAGGAGTGCTTTACTCCAAGAAATTAGACTCTAATAAAGAAAATTTAGGCCTGATGACAGGTCAGTGGAGGACATAAGTTGAAGCTCAAAGTAGCCTTCCTATCCCCCTAAAAATCACAATATAGAAGATTAGTTTCATTATTCTCTGTACCAGAATTCTCTTTAACATGCTCGATGTGGATCATAAAAGCCTATAGCTAAGAATCTGATGATTTCAAGGTGTTAGCTGAGCCAGACTTGGCTTATTTCAATTCCTATTTCAGAGAATGATAGGAAGCTACTTCCTGAGAGTGTCTCCATATGTACATTTTTCTGTGACTGAGCCAATGGCCAAAGTGAAAAATGCAGAAGAAAAACACTGCAGTGACTCGGGTGGTCACCACAGGCCATTGTCTTTTTTTTTTTTTTTTTGATAGAGTCCGACTCTGTCACCCAGGCTGGAGTGCAGTGGCACGATCTCTGCTCACTGCAACCTCTGCCTCCTGGGTTCAAGCAATTCTTCTGCCTCAGCCTCCCGAGTAGCTGGGATTACAGGTGCATGCCACCATGCCTGGCTAATTTTTTATTTTTAGTAGAGATGGGGTTTCACCATATTGGCCAGGCTGGTCTCGAATTCTTGACCTTGTGATCCACCCGCCTTGGCCTCCCAAAGTGCTGAGATTATAGGCGTGAGCCACCATGCCTGGTCACATGGGCCACATTCTGACTCAAATAAGCCACTGGAGTTGCAGGTTCAGGCCTGCAGTATGTCCTTGGACTCGTTAAAGACTGATTTGATGGGCTTTTTCTCATTAAAACTTTCTGCAAGTACAAGTCTGAGGCATGTGGAAATAAGTGAAGACCAACCAAGTGAGAAGAGGCAATGGTTATTTATTCAGAACTTGTCATAACAAGAGAGTTGGTCACCATTATTTATGTTTTGTTAGCAATGCACATGCAGGCAGAGGAGTGGGAAGCCTCACAGTGGAACAGAGGGAAGGCTTCAGGCATGTGCAAATTGAGGCTGGTAGATTGGGGAAGCTGGAGACAGCTTACTAGATGCAAGGTGTGTGGTCTGAATGTGTCTCCTCAAAATTTATATGTTGAAACTTAATTGCCAATGTGATCGTATTTAGAGGTGGGGCCTTTAGGAAGTGATTAGGTCATGAAGGTGGAACCCTCATAAATGGGATCAGTGCCCTTATAAAGAGGTTGTGGGGGGGAGTGCCTCATCCTTCGACCTTCCGCCAGGTGAGGATACAGCCACAAGGCCCCATCTTTGAAGTAGAAAGCAAGTCCTCACCAGACGCCAGGTCTGCTGGCTTCCCAGTCTCCAGAACTGTGAGGAATAAATTTCTGTTATTGTAAATTACCCAGTCTAAGGTCTTTTGTTACAGCAGCATGAATGGCTGAAGACGCAGACATCCCACGTGATTACTTAAGAGTACACATTTGACTTTCCCTGGTTGGTCCTACATTGGAAGTGGGAGCACATGTTAGAGATTAATTTCTCAAGGGACAATTAATGAAGTCCTAGACATGTTGGGCCGATTGTTATGGTTGTTATTGCTTGACTTCCTGAACTGGTTGCTAGAGGTAATGGTCTGACTTGTAGATGGCTAGTGGGCTGGTACTGTAGATAAGGGATTGGTTTCCTTGGCTGGTTGCTGCAGGTTGTGGGTTGGAGTTCTCTTTTTATATGTGATCTGGCTATTGTCCATGTGTTTTCAACCTCACAGGCATTATCCTCTATTGCAGAGGCACCTGGCATCAGAGGAACTATGCTGTGGTAAGAGAAGGCCGTGGCTATTTATGAGAAACCTCTGTTTCACTTTAGAATCCACAACCAGAAATGTGCAGGTGAGCAAGAGATAGGCAAAGCTCCAACTGGCACAGACCGAAATTCTAAAGCAGAAGAAGAAAATCTTCAGGACTCCGCATGGTACCCTTTAAGTACTAAGCTGCTTAAAATATCATCCTGTTTGTAGTAATATGATGTGTGAAATTCCGACAGGCATTTACAATTCAGATCCCGTTCCTAAGGGATTCCCATATAGGGTCTGTGCATATGATTTATTCTGAGCCTTTCTTCACATATGGACGCTTGAGATCGTTAAGTAAAATGCACATATATGCTCAGAGATGAAGTGTTTACCATCATTACCTCAATGAAACATTCGCCAGCCCTGACAGGTTCTAATGTCCCCCATGCTTCAATGCCACCCCCTCTATCTTGCTCTTTGTCCGAAGCATGTTCTCCTTCCTTCTGCCCACCAGCACCCCCATCTCAAAATTTCAAAGTAGTCCCCTCATCCATCATTGGGTTTAGCTGGGGCAGGGAGGGCGGGGGTGGCTGGACAGCAGCAGAAGCTTTGTCCACATACCTCGTAACAAGAACAGCAAAATGGTCATGGCCCCTGTTTGCTAGGTGCAGGAGAAGGCAGCAAGAAGGGGAGGAGCGGGGCTTGCTGCGACATCAGACCCGGGCTGTTCTCAAGAGGTTGATGGTGTGGAGTGGCAGCTCCCTCGGTGAGTGTGGTCCCCTTTGCTAAGAAAAAAAAGGCGCTGTTCTCATGGCTTGACCTCCATGTGCTCGGGGGCGTTCTCTGGGGCTACTCTGGAAAGGATCCTCATTTCTGCTTTTCCAAACAGGGCGCTTCCATCAAAGGTGATAGCTGAGTTAGGAAAACTGAGTCCGGCCTGGTGAGGCTGCACTTTTCCCATTGCTGGATCAAGGGAGACTGTGATTCTCAAGACAAATAATACTCTTTCAACTGGGTGATAGATGATCTTGGGCAAGACCCTTGACCTTTCCGGGTTTCCCTGCCTCCTCTCAGTTTCTCCTCATCTGACCAAAGCATTTTTTAAAAAACATGACCATGTTATAAAGAAATACAGAATAGATGAAAAGAAAATATATGATCATGAATGTAACAGAAACAGTGTTTCTGCCCATTCTTTTTCTATGCTTTAAAATTATTGTTGCAATCATTGAATCTCTACCTTAATAGCTTACCTTTTTTTTTTGCTGGACATATTCCTAGGTTGCTGAATAATCTTTATAATTATGATTCTTAATGACTTTATAATTTCAAGACATATTTCTTAGTATCTTCCATTTAGCTCACCTAGAAAATACACTGGAATTGAGACACAGTAAAAGCCACTGAGAAATTCCCCTTGAATTTCCTCTTGTCATTTGCCCATTGAAATATTCAGTGGTTTCTTTTTAGAGTAGGAAATTAGCCAATGCCTTAGAGACAAAATACCCAAATAAAAACAAAAACAAACCTCAACCCCACACCTCCCCCAGACAAACCCCAAAACTGGTTAACTCTCTTTTGAAAGTTAGTCTGTCCATATTCTCTAAGTAAAATGTTTGATTCTTCTAACTCTTGGATTAATATGTCCCAAGGAGCAGCCCCTGGGCTTTATTTTTGGGATTTGGTGGCAACTTCTTCCTCTGGATATCAAGTCTCCTCAAAGTCTGCAGGAAATCCTGCTGGGATGCGGAGCTTGTGACATCAGATCTAGTTAGAGCTGCCAAATGCAAGGAACTGCAGATGTCTGAACACGCCAGGAGAGAGAACTTGCAAAGACCTACAGGCAGCATCCAGTTGGATTAGGTGTGTGGCTTTTACTGTCCTCTGGTTACCTGGGGAAACAAATCACACAGAAATTATTTGATCACCCCCCCACCTCCAGAGCATAGCGTGAACAGGTAAGAGAAAGCATCTGTACTATGAGAGCCTCACTCTGTTGTGCTTCCCATAAAAAGCCAACAGCCGAAGAAGGCTTCACTTTATCTGGGGGTGCTATTGCACTGCATCATATAGAAATACCAATATGAGGGGGAAGAAAGCAAACGTTTCTTTCCTTTTTTTTGAGACAGGGTCTCATTCTGTCACCCAGGCTGGAGTACAGTGGCACAATCTCAGCTCACTGCAACCTCCACCTCCTGTGCTCAAGTGATCCTCCCACCTCGGCCTCCTGAGCAGCTGGGACTACAGGTGCACATCACCACAGCCAGCTAATTTTTTATTTTGTTGAGATGGGGTCTTGCTATGTTGCCCAAGCTGGTCTTGACCTCCTGGACTCACTCGTAACATGTTGGGATTACAGACGTGAGCTACCGTAAGTAGCAAAACTTTTATTTTCATAATTTAAAACCCCAAATGACAATTTCAGAAAGGGCTTTTTAAAGAAAGCATTTTTCGTTTTCTGGATAAATCATTGTTTCCAAGTGAATTCATCATGGCCTTCCGTCATATGTCATCCTTCCCTCTTCCACCATCCCACGCCAGATACAACTGCTGCTCCCCTGAATTTTATTCTAGTCAGGTAACTGGGGGTCATCCTAATTTTGACTTTTAGTGCTCACATCCAACATTCACATGAGTTTATTAACTGTACCATACACAGCTTCCGTATCAACGTGCTTCTCCATTCCCCTACAGTACTGCCGCATTTCACATGCTCATCATTTGTAAACTAGATTTCTGGGTTTCCACAATTTCCTCACTGATCCACATACTTCCAGCCCTGTCTTCACACCACATGGTGCCCTTTTCTCATGATGACCCAGTCTCTGCCAATCACTTTCACAGGAGTCATCCTTCTCTTTTGTCCACTCATCTGCTCGTAGACCGCATTGCTCCTTGGTAAATTACACGCAGGATTCTTGGCATGGCAGATGCGGGACAGCATATCTGCTGCCTTCTTTCCTGCCCAGCCTGATCCTCCCTCCAATCTCCTAAATCAAAATATCACTTGGTGGAGTCCAGGAAGACAAATTTTTAAAAAGCTCCCTGGGCAATTCTCATGCATGGCATCCATTAGTAATTATTTGGAAACTAGTATTCCAAGAAGCTCAATAGGATGCCATTTATGTCTCAATTTTCCTGTAATCAAGCCTCAGGAAAGGATGCATCATAATGTATTTCAGTTACCAAGCCCCCTTGGGTTGGGTTCAAGATGGAATTCTGTTATGGTTAATTCTGCATGAAAGATTTTGTTTATAGTTAAACTGTAGGGTATTAATATTGCTTGTACCTGAAAAGATTGTATGTGGTAAGCCTTCCTGTGCACTAAAGCAATCATGTTATTCCCCCTGTCTTAGTTCAGGGGCAGCATACCTCCTTACACCCAAGCCTTAATTTCAGAGGAAGAGAAAGGAACAGGAAATAATGTGGTGAGCATAAGAACAAAAGAAGACTGCCCCACAAAATAGCAAACATGGGTAATATTGAGCTGCCAAAGTTTAGGGAATTGATGATCATGTATAATTTCATATTTTATAATTTTACCATCAAACATGAGTTTTTAATAATAAGGAAAATGCTGATTCTATAATGTTCAGGGAAATGTCAGGATGCAAAATTATTTTTATAATATAATCTCAGTTGTGTAAAGTGTGTTTAGAAAAAGAACACTTCAAAATACTGTATTAAGTTAATAGTATTTCTCTCAGGTGCTGAGATTATTTTTAGTTTTTTAAAAAAATTTCTTGTCCTGATATTTTTAAGTTTTTTGAGTTCACAGATACTATGTTTGGCATCAGAAAAATATAAGCTACCTTTTGATTGTCATCGTTGGAATAGAATAGGAAGAGGCATGAAAATGGTAGAGAAATAGGCAAAGAATGGTGGGGAAGGGAGGGATAGAAAGGGGGAGAAACAGAAACAAAAGAAAAGCAGAGGGGGATGTGGGGGGAGGAAAGACTATGGCCAGAGTGTGAGGACATACTGTGTTTAAAGCCTGAGGACACATTGTTTTAAGAAGATTCCATCTTCAAACTGGGGCTTCTGACTTTCTTTCTTTTTTTTTTTTTTTTTTTTTTTTTTTGAGACAGGGTCTTGCTCTGTTGCCCAGGCTGGAGTGTGCAGAGGTGCAATCTTGGCTCACTGCAAGACTCAACCTCCTGGGCTCAAGTGACCCTCCCACCTGAGCCTCCCAAGTAGCTGGGTCTACAGGTGCATGCCACCATGCCTGGCTAATTTTTGTTATGTATTGTTTTTGGTAGAGGCAGGGTCTCTCTATGTTGCCCAGATTTGTCTCGAACTACTGGGCTCAGGCCATCTGCCCAACTTTGCCTCTCAAGGAGCCAGGATGTGTGAGCCACCGTGCCCAGCCAGGACTCCTGATTTTCTAATCAGCCTAGTACTCGAACAGAAGATGCTATAAAACGACTGCCATTGTCTAATGCACTGGTATTCTCTACAATGACATGTGCAAGCAACCGCTTCTTTTTATCATCGATATTAAAAACAGCAAAGAGCTCCTGGACATTACTTTGAAGTCATTTGCATATTGATAAATGAGTCACAAGATGGCTAAGCTCCAGTGTTTTAGGAGAATATTTCCTCATATCCTTTTTGCCTCTCTTTACTGTCCAGAGTCCTCCCAAATCAATCAAAGGGATATGAAACTCCAACCCTGAGGACCAGGATGGTCCTTTGTCCCCAAGGTGAGTCCAGTGCTGACCTGGAGAGGGACTCCAGTCATTGTAAGATTGGCAGATGGATTAGGCCATGAATATGCAGAGGCAGGATGAAGGGAGTGAGCACCCAATCCATAATGACTGAATTACAATTTTAAAATGGAGTAAGTTAGATAGTTATTATCAGTGTAATTATTCATAAATGTGCCTAATTATTCATAATTATTCAGAAGCCTATTACTTCCCTGATTGCCATAAGTGATCTCTGAGGCCAATTACAATTGGATTCTGGTCGCAGGATTCAGTGACTATCACCCGTCTGTCTTGGTGAATCCAGAGCTTGGTCTCCATCCTGACAGCACGGAGAGCCCTTTGTGTCATCTGGCCCTTTAAATACACACAACAAACCCGTTGCTTTAAACCCAGCTGATTTCAAAGCCCCCATTGTCTTTTTCCCCCTTTCCGGTCCCAAGCTCCACTTATTTGGGTTCAGGCTGTTCCTTCGAGGGCACATGCTGCTGGTGTTTAATTAGGACTCTCTTGTTGTCATTCCTGCATTTGATATCTTAATAGCATTGAGAGCATATGTAGGGAAATAGGCAAGAAGGAAAGTACACTTGTGCACATAAAGGTGATATTGAGGAGCCAGAAGCCTTGGAAGACTTGGCCATGCTTTAAAGGTTGCACTGTCAAATCAGTGGTTTGAGATTTTCTGCAAACCTAGAGGACCTTGCACACAGGTGAGGGAACGCGGCCAGGTTTGACTCAGCAGGCTACAGCTCGCTGCCTCTACACTCATCATGCTTCTGGGGAGCGTTTCAAAATAGTGTGGCCTAGGAAAGCATTTCCAGTTTTTTCCACATATCATTCTGACCTCAGTGTGGCAAATTGTGGGACGTGGGCTCCGGCTTGATACCGGTCTGCGCAGAGTGTCTCATGACTGCACAGGCATCAGCGCTGAAGCTGCGGCTCAATTTCTACCTTTTTTTTTCCTCCCTGGAAAACATTACGGCAATTACCATATTGTGGGGCAGCATTATCAAGTGGAAATTAGCATATAGATTAGTTCTGGGGGGCAGGGAGGAGAGGTGGGTTAAGAACTTTAAAATCATGTATCGTTAGCTGCACAAAGAGTGGCGTGCAGAAATCTTCCAGGCCCTGGCCGACCTCACCCTGTGTGAACACCAATGAATCTGATGGGTCAGCTGATAATTTCTAGGGGAACAAAGGCAACTCAGTTCTGATTGTAGCTGAGATACACCTGCAAATGCAGCAGTGTAAGAAGTTGCAGAGCTGTTGGTGGATTTTAAGACTTTCATCAGCTTTTTGTTCTTGGACAGAGAATCCCTGATTTGGTTAGTAAGAACTCCCTATAATTAATTGAAGTCACTAAGTTCACGTTTCGCATCTGGTCCAAGAAATGAAAATGGTTAAATTTTTGCTGATGGGGTAAAAAAGAGTATAATCTAGAATTGAGACTTTTTACAAAAGTGTGACAAAAGATAGGATGCAAAAAAGGAGATTGATTACTTTCCTACCTTCCATCAGAAGAATATAAAAATAAATTTATTAAAAAATAAACATTTATAAGACCTCCTTTAATCTTTCCAAGATCTGCAACAATACAGGAGATTGGTTTAGAAACAGTCAATCAGTCACTTGGTTAAGTGTTTATTGATCATCTACTATGTGTACAACACTATGAATGGTACAAAATATAGAATATAGAACTAATCACCAAAGTTCCCACATACAATCTTTTAAGGAAATGGCACAGAGGATCCCTACTGGCTGCTGTGGAAGAGTTCAGAAGAGAGGGGAGAACTCTGAGGACTAGAGTGATCAAGAAAAGTTCAATAGGATTTGGAAACTTTCTTGACCACAAAGGGTAAGTGGGGTATGAATGGGCATTTGTGAGGACACTCCAAGCCAGGGTGATGGACCATAGGACTCAGAGGTCAAGGGCAGTGTGAAAGGGATGGATGGCTTCATGAGGAGACCAGCCCGACAGAACAGAGGGTCTACATGGAGGTGGTAGAAAGTGTGTATAAAACAAAGGTATGAGACTAAGGCAAATGTCTTAACCTCTTTCAGTCTCAGCTCTCTATTCAGTTCGAATAGATCTAACAAAAACCTCCTTGAAAAATGATCATGTAATAAATGAGATCAATTATTTTTTCTTTTCTTTTCTTTTCTTTTTGAGACAGAGTCTCACCCTGTCGCCCAGCCTGGAGTGCAATGGCGGGATCTCGGCTCACTCCCACTTCCGCCTCCCAGGTTGAAACGATTCTCCTGCCTCAGCCTCCCAAGTAGCTGGGATGACAGGCGCCTGCAACCATGCCCAGCTAATTTTTGTATTTTTAGTAGAGATGGGGTTTCACCATGTTGACCAGGCTGGTCTCAAATTCCTCACCTCGTAATCTGCCTCCCAAAGTGCTGGGATTACAGGCGTGAGCCACCGCACCTGGCGGAGATCAATTATTTTTCTATATGCATTTTCTGGCGCACAGTAAGCACACAGCTTTGGCTTAATTGATTAGTTAAATGTAATATTGCTTAATTGAGTTAGATTTAGAATCACTTAGGATCCACTCAGGGTCCAGTGTTAAGCATGCGTCTTTGTGGCAAAAATTGTCACTCAAATTAGCAACAAAGAAAACATGTTTTTTTAAAAAAAGAAACACAATTTCTCTGAAGAAAATAACACCTCAAATCCTTTTTGGGATCACCTGTTCAGGTACACTGGTTGGGAGCAGGCTCCGATTGGGATGTAGCAGAAACTGCCCCAGGAAAACAGAAAAATAAAGGATGTGGATGTGGATGGGTGAACTGGGAAGACTGATGAGCCGGAAGGAGTCGCGCTGAGATTTCTTTTCCCACAGTGACTTGAAAAGATGAAAAGCAGAAGAGTACGGCTACAGGGCCTGATAGGTCTACCTGGCTACCAAGCATGGCCGCTTTGATTACGGGAGCCCCTACACATTTCATGGTACATTAGGTAGATTCTAAAGCCTAATCTGGTCCCATGAATTGTCAAGGTATGGGTTGTTCAATGGAGGATGGGCATGAGAGGGCCATGTGCAAATGTGTAATTGAATACGATGTCCTGGGTCTCAGCCCAGCATCTTCCACCATTCATGGAAGGAAGGCCCCATCAACTATGCACTCCCTGGACCCCAAAAAGTCATCGGAGTGTATTCTTTCATCTCTTTCCCACCGAGATTCTCTAAATGCTGTGAGAGGCAGGAAAAGTACAAGGTCTTCAACTTGGAGAAAAGTTCCTGACACACAGTAGGTGCTCAATAAATATTGTGGAAGAACTATCTGCTGAAAAAAAATCTTCCCTTTTACTCAGTTCGAATCCTCAGGTCCCATAGCTTTTATTGGCCTGCATTGATTTTTATTATCTATTTTCTAATGTTTATGAGTGGGATCACAGTTGTTTGTTTTTTTTTTATCCCATGAAAGTCTTCTTCTCTCTGTTGGATTTTGAGCTGCTGCAGGACAGAGACTTTTGTTCCTGTTTTCTCTACAGTGCCCAGTTTTGTGCTTTGCTTAGTGCCTGTATGTGCTGAATAGTGAATGGGCAGCTGTGATCCAGTACGATGGGCACTAGGTTAGGAATAAGAAAATGCCAGTGTGTCTGTGCTCCGACAGGCAGCATGAGAGTGAGTAAGCCATCGTCTCTC
The DNA here is from genome assembly GCA_036589455.1 of Ateles fusciceps. NCBI lineage: Eukaryota > Metazoa > Chordata > Mammalia > Primates > Atelidae > Ateles > Ateles fusciceps. The sequence goes on from JAZHEH010002042.1 coordinate 949,285, forward strand.
TGAACCTCAGTTGGATCACATGTAAAATACGGATAATAATTCACATCTTATCTATATGAGAGGATCAAACAAAGTATATTAGTAACGATTAAATATATCACTGATAAAGTATTTCAGCAATGACTTTTTGCGTCTGGCTGCGATTGTACCACCCATGCGTTATCATTTTTGTACTGCAGGCATTCGCATTCTGAGAAGAGATGGATCCTCAAAAGCGTTAGTAGGAGAGAGGTGAGCTGATAGTGGTCTCTTATTTGCTTGCAGCTGAAATCAGGTGAGGCCAAAGCCAGGAGGGCTTATCTCCCCCTTCTGATATTGTGTGACAGATGACACTGTTGGTTTAAGAACAGACAGCCTTGAGCATAGAAAGCAAGAAATATGTGTTTATGAACCTGCTCCTCCACCTCCTTCCCCTAAATAAGAATCGATGCTGGGAACAGAGAAAAAGACAGAAAAGACTATCCTGTGATTAGACGAACAAACCCATCAAGCTAAGCAATTCTCATCAAGCATAAAGCTGTAGGGCATGATATTCCATGGAAAAGAGTTCCAAGGACCAAGAAACTTTACCTAGAGCTTTTCCTAACTCTCTTCCAAGGAATCTCATGCCATGAGGCACATCACTGTGATGCGGAAAGTGTGGTTGAAAATGTCCAGTTTGCCCAGTTACCCACTGAGCCCATTTCCAGTGTTATTGGGGTAGTCTGGTCCAGACATTTTTTTTTTCTTTTCTTTCTTTTTTTTTTTTAGGCAGAGTCTCGCTCTGTCGCCCAGGCTGGAGTATAGTGGCTCAATCTTGGCTCAGTGCAACCTCGCCTCCTGGGTTCAAGCAATTCTCCTGCCTCAGCCTCCCGAGTAGCTGGGATTACAGGCGCCTGCCACCATGCCTGGCTAGTTTTTTGTATTTTTAGTAGAGATGGGGTTTCGCCATGTTGGCTAGTGTCAAACTCCTGACCTCAGTGATCTGCTGTCCTTGGCCTTCTTACTGTGTCTTTGTTTCCCTCCTACTGCATGTTTTACTAGAGAGTCCTCAAGCCATTGCTGATCCACCATCACCCAACCCACCAAAGGTCACGACACGTTTCCCCCAGTTACTTCATTTTCTTGGCAGCATTGTTAATAAGTGGATATGTGTAGTATCTGATAAAGAGGGGAGGGCAAACTGTTCTTTAAAAAGGACTCAATAATATATTTTCACTACAGTATTATAAGCAATTCAAATAATACACGAGTACAGTGAGTAAGATTGGAAGGTCATATTTCACACATCTCAATTCAGTCTCGTCTCTCTCTGAGCTGCCATCAGTTTGGGAAGACAACCTTCTGGCCACATTTCTGTACCTCTCTGATAGTGTCTAATGACGCATATTACTGAGAGTGTACCGGGTGTGGATCTCTTGATTCTCCCATCAATCCACTTTTTAGAGATTATAGGTGTTTCTCCTTCATTTCACAGAGGTCAATAACCTGGCCAACATGTCAGAGTTAACCAGATTCCAAGCCTGTCTTCTATCCAAGCCTAGGAGCTAAAGTTCTAGGTACGTCTTTAGTTACTCTGATACTACTTCTTCTTCTTCTTCTTTTTTTTTTTGTTGAGATAGAGTTTCGCTCTTGTTGCCCAGGCCAGACTGCAATGGCGTGATCTCTGCTCACTGCAACCTCCGCCTCCTGGGTTCAAGCGACTCTCCTGCCTCAGCTTCCCGAGTAGCTGGAATTACAGGCAGGCACCACCACACCTGGCTAAGTTTTGTATTTTTAGTAGAGACGGGGTTTCACCATATTGGCCAGGCTGATCTCGAACTCCTGAACTCAGGTTACCCGCCCACCTCAGCTTCCCAAAGTGCTGGGATTACAGGTGTGAGCCACTGTGCCTGGCCTAGTTACTCTGATACTTCTTACCTAGCAGCTGATTTACGAATGATATAGTCTGACCACAAAATAATTTTTTTTTAAAAGATAGAAAAATTGGGTGATGCCAGATAAGATCCAGAGAAAGCCATTTTGATGTTGGATTTTCAGTCCCATTAGGACTAACTTATATGGTGTGTTAGACTCAATCTTGGGTCGAGAAGAAAGGAAATTTTGGATGGTTGGTTCTCATGTTGATGGTTGAGTTCAGGATTTATGGCATGGCCCATAGATGAGAGAATAATTCAGACCTTCAAGCCCTGGGAGTCTGCATTTCAATTCTATGAGGAAGTAAAAGCATACTAAAAGTTAAAGCTGAAACATGAACAGAAACCATAAACGTCAAAAGTGTTGGCAAGCTGAAAAGCTGTGAGGAGGCAGAATGGCAGTGGTTGGGGGCTGGGCTTCTTGGGAGGTGTCGGTGCTCTTGGAGCTCCTTGGGCCTTCATGGGGGGTCCTATCTATGCCCAGTGCCTAACTGTAGCGGTAACGGAATTCCAATAAGGATACAAGTCTGGCTTTAACTTGTACCACACTGTTAAAAACTATTGCTTTGCAGAAGAGAGAAGAGAGCTCAGGGTAAGGGCTTTGCCATGGTGTTGGTGAAAAGTACCCTCCCCTAAGGGAATTGTAGGTTTAACCCAGCTGCCTCATCAACATACATTTTAAGGATTCCCAAATGGAGCACAGATGAGGTGGAGATAAGAGATGTTTGCAGAGTGACAACGATGATTATGGCGATTTTATGACTTGTAGCAACCAAAATTTATTTTATTCAAATAATAATCTAATTATTAGTTTAATTATGCCTTTAAAGAAATTACATGTTTTTAGTTTTTCATTTTTTAAAGTTTACTTATTTTTTGAGACAGGGTCTCATTCCCATTGCCCAGGCTGGAGTGCAAGGGCACGGTCATGGCTCACTGCAGCCTCGACCTTCTGGGCTTAAGTAATCCTCCCACCTCAGCCTCCCAAGTAGCTGAGACCACAGTTGCGTTCCACCATGCCTGGCTAATTTTTTGTCTGTTTAGTAGAGATGGGGTTTCGCCATGTTGCCCAGGCTGGTCTTGAACTTCTGGACTCAAGTGATGCGCCCACCAGGGTCTCCCAAAGTGCTAGCGTTACAGGGGTGAGCCAATGTGCTGGGCCAGAAATTAAATGTATTTTACATTAGAAAGGTCTAGCCTAGGGTCCATCAGTCAAAGGTTTGGGGAAGAAATCAGGCTTTTTTTCTTCCTGTTTCACATAGATAATTCTATTTAACATTAAGAATACTATGACTTTCATTCTAATCTAATTTCACCCCAGCAGACACCTTCCTACTTAGCATGGATGTTTGATGATATCCAAACAATATGGTATCTCGATGCGTTATCCTGACAAGTTCTGAAGAACTCTCCTCACTCTTGAGTCTTAGCTCTGTTCTGAGAGCAGTAGCCTCCTGGCCTTCGATCCTGGATGTATTTTAAAATCATCCGGACAGTTTGATTCACTGGTTTGGAGTCGGGCCTGGGAATAAGTATTTTTCAAATGCTCCCCAGAAGAGTATATTGTGACTAGAGCTAAGAAGCAGATTGTTAGATAAGTAGAAATTCTTGAGCCGTATTATTGATATGCATTGGTGTTTAAAGGAATATGGCAATGGCCCTTTTGTGATGCAAATAGGCTGTCTCCAGCATTCTAATTTTTTTATTTGGAAGTCTGAATATGAACACAGTTATGTATTGCTTAATGACGGGGCTATGTCTCGAAAACGCATTGCTAGGTGATTTCATGGTTGTATGAACATCACAGAGTGTTCTTACACAAACCTAGGTAGTCCAGCCTGCTATATACCTAGGCCGTACGGTATAGCCTGTTATTCCTAGACTGCAAACCTATACAGCATGTTACAGTACTGAATTCTGTAGGCAATTGGAACACAGTGGCACATATTTGCATGTCTAAACACAGAAAAGCTGCAGTAAGAATATGTATTATAATCTTTCAAGGACCACTGTTAGATACGCAGTCCATTGTTGATGGAAACGTGATGTGCATGACTGTATGTAATATTGTGTGAAAGTGTGTGTATGAATAATACACAATGACACAATTGCGCAGGCTTCATTACATACGAAACTTCACTTAGTCCATTTAGAAGATACCTGACCCCAGCATTGACAGTAAGTTTTCATTTATATCGATTCATGGCCCTATAATCTTGCAAAAGTTATCACATATTTATTTATATTTACATTTAATACACAACTGAGAAACACCTACAAATTCCATGAGTTTTCAGAGTCATTATTTTCCTATCCTAGTACTTTTGGTGGCATCTTTTTTTTTTTTAAACTTTTTCTTATGGACATTTAAAAACACATGGGAAAGTAGAGAAAATGGTATACTCAGTCCCCATTTTCCAAACATCCAGCTTCAACAGCGATCAACATTTTGCCCGTCTGGTGTTTTGTCTTTTCTTCTTCCTTTACCTTCCCATAGAGACAAACATAACTTTACAATTCTTTCACCTTCTTTAAAGAATCTTAATAATTGTTTAATATTACACTGCCAACAACCCTCACTCATCCTTTGATTGAAGAGGGAGGCTGTAATTCCATCTCTGGTTTGCAAGGTTTCCTTCTAAACCTAAACCCTTAAGCTATGTTCTTGCAGACTGGGACATTAGCAAGATCTCTCGATTGAATTACAGAATTGCATTCCACCAAGGATTCAGTTTTGTAGAGTACTTAACATTGAACTACATGACGAGGCACAGGAGTAATGGGTCTTTTCAGTAATACCATCTTTTTTCCCTTCTGTAAATCAAAGGCGGTATTACAAGACCTTTAGCTATTCAGCATGAATGGAGTTACAAATATACAGGGGTTGGAAATAGCCCCCAAATTAAGGCAATTCTGTCATCTCCTGAAGGCTTATTCTTTTACCCATAGTTGTTAATATGAATAATTGAAGAATCTGAGAGCTATTCTGTGATTTGAAACTTTTTGGGGGTATAGATTCAACAGTTTCCATTGCCCTAGAAACTGAAACAGAAGAAATTACCTGACTTGTTTCTGCCTTCTGCCAGTGACCCATTTTGGGGCTCTGATGCAATCCCCAGGCAGCGGGGTGCTTTGCCCTCCAACCTTGAGCCTGAGAGTTTATAGGTCACTACTGGCTCTGAGACAGCCTGGACTTTCTTCCGGGTTTGATTCTGGCAATACAATAAAGGCACTATTGTAGAGAATTTCCCATCCTCAGGAAGGTCCAAGGGCAATGCTCTTGAACCTGAGCAAACTTGTTCTCCATCTGGGAACTGAAACCAAGAGGCTATGTATGCTTCTAACCCAGATTCAGTTAACCTCAACGTTTTGCCACAATAGTTCTGAGCCCTCACGTCTCAGCCTCTGGTGTCTCCTGTGACTTCAAGGAGAATATGAATTTTCTGGATGACTTTGCAAAACAATACTTAAATTTATTTTTTAAAAATGTTGTCTGCAAATGTGGAAGCAAAGAGAGAAACTAGATGAACAGGGGGAAAGAGAGAAAACTACAAATTTGGGAACCCAAATCCTATCAATTTTGGGGGACAGGTAATGGGACTGTTTTATATTACATTTTGGTGGTGGTTACACAAATCTATCTGTGTATTAAAATTTGTAGACCTGTGAGCCAAAGGAGAAAAAGAGAATTTTATTGTTAGGATAATTTTTAAAAGAAAATAAATTGTCAATCAAGGGGAAAAATAAAACACCCAATCCTGCTCATGTTTGAAAGTAAAGAAAATTCCTGAACAGGCAACAGCACCTTGGAATTATCAGTTATTTCAAAAGTTGTTTAGATTTTTGTTGAGGATTTTTTATTTTTACTTGTTGTGTAAATGATATTGTACTGACAGAGATTTTAAAAGTCACCAAGAATCATGTATCCATAGTAAATCATTTGCTTACATTTATTTTTGTTTATTTTATTTTATTACCAACAAGGTCTTGCTTTATTGCCCAGGCTGGAGTGCAGTGGTGTGATCACAGCTCCCTGCAGCCTGGACCCCCACCCCCTCTCTTTCTCTCTTTTTGGTAAAGATTAAGTCTTGCTATGTTGTCAGGATAGTCTCGAACTCCTGGCCTCAAGTGATCCTCCCATTTTGGTTTCCCAAAGTGCTGGGATTAAAAGCATGAGCCACTGTGCCCTTAATGTTTGCATTAAAAAAAAAATGCTATAGGTTTCAGTGAAGCTTCTGTTTCTCTTTCACTTTACTGGACAAAGGCCAGCCTGGGACAGAGCTTCAGGAGAGAAGGAGAGAGCCTCCTTATTCCCAGTGTGGGCTGAGAATCATTCAGTCCACTCCAGACTTGTGGAATCAAAAGCTGCATTTTAGCAAGATGGCCTTCGGTCATGCAATACTACACGTTCAAATTTGCAAGTGGCTGGTTGGGGATTTCTGGTTGCCATGCCGATTGCTGCAGAGGCCTGAAATAAGTCCTTCCTCCTCGGAGGGTGGCCACAGAACACACACCCCTGCTGTTCTCCGCAGCTGAGTATGAGGTTACTTTCCAGTCTCTGTCAGGGTCCTTCCCAGCGATATGAGATCAGTATATTACAGTAGTCCAAGGAAACTTCTCTTAACTGCATTTTTAATATCACAGGCAGTATTTGAGGATTATTTTCACCTGCCATCCTAAAACATCTGTCTTTTCTCTTAAATTTAATATGTAAATCATTTTCTAGCCAGTGGAGGGGAGCAGTTGAAGTGCATGGGTACAAACAGAATCTGGGAGAAATGTGGGTATTTCATTGGAGGTTAATGGAAGGCTCTAGTTAGCTAAGATAGGTGACTGGGGCAGAAAGAGTTCTTGTTGTCTTGCGTTGCATGGTGAAAACAGAATGTTCCCTGCAGAGTTGCGGTGTTCACGCACCCTGGTGTGGATGGGTCTATCCGGTCCTGGAGGCAGCGGCAGTTCTGTTAGGAACACTGTCCTGGGCATGGTTTCTGACTGCATATGTACAAATTCAATATGGGCCCCAAATGTTGGCACAGAGAAGACTCCACGGCTTGCTGTCACTGGATGAGCCTCTAGTATGAGAGCTACAAGACCAGCTGGTGTTTCCCTGTGGGTGATGAAGTGACTGGGTCCATATGCCTTTAACTTTATGCAGAAAAAAATCCCAGTAAAAGCATGAGTTAGCACCCACTGAGATGACTTCAATCGTATATTTTTTCTTTTTAATTAATATTTCATGACCAGTTAACCAGCAGTCTGTTATTCCTCTAATAAAGAAAAAGGTATTATAACCAATAAAATATATTTATGGCCTCATTTTAAAGTCTTAATTAAGGACCTATCCCTCCCTTGTGAAAGTCTTTTTGAAAACACCATCAGAAGTACACAATAAATGGGAAAGAAGCCCTTGTTTGTTTAAAGAAGCAACATATTCTCTAACAGAAGATATAAAAACATGAGTCTGCAAATAAAAAATGTGGGTTTACTTAGTATAGATTTTGTATTTTCTATCTATCTTGTGTATGTATAGTCATTCTCAATTTTGAGGGATGCAGAAATTTTTGCTTTTGTAAGCTGAGTATATGAGATATAATGCAACTCCAACATAAGAAAATAACTCATTTTCATTCACACTATGAGAAAAGGGATGCAGTGCTTATAGGACTATTTTACATGAGCACAGTATACATTTCTAAAGTTATGGCTATCAATCATTCCGGAAGCTTACATTGTGAGTTCCAGGAGTTGGAATTTGTTAAACAGATCTATACTATTGAAGATTCTGTGCCTAGAGAAAGAGCTCAATGAATTCATTTGGAGGTGGCTAAATATCAATCAGCCAGAGTAAGTGAAGAAATTGTAGAGCAAAGAGTGCGTGTGGAGCTCTTCCTGTGTGTGGTGAGAGCTCTCGGTTTTACTCATCAGAGGAGATGCAGAAGATCCCAAGCCGTGTGCATACTGCTACCATCACTCGGGGTGGTCATTGCATTAGAAATTTGTCCTAGCTTTTCCTACGTCGATGAATTACTTTGAAATGCTTTATTATGCTTCACAATATGATTCAAATATAAAAATAAATTCGTACCATTTTAAAAGTAAAATAGAAACTTAGAAAGATTCCAGTTTATTTAATTTTTCACTTGAGACAAGGAAGGTATAAAGAGTTTAAATAATTTGCCTGAGGCAACACAGCTAGCTGGTGGCAAAACTGGGACTAGAATTCACCTCATTCTGCCTTGCGATTTTAGCACTGAAAGAAGCTCAGTTCCCATTTGTGCAGCCCATTTGATCAATGGACATTAAAAGTTCTGTATAAAGTGCTAGTTAATTTACTGATTGCCAGGACTTAGTCAACTGGGGTAAATCCAAAATGTGTTAGATATACCCCAGTAAACAAAAAGGGCACCTTTTTCAGTAAATTGAAGTTAAGACATATTTACTTTTGGGCAGAAAGACTATTGGTAAGGCATTATGACAATTCCTGAATCTAAATCAGTATAAATGGAGAATTCCGTTGAAGTATTTAAAAAATTGGATTGATTCTGGTTACTTTGCCAACAAAGTCATTGAATAAATGTTGGAACAAGCTAGAGAAATCTGTACATTGTTCAGAATTTGACCTAGATTGCATATGGGTTTTAAAGAAGGCCATCATATTCGTTTTTGTGAGTAATTATCTATAAATCTATAGCAATACACTTTGCAAATATGAAATCCTCGTGTACAATATTAAATGCTGGTAATCCTTAAGTACTCTGAAAGGTAAAATTATATCCCAGTTGTTTCTGCTTTCATGTCAAGAGTAATCAATGGGCTTATTTTTATTAGCATTTCTGTTAGTTGATGTGTTTACATCTTGTTGGCTCAAGGCTTAAGGAAAAAGCAAAGCAAAATAAATTCTACTGATAGTAATAAAAATATTAAAGTTGAGAAGGAACCACTTGTATATTCGTATCGTTATGTGGCTAAGTTGGTGTTGGTGCGTTTTCTGTGTAAAAAACAACAACCAATAAACTAAAGCCAACAGCTCCCAGTGGCGTTTTCTTTTTCTGTTGTTGAATGATGGAAAGCAGGCAGTAGTGTGCCACCTGGTGGTTCCACACGGATTGACATGGTAAGAGTTCCCCCAATACCGTATTAACGGAATTTAAAACATAACCAACATTTCCTCAATTACCAATTCTTTCTTTCCTCCTGGGAGATATTTATTTTTCTGATTCTAAAGCATACTCATCAGGTACTGTTATTCTGTTTGGAGATCAGAAATATGTTAAAATTAAAACAATCACCTCTAATGTGCTTCTCAGATCATGTTTATCCACAGACATTTGCCATTTGTGTTACGCTAATGATATTTAATTACATTCAGATACCACTAAGGGCTAGAAATAAAAACAAGGTGCACAACTGTAAATCCCAGCACTTTGGGAGCCTAAGGAGGGTAGACTGTTTGAGCCCTGGAATTTGAGACCAGCCTGGGCAATATAGTGACACCCCCGTCTACAAAAAATACAAAAATTAACTGAGCAGGGTGTGCGTGCCTGTGGTCCCAGATACTCTGGAGGCTGAGGTGGGAGGATTGCTTGAGGCCAGGAGGTCGAGGTTGCAGTGAGCCTTGGTCGCACCACTGCATTCCAGTCTGGGCGACAGAGTGAGACCCTGTCTTACATGTGCACACAAAAGACCGGGAAGGAAGGACTTATAATATAAATATAACATTATGCCCTTGTTATGACATGTTACTGATGTCAGTCTGCTAGAAATGGAGATAAAGTAACAAGATATTGTATCTTTGACTGAAGATGAAGTGATCTTGAATAAATAACATCAAAGTTTCAAAACCAGAAAGGAATACTTTCTGTTTGATGTGCCTACACAAAGAGAATCTTTATTCACAATTTATATTTTTAAAAAATTAGGGCTGCATGCAGTGGCTCACACCTGTAATCCCAGCACTTCGGGAGGCAGGCAGATCACGAGGTCAAGAAATGGAGACCATCCTGACCAACGTGGTGAAACCCCGTCTCTACTAAAAATACAAAAATTAACTGGGTGTGCTGGTGTGTGCCTGTAGTCCCAGCTACTCAGGAGGCTGAGACAGGAGAAACGCTTGAAACTGGGAGGGAGGTTGCAGTGAGCCGAGATCATGCCACTGTACTCCAGCCTGGCAACAGAGTGAGACTCTGTCTCAAAAAAAAAAAAAAAAAAAAAAAAAAATCAGGTGAATGCATTTTACTCTTTTTCTAACAGTGTCTGATTTTGCATTTTCTACTTGAATGGAATGCAAATTTATGCTATAACTTCTAAGATTATAACCTATTGAAAAGACTTCATAACCTCAAGAATTCCAGCAGGACAGGTTAAGTAACAGCATGACTGCTTTCAGCCAAAGGTCTATGCAAAACTAGAGCAGAAAAATACAATTTCTTCAAAAAACGTCTCAGACAGAACAAAATTAGGATTTGACAGGAGTAGGAAAAAAATACGATTTCAAGTTTAATTCTGCAAGGTACATTTCAGAACACTATCTCATTAATTGGGCTGATTTAGCAGGATTGTCTAAAATTCCCCTGGCTCTGATTTTAAAGGCAATCTTTGCACTAGACAAAAGACCAAAAATTAACACCTGGATGGGTGATAGTAAATGACCATTTCTGGATTTTATCTTCAGTGATATTAATTATAATACCCCTCACCCAATGAAACTTCAGCTAGGATTTTAGATATATAAGGCACAATTTGAGGTAGAAGAGAAACTCTATCCCTAGCTGAAGGACAGTACAAAAATAGATTCTTGGGCTAGAGTTGGAAGCTGGATCTGACATACATATGTGACAGACATACCGTAGTCTAGAATGTAAAAGCTTATCTAGACTTAAGAAAGGCATGGAGAGTACATTTTATGGTCACTGCTGATTGTACTCTTTCACATAGATAAAATGTATGCTGATTAGGCTGAGCATTTGATTAAACAGCAAGTTGCAGAAATCAGTGTTTATTTGAAAAGTGAACCGAGCATTCATATAGATGAAATAATTTCTGGTATCTTAATATACAGCCTCTGAACTACGGAATCCTGTCAATTTTATAGTTGGGATGGCATTGTTATTATTATTATAATTTTGAGACAAGGTCTCACTCTGTCACCCAGGCTGGAGTACAGTGGCATGATCATGGTTCACTCTAGCCTCAGTCTCCTGGGCTCAAGTGATTCTCCTGTCTCAGCCTCCCAGGTAGTTGTGACTATAGGTGCACACCATCATGCCTTTTAATTTTTTGTAGAGATGGGGTGTCACTATGTCACCTAGGCTGGTCTCGAACTCCTGGACTCAAGCAATCTTCCCACCTTGGCCTCCCAAAGTGCTGGGATTACAGGCATAAGCCACTGTACCCAGCCCCAGTCATTTTTGTACAAAGCCAGATTGTCTGAATATTCTAGTGAGTGGCATCTATAGTTCTTGGTGCAATATTTGAAGCAAATGTTACAACTCCATCAAACATATGCAAATCACTGTCCAAAGTCTTATTGATGAGAGAAACCAGCTTCATTGGGTTAGAGTCAAGTCATAGCTCACTGCAGCCTCACACTCTGAGGGTCAAGGATCCTCCTGCTTCAGCCTCCGGAGTAGCTGGGACTACAGGCATGTGCTACCACTCCCAGCTCATTAAAAAAAAAAACTGTAAAGATGGAGTCTTGCTATGTTGTGCAGGCTGGTCTTGAATTCCTGGCCGTAAGTGATCCTCTTGCCTCAGCCTCCCAGAATGCTTGTTTTACAAGTGTGAACCAAAGTGCCTGGCCAGTCCTGCCTCTTTTTGACTATTTAGAAAATAGTAGGAGGCCACATGGTGGAGAGGAAAGGGCATTTAATTTAGAGTCTCATTCTGCGAGTAGAAATGCCTTCAGACTTTGGTTTCAAAGAGGTTTATTTCTGACTAGATTTCCCATATATTAAGCTAGTTCTGCCACTATCTGTAAGATCATTGAGCAATCATTAGCTGTATCTGGCCTCATATAGAGCCCTCAGAATTTGGGGCATAAAATAATTAAAGAGTAATTACAATTACCCGATTCTGTGGTCCACTTTCAGCTCAAACTTTAAGTAGGAAGCGAGTCTTTTTAACAGAGGGGCTCTCATGTGCTACTCACCATGGAACTGATGGTGCCAGAGGGAAAAAGGCCACTCAAGTGGACACACATATAGGACGACGGATCAGAAGGAAAGAGGCTGCAGATCCAGAGTCATCTTTCTTAGTGAGGAGGGCCGGCAGCCAGTGTATTGGAGGGAATCGAACTTCTCCGCGGAAATCAAGTCTTGACCCTAAGCTCAGTGCCTGAGAGCAGTGTCCAAGGACAATTCTGGAAAACAGCAAAAGACCAAAGACGTCAAACCAGCTTTGTTTTGAAATATTTTTCATCAAAACAGATTCGGAGTTATTACATGTGCTTGAGTGAGGTGGAAACAGTGATGTTTATCAGAATCCCAGGACTGGACTATTGTACTTAAGAGTATGTTATAAGCCATATCTAGTTCTCACTGCTATTTAGGCTAGTGCAAAAGTAATTGCGGTTTTTTGCCAATGAAAGTAATTTGTTGGCTGGGCACGGTGGCTTACACCTGTAATCCCAGCACTTTGGTGAGGCTGAGGTGGGTGGATCACTTGAGGGTCAGGAGTTTGAAACCAGCCTGACCAATGTGGTGAAACCTCGTCCCTACTAAAAATACAAAAATCAGCCGGGTGTGGTGGTGGGCACCTGTAATCTCAGCTACTGGGGAGGCTGAGGCAGGAGAATTGCTTGAACCTGGGAGGCGGAGGTTAGAGTGAGCCAAGATCAAGCCACTGCACTTCAGCCTGGACGACAGAGGGAGACTCTGTCTCAAAAAGGGAAAAGGAATTTGTTTTAGGTTGAATTTTGTCTTCCCCCTCAATTCGTATATTGAAGTCTTAACTCCCAGTAATTAAAAATTGAATGTTGTGTGCAGATAGGATCATTAAAGATGTAATTAGTTAAAATGAGGTCATTGGGTGAACCCTAATCCGGTATGACTGGTGTCCCTATAAAAAGGAGAAATTTGGACACAGAAATGTTCACACAGAGCAGATGCCCATGAATAGGAAGGTAGAGATTGGGGTGATGTGTCTACAAGCCAACGAGTGTCAATGATTGGCAGCAGTCACCAGAGCTCAGCAGAGGCATGGAACAGATGCTGTCTCAGAAGGAATAGGACTGCCTCTGACTTCCAGCCTCCATAACTGTGAGACGATACATTTCTATCATTTAAGCGGCCCTATTTGTGGTTCTTTGTATGGCAGCCCTAGAAAACTGATATAATATCATAGTTCAGCCATTCTCAATACTTCTTTTTTCATCTTCATAAAGGCTTGAGTTAGATTTGCCAGATCATGTACAGGATACTCAGTTGAACTTGAATTTCAGATAAAGATCATACATTCATTTTAGTGTCAGTATGTCCCAGGTATTGCATGGAACACACTAGTACTAAAAAGTTATTCGTTGTTCATTTGAAATTCAAAGTTCGCTGGATGGCCTGTGGTTTTTCTTTTCTTTTTCTTTTTTGTGAGACAAAGTCTCACTCCGTTGCCCAGACTGAAGTGCAGTGGTGCCATCTCGGCTCACTGCAACCTCTGCTTTTTGGGTTCAAGCAATTCTTCTGTCTCAGCCTCCTGAGTAGCTGGGATTACAGGAGTGCGCCATCATGCCCAGCTCATTTTTGTTTTTTTAGTAGAGATGGGATTTCACTATGATGGCCAGGCTGGTCTCAAACTCCTGACCTCAGGTGATCTGCCCGCCTCGGCCTCCCAAAGTGCTGGGATTACAGGCATGAGCCACTGCACCCTGCCAACTTTTTTTTCTTTTTTTTATAAGTAGAAGGAATGCACTCTAAGATGATGATAAAAAGTATGGTGTAGTAAATACATAAACCAGTAACACAGTCATTTATTATTGTCATCAAGCATTATGGACTATACATAATTGCATGTGCTCCACTTTTCTATGACTGGCAGCACAGTGGGTTTGCATACTCCAGCATCACCACAAACACGTAAGACATGCACTGGGCCACCAGGTCAGGCTCAGGTTATGACAGCTAAGATATCACTAGGCAATAGGAATGCTTCAGCTCCATTATAATCTTCTAGGGCCACTGTGGTTGATGCAATCTGCTGTTGACCAAAACATCATTATGCGGGCCAGGTGTGGTGGCTCACGCCTGTAATCCCAGCACTTTGGGAGGCTGAGGTGGGTGGATCACAAGGTCAGGAGTTCGAGACCAGCCTGGCCAATATGCTGAAACCCCAACTCTACTAAAAATACAAAAATGTTAGCCAGGTGTGGTGGTGCGTGCCTGTAATCCTAGCTACTTGGGAGGCTGAGGTAGGAGAATTGCTTGAACCCGGGAGGCAGAGGTTGCAGTGAGTGGAGATTGTGCCATGGCACTCCAGCCTGAGTGACAGAGCGAGACTCCATCTCAAAAACAGCAACAACAACAAACAAACAAAAAAATCATTATGCGGCACACGACTGTACCCAGGAGGGTGTGCAAATATGCAAATAATATGCCATTTTATATAAGAGACTTGAGCATCCTTGGAATTTGGTATCCTTGGGGGTGGGGGGATCCTGGAAGCAATAACCCCTATGGATACTGAGGGGATGACTGTATTTGCTACATGTTAAGCTGATTCTACGACTAATGGTATAAGACATTCTGCAAATCATCTGACATGTCTGGGCCTTGGTGTTCTCATTTGTTAAATGAGGGAGCAGAACTATATGCTTTCAAAGGTCCCTTCCAGCCCTTTATGTCTGTCATTCAAGGAAATGCTTCTTAAAGGAACATTTAAAAAAGCCTAGTTTATCAAAGCATTAGAAAGCACTTAGCTATTTTTATGGTTTGGATCAAAAATATAAGCTGTCACTTCTTGGAAAGCTTTATTACCACCACTTCTTAGCAAAGGCTGAAGTTTAATATCATTATGTGCCCCGTAATGAGGAGGCCCTCATTTAGGAGGGCGTTCATGATGATGATCACTTAAAAAGATCACTGATTTGAGAAATGGTTCAAGTCTTAATTGGTCCTGAGAATGAAGCTGAGTGATTATTCTTTCCTGGGCTGGTAGTGTTGATGTTTGCTCTGTTAATTGTACTTAATTTACTGTGAAGTTTTTAAAGAGACTCCTGTTGATCTGAGTGATGTTACTACTGGGTGAGGCATTGAACTTGGAGACTCTTAGTCCAAGCTGCATGAGACTTAATAGTGAAGACTCCTGAATTTCTTTTTAAGTAATTTTATTTTATTTAAGTACATTTATTTTATTTTTTGAAAGTTCATTTAATTTTTAATTTGGAAAGTCATTCATGATTGAGACAATTTAAACAACTCGGGGAAAAGCCTCAAACCCCAATGAAATTCTATTAGCTAAGTGGATATATTTAAGTAAATTTGTTTTAAAGTAATTTATTATATTAAAGAAAGTGTGCTGGAGTTAGCTGGGGACTTTTGTACCTTTTCTTCACATTCCTTCTTAGACACAGAAATAATTTTGTCTATCTGTTTATGAAAAACCAGGAGTTGGTAATATTACCAATGATTCTTGAAAATGAGACCGGGCTAGGTGTGGTGGCTCATACCTGTAAGAACTTTGGGGGGCTGAGGTGGGTGGCTAGCTTGAGCCTGGGAGGTCGAGGCTGCAGTGAGCTGAGATCAAGCCCTGGCACTCCAGCCTAGGGGACACTGGGGGGACAGAGCCAGACCCTGTTTTTTTGTTTTTGTTTAGAGGAGCCAATTGGCAGTTTGGGATGGTGGAAATGGGAGTGTCAAGAACTGAAGGGAAATGAAAGAAAATAAAATAACCTGATGAAAGAGCTGGCCAGGAACAGTGGCTCACCTCTGAAATCTCAGCACTTTGGGAGGTTGAGGTGGGTGGATTGCTTGAGCTCAGTAGTTCGAGACCAGCCTGGGCAACGTGCAAAACCCCATCTCTACAAAAGAATATAAAAATTAGCCAGGCATGGTGGCACATGCCGCTAGTCCCAGCTATTCTGGAGGCTGAGGTGGGAGGATGGGTTGAGCCCAGGAGGTCAAGGCTACAGTGAGCTGAGACTGCCTTTCCCTGGATTTTCCTCCCTCTAACTGGGACATGATGTCTGAAGCCATATGAGGTAACAAGTCAGCAGGATGGTAGGGAAGAAAGATAAAAGTCAGTATCTTTCACTTCACTGACCCACAGACTATTCTGAACCTCCAACCTCTGGGCATTTTGTTTTACCAGGTCCTAGTCAGTTTTTGACTTTGGGCTGCATCATAAGAGGAATGATGTATTTTCCTTCAGTTAATCCCATTGTTGAAGTAGAAAGGGGCTGACTTATATACAGAGAGAAACTGACATTAACTGGGAAATATATCACCCCTGGAAACAAACCATTACCTGGTGATCTATTTTTCCTTGATATAAAGTGTTTCTTAATTGGAGTTGTTACCTGTTCGACTTGGACAGTTTTATTTTCTATTTATTTTCCACCTACCACATAGGGGTATTTGCATAATCTTGCATGGTAAGCTATCAAATATAATTTAAAATAAGAAAAGCCATTATTCACATACATTGTGTTCACATTAGCAATAGCTTTCTTTACCTTGTTAGACCTCAACCACCTTCAGTTCACTAAGGCAAGCTAAGCCACAAATCAGTGGTCTTGCAATTTAAGTGGTACTTTTTCTCCAAAGAGGATATGAGACTTGAAAAACAGGACGATTTATTTACCTAAACCTGGGAAAGTGAGTCTGATGTGAAAACCAGGTGTCTCTGGTTCTTCCACTAAGATTGATTGCTTTGAGTGTCAGCCAGTGCAGGCTGAACATTCCTGACTAATTAGGATTCACTTCATTGGCAGGCAAGTACTGACCTCACCTTGCAAAGCTCTCTAAAGTGTCTGAGCAGAGAATTCACTCCTCCCTGGCATACTTTTGCAGCAATATCCTGGCAGGTACTTTATGTCCTGTTGCCATGAACTGCATTGCTCTGCCCCAAGCCCCAGGCTACTGGAAAAAAATGGTAAGTGTTCCAAGTTTAAGCTAAATAATATGTTTTTAATGAGATCATGTGCGTTGTGGATCAAAAGCATCACCAAAGGTAAAAAGTTCAAAAAGCCCTTTACATGCACAGTGAGTTTCACCAAAGCGGCTTTCATGATCTTTCTGATAGAATTTTAAAATGCGCTTTCTAGTTTCTGATCCTAAGTGTTACACTTCAGCAGGTTTCCCCCTTGCCTTTCATCACACAGAGACAGGAGCATTTCGATGGTAGGGTGGATTTATTAGCAGGGCAATAACAGCGCTTTGCCATCTGTGTGCTGCTGAATGTAACAGGATCTAGGAGCACTTGGGAGTGTTATTGGGGTGGTCTGGCAAGCTGATAGAATATTATCCCTTCAAAACACTGGGGAAAACCCACTAAAGCAGGCCCTGGCTTAGGAGAATTGGAGTTCCGCTCAAACGACATCTACTTCCTGAGACTTTCCTAGAAATCTCCTCCATGAGAATTAACAGGAGGAAGGGACGAATAAATCAACATTTGCTGAGTGTCTATTAAATAGTCAATACAGGCTGGGCCCAGTGGCTCACACCTGTAATCCCAGCATTTTGGGAGGCTGAGGAGGGAGGATTGCTTGAGGCCATGGGTTGGAGACCAGCCTGGGCAACATAGTTAGATCCTTGACGCTCTCTCTCTCTGTAAAATAGTCAGGCATGGTGGTGTGTGGCTGCAGGACTACCTACTCGAGAAGCTGTGGCAGGTGCAGCACTTGAGCCCAAGGGTTTGAGGTTGCAGTGAGTGCTGACCACACACTGCACACTCCTGCATGGGTGACAGAGCAAGACCTTGTCTCAAAAAAAAAAAAAAAAAGTACATGTTGGGGCCTTTAGATGCATTATTTCATTTCATAAGATATTGAATATCTTTATGCGGTGGTGACTGTTACTAATCTCTTCTTCCATTGAACATTATTTTAACCATAAATATAGAATTTCTTCTAATCATTCTTGTACGAACGTAACTTTTAAAAATGTCAGTCTTAACCCTTAGGTTCTGTGAGATGAGAGAGCAGAGGCCATGCACTTAGTGCTACCATTTATAAGCCCACTGTATGTTGGCTTCAGTATCAAATTCTTTTATACGTATGTCATCCCTTTTATTGTTGTTGTGGCCAGGCTGGAGTGCAGTGGCAGGATCTCAGCTCACTGCAACCTCCACCTCCTGGGTTCAAGCGATTTCCCCGCCTCAGCCTCCCGAGTAGCTGGGACTACAGATGAGTGCCACCATGCCCAGCTGATTTTTTTTTTGTATTTTTTAGTAGAGACGGTTTCACCATGCTGGCTAGGATGGTCTCGATCTCCTGACCTCGCAATCTGCCCCCCTCAACCTCCCAAAGTGCTGGGATTACAGGCATGAGCCACTGCACCTGGCCAACATCTCCTTTAATATTTAAAAATCTCTGGAGTTTCATCATCTATAGATGATGAAATTGTCTGAGAGATTGAGTAACTTGCTTAAAATCACCCGGTCAGTAAGTGGCAAAGCTGGAATTTGAACTCAGTTCTGCGAGTGTGAAGCCCACATTTCTCTAGGATGTCCTCTTGCCTCCAATTTTGATGTTGCCCCCTAGCAAAGGGCGCTTCAGTGTTTGTCCAGCTGAATGCTTGCACTGTGAGCGATCCATTTTCCAACAAGTAGCCCTGCCTTCCAGGCCCTCGTCACCAGATCGCAAGCCACCTCAGAACATTTGCCCCGTGCCATCTCACCATGCTCCCAACTCCTGCTCGGGCAACGTGTGGCTCAAGGACAGTAGCATCAGCGTCACCTGGCACTTCATGGACATGAACATTCTTGGATTCTTTTTCAGGCTCTGAATCTGGGGTGGCTCCCAGGAATGCAGATTTTAAAATCAAGCTTTGCAAGTGATTTTCATGCATGCTAAGGTTCAGAAACCACTATCTTAAATGATCTTCTTGCATCCAGGCGTGAATCATTCCCTCTATCCTTTAGACAGCTGCCAATGTTTGTTGTTGTTGTTGTTGTTGCTGTTTTTTGTTTTGTTTTTTGAGACAGGGTCTCACGCTGTTGCCCAGGCTGGAATGCACTGGTGTAATCACAGCTCACTGCAGCCTCTGCCTCCTAGGTTCAAGCTATTTTCCTACCTCAGCCTCCTGAGTAGCTGGGACCACAGGTGGAAGCCATGATGTTTGGCTAATTTTGTGTAGAGAT
Source organism: Ateles fusciceps (assembly GCA_036589455.1). Lineage (NCBI taxonomy): Eukaryota > Metazoa > Chordata > Mammalia > Primates > Atelidae > Ateles > Ateles fusciceps. The sequence goes on from JAZHEH010002042.1 coordinate 968,466, forward strand.
GGGGGTCTTGCCATGTTGCCCAGGCTGTCTCAAACTCCTGGGCTCAAGCAACTCACCTACCTTGGCCTCCCAAAGTGCTGGGATCACAGGCCTGAGCCACTGCACCCAATCTGTTAGTGGTTTTTTGAAACACACTTAGCCTCATGTTTCATAGGCTGTAGCATACTTGCTCCTTAAGGAGACACTGTACCCTCGATATGCTTCTATTTAGGAATCTGTTACGTGCGCTCTGAATGAAGAGACCCCCCCTCCCCCAAACAGGCTTTGTGTAAGCAACATGGCTGTTTATTCACCCAGGTGTGGGTGGACTGAGTCTGAAAAGAGAGTCAGTGGAGGGGTGGTGGGGTGGAAGTTGGCTTTATAGGTTTGGGGTAGGCAGTGGAAAGTTACAGAAGTTACAGTTCAGGGTTGTTTTTGCAAGCTTGGAGGGGGCCGTAGGAAGTAGAGTCACAAGGTCAACCTATCAGTTGAGCAAGGTTGGTTACAAAGTCCAGTTGCCTTATCAGTTGAGGTGGGAATAAGGAACAATAGAAGAATGTCTCAGAATTAATTAGGTGCCACAGGGGTTGGTCATTCTTCTTCTTTTTGTGGTTTTCCAGTTACTTCAGACTTTCTAGTTACAGGAAACCATCCAGAGGTGTACATGTGGGTCACAGGGGTTGCCATCGCTTGACTTGGGGTATGGCCTATGGTGCAGTCAGTTCAAAGAACCTTGCAGAATCCACAGTGTTTTATTTGAGGGATTTGTTTAAATGACCATTACACTCATTGGCATGGCCCTGTGAGGAGCTGATCTTCACCTGTATAGCCCTGGTGGCCAGCACCTCTGAAAACTATTTATTGAACAGATTAAGGAAACTGCTAAGTCATGTCATTTTCTTGTGGCAAGAGGGGACTGCAAAATTTATTAATCAATCTGACAAGTTAGAAGGATCAATCTAATTCCTTTTTGGAAGTTTTTTGATGGTAATTTTTCCCCAGTTAAAACATATATCTAGGAGTTGGGGGGGAAAATGACAGGAGCAGAGCCTGTTATTAAAAATCATCTGCAAAGATACTGCTACTCTACTTAAGGAATCTCCAATGAGATGGGTTATGCTAATTGTCCAAGCAGCCACCACTTCGCAAAGAAGCAATCGATGAGCAACATGTTTATTTTGCAACTAAAAAAAATTAGGAAGATTTGTCCCCCTACTCTGAAATTTTGTTGAAAGTCCCAAATTAAAAATGTCATTGATAGGCGTAGTGTCTTTCCTTCTTTCTCCCTTACAGAATCCAGAGTTAGAGGTTGCCCTCTCCATAGGCAGGGCAGGAGACTGACAAAATGAGACAGTTTTAAGGCCACTGAAGGAAGAGTCCATTTTGTGAGTGAACACATGGGGGCTTATGGACTTTCAGTAATTTCAGCATCAAATAAGTGCTGAGGCTATGGCCTTTGGGAACTCTCTGCTGAGAGTTTAAAAAAAATTTCAGGTGCCACCATGGGCCTACTAAATTAGAATCTTGGAGGTACAGCCAGGGGAATTTGTATTTTTAAAAACGTTTGGGGCTGGGTGAGGTGACTCATGCCTGTAATCTCAGCACTCTGGTCGGCCGAGCAGGGTGGATCACCTGAGGTTAGGAGTTTGAGACCAGACTGATCAATATGGTGAAACCCCGTCTCTACTAAAAATACAAAAATTAGCCGGGCGTGGTGGCAGCTGCCTGTAATCCCAGCTACTCGGGAAGCTGAGACAGGAGAATTGCTTGAACCCAGGAGGTGGAGGTTGCAGTGAGGTTAGATGCCACTGCACTCCAGCCTGTTGACAGAGCAATACTGTATCTCAAAAAATAAAAAAAATTTGGTCATTTGTTGGTTTATTCTTTAAATTCTGATGCTTGTCCCTGTTTGGGAAATGTGGGAAACAGGCAGCCCCATATTCAGAAGGACTCGAACCTGCCTCAGCCAACCTGGTAGTTATCATCACAAATCCGGTGGTTCTCAAGGGTGGTCCCCATACAGTGGTGGCAGCATCATGTGGGAATTTGTTAAAAATGCAAATACCAGTACCCTACCCAGATTACCTTAAGAGGATCTTGGGTGGTGCCTACCAATCTGTATTTTAATAGTTTTCCAGGTAATTCTGATGCTTGCTAAGATTTGAGAAACACCGATCTAATTGTTTACCGTAGAAATGTACCTATTCCAGACAGGGCCATTTCTAAGCTATTATCAGTTACTTGGAGCTTAGTGTATATAAAGACTCTAAAGGAGATGAGGAGACACAGCAGCAGCAGCAGCAGTAGAGACAGCGAGAGAGCAACAGAGCGACAGAACGACAGAGCGAAGTGAAAGGGGATGAGTGGGACTAGGAAGGGAGGCAGGTAACTGAACAGTCTACCAGACTTCCCAATTTTGCCTGAGGCCAGTCCTGTCTACCTTAGCTCCTGCCTTTCTTCTAAGAAGTAAATGTCAAAAGTAGTTTTCTTTGAAGGTGACATAGGTATTTAACACCTCAAACAGTTAGAACCCACCAGACAGTTTTACGATGTGGTAATTTACCTCTTACAAGTAAGTACACTTTGCCCGGGTAGAAACTGACTAGCTGAATTTGGGTTTCAGCAAGGAATTCTACTCAAACAATTTCTTCCTTTTTGAAGGCAAATCTGATTGACTTTTTTTTTTTTAATTGGAAAATTATGTTCCTTTGGCCTCATTATGTCACCAAAATGTTAGGCCAATGATTGGTGTGTAAGCCAGAGTGTCCAGGGATTTCTGTGGTTTAAAAAGATTAAATGAAGGACTGTAGTCTTACTTCTGTGCAGTACAGAATGAACACATTTTTTTTTTAATTTAAAAGTATTCAAGTAAAACATTCCTTTTTCTGATTTCTAAAAAATCAAAATTTTCGAATAACATCCAGTGTGCACCAATTTTGTGTTGGGGACACAAGGATAAGATAAACAAGACAGGATTCCGATGCCCAAGAAGCTTCCAGTCCAGTGAGAAGCCTGCAGTCACCATTAACATGCACATACTCTATTCTCTGTCAGAATTTTTTTTGCCCAAGCTATGCGTAGATATTAGTTACATAGTTGCCCATACAACTAGGTCGCTTACCCATAAGACTATCAAGTACATGTATCAAGTCAAGGGAATAACTATCAATTTGGGCATTTCAAACAGAGAGAATTTAATTTCTATTGTATTGATAACATAGGTATGCGAAGAACTGAGGAGGCAGACAGGACCATCCGGGCGCTCCGAGACGAGCAATGTGAGGAAGGGCTGAAGAGACATAGAAAAAGATGGCGTTACCAGACCCCAGAAGCTGGCTCCATTGGATGGTTCTAGAACCACAATGGGGACTAGTTGGTAGAAACTGGAATCCCAGACAGATGCAGCTACTGCTGGAGGTGTCCATCAAAATAGAGTGAGAAGGAGAGAATGTTTGGTTTCCCCATTTGTCTTGTGTTCCAGTCTTCTGTGAGCACCTCCCACTGAACAAATCTAAGTGGAAGCCAAGATGGAAACCACCATCCCTGAGGTACAGACAGAGCAGGGAGAATGTGGAGAATGGATCTAAGAACAAAGTCTAAGGAGGGGCAAACTCCAGCTGTCCTCTGTAGGAACTTCTGGTTCCTTCTCGGCTGGAGCAGGGTAAGAAGGATTCTGGAGAAGTCAGGACCCCTCCCTGGGGAGACTGTGGGGAGATGCAGCCTCCTGGAAGGCAGCAGAGATGGAGAGGTCAAAGCTGTGTGGGGGCACAAGGACCCCTCTCAGAACTAAGATTCTTGGATTCCCCATCAAACCCTACACTGAATCCAAATTATTTTATTTATTATTATTATTTGCTTTTTCTCCTCTTGCAACAAACAATGGTTGCAATCAAGTGGATACTCCAAACAGGAGAATCACTTGAACCGGGGAGGTGAAATTTCCAGGGAGCCAATATCATGCCACTGTACTCCAGCCTGGGCAACAGAGTGCGACTCCGTCTCAAAAAAAAAAAAGAAAGAATAAATAAAATAACTCAGAGAAGAGATACTTAGCTCAAAGAAAAAAATTGTAAACATTGTGGCATTTCAGGCAAACAGATTTTGGGCAGAAGATTCCCCTGACACCTTCAATGGGCTCCTGCCTCTCTACTGCAAAGAGTTTTCTGTATAGAGGTATGGTTCATCATAGTTTTACTAGGACTATTGCAAGTTGAATATAATAGCCTCAGCTCAAGACAGTCCTTTTCCAGGGCCAGCATTTAAAAAAACTAATGTCCAGTCCATTGTAGTCCCATACTTTGATAAAATATAACATATGAAAATTACTAAAAGAGTTTCATAGAAAAAGATATACGATATGCAGGATCATTTTTTTAAAATTAGATTCAATAGACATATAGCGACTCTATCCAACGGTGGTGATGGTTTCTAGATTCTTACTCTTGGCTGCGTGCAGTGGCTCATGCCTGTAATCCTAGCACCTGGGGAGGCTGAGGCTGGTAGATCATTTGAGATCAGGAGTTCAAGACCAGCCTGGCCAACATAGTGAAGCCCTGTCTTTAATAAAGATACAAAAATTAGCTGGGTGTTGTGGTGCATGCCTGTAATCCCAGGTACTCGGGAGGCTGAGGCAGGAGAACTGTTTGAACCCAGGAGGCGGAGGTTGAAGTGAGCTGAGACTGTGCCCCTGCACTCCAGCCTGGACAGCAGAGTGAGACTCTGTCTCAAAAAAATAAAAAATAAAATAAATTCTTACTCTTGACTCTGTACTTGCCTCTTTGTAGACTAGGCAGCCAGTTTCTGGACAGGTTCTGGTCCACTGTCCACACAAGCTTAGAAACACCATCCAAGATTGTCCTTATGATTGTAGGAGGCCACTCTGAAGGAAGCCCATTTTTCCCCTTCCTGCCCTCTGTGGCCTGTGAGTTTTGGAAGTCCTGCCCGAGATTGAACAAAAAGCAGAATCTGTGAGTCACGGTGCAAGGACCTGGTGCAGAACAGATCTGAGGAGGACACTTAGCAAATGAGAAACATTACACCAATTTTGCCTTTTTTGTTTGTTTGTTTTTGAGACGGAGTTTTGCTCTTGTCACCCAGGCTGGAGTGCAATGGTGCTATCTCAGCTCACTGCAACCTCCGCCTCCTGGGTTCAAGGGATTCTCCTGCCTCGGTCTCCTGAGTAGCTGGGACTGCAGGCGAGTACCACCACACCCGGCTAATTTTTGTATTTTTAGTAGAGATGGGGTTTCACCATGTTGGCCAGGCGTCTCGAACTGCTGACCTCAGGTGATCCACCCGACTTGGCCTCCCAAAGTGCTGGGAGTACAGGCATGAGCCACCTCACCCAGGCCAATTCTGCGTTTTAAAGCATCTCTGTGCTCTCACTCAGTGGAATGGGGTCTACATCTTTTCCAACTGCCTCGTTTTATGTTCTTTTGATGCTGACAACTTGGAAAAGGCAGCAGACATATCTAAAAATGACAGTTATCTTCAGGGAAAGGAAAATGGCAAATATTAGACAAAAAAAGTATGAAGTAAATTTTTCACCCTGAAGGGCCAAAGAAATCATTAGAGTTATCTGACAGCCACAGTCTCCAGGCACATGACTTGCCCCCTGGCTATCTCATTGCTATTTATATGAGCTGGGTTGTCTATCTTGCGGCCAGGGCTCAAATCAGGTGGGAGCTATAGGAACTTAGATATGGCCCAGAGTGAAGAAACCAGGAAACCCTTATATCTGGCTTTCTGAAGTCCAGATTTCAAATTATTGGAGTTTATAATTAACTATCTTCTCCCAGCGCGCGCGCACACACACACACACACACACACACGCAGACACATACACTTTTTTATTCTCAAAACATCACGTTGAGCAAATTAAAACTTCTGGAGTTAATAATTGTTTATCTTCCCTAAGATATTCCTATTACTTGGGAGTGAGTGGGTATTGAAATAAAAATTGCTGCTCTTTTTCTAGGACAAAAATATTCAAGTAGACATGAATTGGCAAATTCAAAAACCCTCTCTTGCTAACTCTTACACTTATTTAAATCTATCAAATTTCACATTTAAAAAGTTGGTATGATTGAAGTGTTATTAGAGTAATAATAATTGAAGTTAAATGCATATCTACAGAATATATTGTCAAATGCAATTACATGGAGGTGCCGTGTTTCTCTGCGGTTGAGGAATAGGTTCGGTCTCCTGCCCTTTATTAAAGTTTAAAGGGAGTGTTGACTTGGTGCTAGGAAAAGGGGGTGGGGAATGAGCTTTCTTGCAGCTGACCTTCAGGAGCGGCTGTATTGCCTGCAGCACTGCTCTTAAACATAGCAGAATGCAGAAATGTTTGAGAGGGAATGTTAAAACAAAAAAAAAAAACCCCAAACCAAAAAACCTTCATCTCGAAATCAGCCCCCGAATTCATCTCCCAAGATCTGATTTTGACATGTCTTGATCATCATTCTCCTGGCAGCTAAAATCCTAAGCCATGCGTCAGTGCGTTTATCAAAGAGAAGCTTGACTATATTTTCTTCATATTGTTTCAGTGATAGATTCTAATCACCAGAACTTAAAAACCTGTTCCCACAATCTTTTGACAAGCCAAAGTTTCTCATTTCAGCATTTAGCATGATGAAAAAAAAAATCAAAAACCTCCGTACGTATTGAAATTCTCACTGCGGCTGAGTATCTGCCTTCTCTCTGAAGATCACATCTTCTTTTTGACTAGGTTGTGCATTTAAGACCTGAAAACTGTGACCCCTGTTGCCTAGCAACTGAGAAGCTCAGCCTCAGCCCGGGTGGGGGGAGATGAAGGAGAAAGGTCAATGAAGGAGGTGGGCCTGTCCTTATCAATATGCCACTGTGACAGCGACTTCTATTTCTTTAGAGTAATATATCATAATAAGTTTTGTAGGTCTTTATACTGTGGTTCTCCCTTTTGAATAAAAGCATAACTAAGACTTGAGGGGATGTCTGATATAACAGAAAATGTAACCATAAAAAAAAAAAAACCAGAATAGAAATCATCTGACTGCTGAGTACCCTGCCGAGCTGCCTGAGGCAGTTACACATTTCCATTGAGTTATTTTATGATCAGGCCAGTATGTTATTGAAATATTATCTCTTTAGCCTTTCTCATTCTGATAAGAAATGACAGGCTCTCAGAACAGCAATACATACAGAGTACAAAATATGGAGCTGTGGACAAAATTCAGCTGGGGTGAAGAACATTGGCTTTGGAGAATTTCCATGAAAACCAATTATCCTTGGGTTGTATTTTCAAATAAGGCATGGTACACACTCTAATGTCCACTTTAATTGTGATGAGAATTTGCAGCCTCCGTTGATGATTACATGTAGCCCAATTATTGAACAGCATTCAAGGAAAATTGCATTGTTTTTAGTAACCTCACTTAAGATGCCATTTCTTTAGCAAATAATGAAATGCTGTAACATTTCAGAAGCACAGGTAAGAGTTACCATCAGGATTTGAAGGGTCACTCAGGAAAGGAGGGGGAGATGAAACAAAGGATATAAAATTTCAAGTTAAATATTCTGAAGGTGGTCTGATTTAGAACTATTTTGGAAATGATATGCAATATATATAGTTTTGTTAGCTTATTTATCAACATTTTACCAGAGGATCCTGATCTTATCATTGTCTACTTCTTGCTTCTTGATTGTTGTTTGATATGTAAAGCATTTCACATAAATAAAATCAATATGTATATATTATGGATACGTAAGGGAGATACATGGTCTCTCGGGCTGGGTGTCAGGAAACCTGCGATTTATTCTCCAATCTGCATCTGACTACCTGTGTAACCTTGTGCAAGCTACAGCTTCTCAGAGTCTCAGCATTATCCCCCTGTAGGATGACGAACTTGAACTACACAATTTCTAGCATCCTTTCCTATGATTCTTTTCACTCCCTACCAGCTACATTTTCCCCTCTGTTCTTTCTCCTGTCACCTAGATAGGCCTAATCACATTTCTTGTTATGCAAAGTTAGATATCTATGTGATTTTGCATAATCACCACTTTGTATGTCTTGAAGACTTTTTGACCTTCTGACAAGTGACTTGTAAGAGGATGTAAATTTAGGTGTTTCCAGTGATTAGCATTGTTTTCAGGTTGTATAAATCGACCTTCCACAAATCTGAAGTTAGTATTTTCTTTTGCTCAGCCCAGTCTCCATGAACTTATGGGATTCATGGCTGTTTTTCGTTTCTCCTCCCTCCCTTCTTTCTTTTTTTAAATGCATTAATGTAGAAGCAGATGTTGTCTCTCTCCTCACAAAGGCTGCACAGTGAATCATCGTAGCCTCTCTGTAAAATTTTAACTTAATGGAGTCCTGGCATTTCTGATGAGATGAGGAACTTAATTTTATAGAACAACCTATTGAACAAGCTGTTCTTGGACATTCCCATCTCAACTAAATGTTAAAAGTATTAAAATTCACATTAGCACCAGAGGAAATTTTGCATGGGTAATCCTTTAATACAGTGTTTTATGGCTCTATTAGCTGCACAGCAGCTGGTGACATGATGAATTTAATCCATTAAAAAATTCAGTAAGAGGTTTAAAAGTCAGCTTTTTAAAACATTATCTTGCTGCAAGGAAAGAGAACTTCTCCTCGGGGCCAGAAACAGGGTGGCTTCACACTGAGGCAGATACAGGAAACACACCTGTATGCAAAACTTTCATATGCTCGAATGTTTGCACTTAGTGGAGGGCTAGAATGATAAGTGAGAATTCAGGACACAGGCTGAGAAGGGGCTGAAGCAGAGCAGCAACTCTGACTCAGTCTCCTACTTCTTTCTTGCTTTTCAGAGAAGGTTTAATATAGATATTCAATGATGGTGTTATTTTTGAACGTGCTAACATTTTTTCTTGTGCCGATGTATGTCTTTATGTAAAATCAGAAATGCTTCAAGCCTTTTTTTAGAGACCTAATTATTTATCTTATAAGAATTTAAATAAGAAAATATTTTCCCTTTTAATGGAAAACCCTTGATATAAATAAGCTTCTTTGCAAAGTCAACTGTGTGGAAAGGCTTTGGCCTGAGCAATTTGAGGCCTTACCTCAAAGAAATGCTATAGATTTGTATGTCTATAGGGTAGTGGAATGGATCACGGGCCCGGGATGGCTAAGTTGCACCTTGGATGGCTAGCGAGTAAGGACCTGTCCAGGAATAGACTAATGGTTTTAACCAGTAGGCTTTGGATTCTTACACTGATCTCTCCAAATGAGACTTTCTCAAAAGAAAAAAAAAAGTTACATTGTCCAACCCTAATGGATTTTGCAAGCTACTAGGTAAGATTATTGTTGTCAAAGTCATGAGTTTGGTAAAAGGAGAATTAGTTTATAACAGATATGTATTTCTGAGCAGAGACAGTAACAGGTCACCTTGGATCAAATTGCCCAACATCTACAAATGAGTTTGTCACTGTATTCAACCCTCGTGAGTGAAAAAATAGGTAGCTTAACTTAGCATTGGTTTTTACCTAAACAACTCATTTATATAATTCCCATGTTCATGTGAAGTCACTTATGCTATATCCTCACTTAGCATAACTTGATGTAGAAAGGGAATTGCTATTTCTTGTGGTGCAGCTATTATGGATGGTAAGAACAGAAATGAAATCCACTTCATCTGCCTCGCAGGAGATCTGTAATGGTCCCTAAAGTGTAAATAAACCATCAGGTTGGAAACGGAAACAGTCATTGTATTCTTGAGTATTAAAAATTGGTTTATTTTTCTTCAAACATAAAGGTCTTCACTTTTCTAGAATTGCTACGTGGATATGAAAGGTCCTTCTCTCTGTCCCATGGAAGGGGATATGAACATTCTAAAATTATTTTCCATAATCTCTCCCACAAAAATCCTGCCAATAGTTTGCCTTTTAATGGAAAATTTGATGTATTAGAAAACAGTTGAACTTGAGAGCTGAGAGCTGTTAACGTGAGTGAAATCTGTTTTGATAATGTCTCACCCTGTGTTTGAGGCTGATTGATCTAGATGCACCTCCCTGCCCCCTGTGCTTTTACAAAGACCCCTTTCATGGGTGTGCAGTAATGTGTTTCTTTTTCCAATCTACATGGTTCCTCGTGACTGAGCCTGTTATAAGAAGGGTTATGCAGTCTGAGTGCCCGACTAATGATACTGCCTTTTGATAAAAAAAAAAAAAAAAAAAGAAAGAAAGAAACACAAACTCTGTGAAAATGATTTCCTTATTGAAAAAAAGTGCATAACCAAAATCCAGTCAATAGTGTCATCATAACCATATACACCATTTTGTATACACACCATTTTCCTAAGCAAGAAGGATTGTGGTTGACATTTTAGATTTTATAGTAAAGGATCAAGCAAATGTACAATAATGACATCTCTTTGACAAGCATAGGTATTTTGATAGCATTTAGTATGCTACATCCACTCCCAAAGAGTTTGTAAGTGAGAGCAATTTGTATTTCTCCATGGTTTGATCGATTCCAGTGATTCTTGAATTGCCACTGCAGGATAGTACAGGGTGGGCCATGCCGGATTACTTGATGTGTAATTAGCTAATCCTAGCATCCAGGAAAATCCCTTAGCCACTTCAACCTCTTCTCTGCTTTCTCTACCTCCCAGTGGGATGCTCGGGAATGCTTGACATCCTCCTCCTCTCTCATACATGTGAGCCTCACATTGATAGCCTCTGCGTACCGGCCCCACGGTTGTTAATTTCTTGACTGTGGGCTAAGACCTAGTAGTTCAAAAACTCACTAGTGCCCAATCCAAATTTGTACACATCCTTTATTTTTAAAATAGCTCAAATAAGCACATTTTAAAGCCATTTAGAAACTGCCTGCTTTGTATACCTGCAGAACCTCACCCAACGGCTGTCACCTATTGATAAGACATGGCCTTTCCGTGATAAAATCCCAAGCTGCTGTCCTTCCAATGAGCCCTCTGAGTTCCCTGACCCAGAGACTTCTCACTGTGGTGCTGCGCCCCACTAGACATGCAAACCCCTCTTCTCCCCTCTTCTCCTGGAGAGTTCCCTGTGCTCCCCTGCTTCTGAGCAGTGGCCTCTGCTTTTTAGCTCCTGAACAGACTTCTACTTTGATGGACTTTCTCCCCATGTAACCCTGTCCAAGCACCGAGCTTGTTATGTGTTGCTGTTTCTTATGGTCATATCTTCCTTGGTCACCCCCAAATCCCTCAACCCCCTGACATCTCCCTCCTCCTCTTCCCCACTTCTTCACAATAAACACAACAACCTTGAGTGCTATGTGCTTACAGGAGGAGGAGGAGGAGGAGAAAAAAGACAAGGTGGAATATGGAGATTGGGAAAAGGCTGTCAGTATATACACGGCCTTGACTATTGTGAGACAAGGTATAACCAACATAAGAAGCCACGTTTGCTCATTTCTGCTTGAACCCACAACTCTGATGAAACGCAGCTCTCTGGAAGAATGCCTTGAAGACAAAACAGAATAGAGCACACAGCCTCCCCACGTCTCTTGCCTGAGTCATTGCATTCCTTAAAAGATAAATGACCCTAGCCCTGCTTTTTCCTACACGTGTATAAGATAATATCTGACACATCTGACAGGGTTAGTGGTTCTGCGTCCACCATCTGTAACCAAACGCACTTTAGTAATCTATAACCAGATGTACTCTCACACCCACCTTCGATGAGATTTGCACGTACTGAATCTTCACCACCTGTAACTAAACTGGGAGTTGCAGGACTGCGTTGGAGCAGTCTGACAGAGCTGCCCCCGGGCTGTCGGCCTCAGTCTATAGTTTTCAGTGAGGCTTCTGAATAAAACTTATGTCATTCTGTAAATGGTCCTGAGTCCTCTGCTGAACAACTGACATAGGGAATGCACATGTAAGACAAGGGCCTTGTGCTCAGGAAGCTTCAGCCTCTCTGGGTGGAGAGCGCGGGTCTACCGGAAAAGGGGCAGATGCCGTGGCTGCTCTTCCCGAACCAGTTCCCATAGCCATGAACTGGTTTCTTCCTCTGTTCCCCATCTGCTAACATTCATCCAGTTATTATTATTATTATTTTTTTTTGAGACAAGGTCTTGCTCTGTCTCCCAGGCTGAAGTACAATGGCACGACCATAGCTCACTGCAGCCTTCACTGCCTGGGCTCAAGCAATCCTTCGGCCTCAGCCTCCAAAGTAGCTGGGATTACAGGCATGTGCTACCATGCCTGGCTAATGTTGTAAACACATTTCTGTACATACTGGGGCTCGCCATGCTGCACAGGTTGGTCTCAAACTCCTGATCTCAAGTGATCCTCTTGCCTCGACCTCCCAAAGCAGTGGGGTTACAGGCATGAGCCACCACACTCAGCCCCACTTTTTTTTTTTCTTAGATACAGGGTCTCATTTTGTCATCCAGGCTGGAGTGCAGTGGTGTGATCACGGCTCACTACATCCTTGATCTCCTGGGATCAAGCAATCCTCCTGCCTCAGCCTCCCAAGTAGCTGGGACTACAGGCCTTTACTACCAAGCACATGGCTGTTTTTTTTTTTTTTGAGATGGAATCTCACCCTGTTGCCCAGGCTGGAGTGCAGTGGTGCAGTCTTGGCTCACCACGACCTCCACCTCCTGGGTTGGCCTCTGCTTTTAGTCTCTAAAAAGTGATTCAAAGGGCTGGGTGCTGGAACAGCTGGTGATTCTCCTGCTTCAGCCTCCTGAGTAGCTGGGATTACAGGTGTGCACCACCATGCCCAGCTAATTTTTGTACTTTTAGTAGAGACAGGGTTTCACCATGCTGGCTAGGCTGGTCTCGAACTCCTGACCTCATGATATGCCCGCTTTGGCCTCTCAAAGTGCTGGGATTACAGGCATGACCCACTGCGCCTGGCAATGGCTGTTTTTTTAAAAAAAGTTTTGTAGAGATGAAGTCTGCTATGTTGCCCTGGCTGGTCTTGAACTTCTAGCCTGAAGCAATCTTCCTGCCTTGGCTTCTCAAAGTGTTGGTATTACTGGTGTGAGTCACTGCATCTGGCCCCCTTATTCTTTCATTCTGTAGATTTCGATTGACTCCCTCCTATGTGCCTAGTACTGGGCACTGGGGTCCAGTGAAGAGTGAGGTATAAATTAGATTATGGTGTAGGGGAAATTCCAACCAAATAGGAAAGGAAGTTACAAAAAGAGCCTACCTGCCCAAGCCCCAGTGGACTGTGGGGCGGGTGAGAAGAGGTTACGACAGTCAAGTGGTTAGGTGCCAGGAGCTTTCTTTTCACTCCTCTCAGGTCTGAAATCTGAGCCATCACCTTGTATTGGGAGAAGTTTTAGAGAGTCAGGCAGGGTTTACGGAGGCTGCAGGTCCCTATGAACACTCATATCACAGGGATCCCAGAGTGAATTCCCAGTAATCCCAGGAAGTGCCCAGGGTAGGACTCCACAGACACATTTGCCGAACACTCCATACTGCACAGTCCTCTAAGACAATGCTTCTTGAAGCTGATGTGCATGCAGATCACCTGGGGATGATGCTGACTCAGTAGGTCCGTGTGGGGCCTGAGAGTTTCCTTTCCTAACCAGCACCCAAGTGATGCTGCTGGTCCATAAGCCCTATTTTTTTTTTTCAAGACAGAGATAGAGTTTCGCTCTTGTTGCCCAGGCTGCAGTGCAATGGCACAATCTTGGCTCACTGCAACCTCCGCCTCCTGGGTTCAAGCAATTCTTCTGCCTCAGCCTCCCAAGTAACTGGGATTACAGGCATGCACCCACCACGCCCGGCTAATTTTGTATTTTTAGTAGACACAGGGTTTCTCCATATTGGTCAGGCTGGTCTCGAACTCTCAACTTCAGGTGATCCGCCCACTTTGGCCTCCCAAAGTCCTGGGATTACAGGCGTGAACCACCGCGCTCAGCCCATAAGCCGTATTTTGAGCTTCTGAGATTCTTTCTGTCTCTTGGTGTATTAAAGGCACTAAGACATCTTTTTATGAACCAAATTCTATTTGTCTAACATGGTCATTTACAAAATAATTACAGCATAACTCAGAGCTTTTGGAAGCATTTAAGGAAACATTGCACTATTAACCTCATGGTATTCCACTGTGTTATCAAGCAAGAACTCTGTTTATTGTGTGTGAGTATTCGTGCACTGGAGTGTATAAGTGTGCTACAGAAGTCTAGGTGGCAGAGTGTATTTTGCAAAAATAATTGACCACACTGTTTACCATATTATCTAAGAACCTCATTGACTCCTCCCCAAGAGGTGGCATCTATATTTCTTCCCCTTGAACCTGGGCTCGTGTGACAGTCTTGGCTAGCAGAGCATGGCCAAAGTGTGATTTGTGATGTTAGGTCATAAAAGGTGATTCTGTTTCCACCTGCTCCCTCTCAGGACAATTGCTCTGAACTTTCAGTCACCACATGAAACGTCTGGCTACCCTGAGGCCAGCACATGCAGAGACCACATGGAGAGATGAGAGGCAGAGGGAGGCGCCCAAGGAACTCCAGCTGTTCCAGTACCCAGCTGTTTGAATCCTCCCAGCCCAGAAACTAAACGAGTGAAAAGCTCTCAAGGCAACCTCCGCCCTCAGACCCAGCCACAGACTGATCGCCACTGTTTGAAAGATCTCACATGAAAACTGCCCAGTGGGCCCGGCTAGCTAACAGATTTATAAGCAAAATAAATGATTGTTACTGTTTCAAGCCATGATTTTGAGGTGGTTTTTCTGCAGCAATAGATATCTGGAGGAGTCCTAATAATAAAAATTATTCAGATGGAGATTCTGCTTTTTTATTTTCACTTAGGACAAGGAAAGGCTTGGTTTAATCTTTGTTTGAGAGGAGATAAAGAATAAGTTACTCTTAGAATTTTCCAATGAATGCAGTTCTCATTGTCTGTAGTTATTACCCAAAGCGTAGACGCTTTCTCTTTACATCCCCTTCCAAGGATAAGGCTGTATTTCGTAAAGCCAGATGACACAATCTGATAAACAAGCAGACACCCATTAAAATGAATGACTGTCAAAATTTTTTCATGCTTATTTGTTATTAACGACTGAGAGTGTGAAGGTGCAATTCAAACAGTTTATTATTGCTATAGGTTTGTGGCAATATATTACAGTTTACGCCTTGGCTTGGAAGTTGATTACAAGTTTTATGAGACTGAGTGCCTGTTATTGGCAATCTTGATGTTTTCTTTTTCCCTGTAACATGTCACAGACAATTGATTTATATGTAGTCAATGATTTTTTTAATACTATATCATTTCAATAAAAAAATTAAAGAAGAAAGTATGTAGTAGGGAGTGGATAGAAGACATCGAAGGCTACGTCAGTCATATGCTGGGCTTTAAAAGTATATTAATAATCTGCATATACTCTCTGAAATCCATCGGAGAACATTTTATATTCTTTGCAAGAGACAAAACAAGAAGTCATCAGAGACTTTTTATAAACACAGGTGGTGCTTATTAACTGAGAAATAAAAATTTTATGCTCCTGATGATTAGCTAGACAAGTTTTCATGTGCTCCTGCACTTTTGGGAAATGGTTTTTATTTTCTTTCCTATTTTTTCTCTTAATTCTGATTACCTTCATTCTACATGAACAGCTTGAGTTAGTGGTGCAGTGATACCTAAAATATCTCTGACAGATTTTGGGCGAGGGGGAAGATATTAGCAATCTATTTTATAATGATCATCATAAAATATGACACTCTGCAAATTTGAACAGATATGGCCATGCAGCCTTAATGCAAATAAACAAAGACTTCATATGTGAATAGAGAATTATGTTTATATCTACAAATAATGGCTAAATAGGGAACATCTAATTTACCTGTTTTTTATTTGTCATTACTATACATTGCTTAAGTGATTGCTCTTAAAATTGCCTGAGTTGACTGGTTATTTTGTGACCACTTCAATACATATGAAGGGCAGCAACAACAGCCACATTAAACAAAAGAAAAATTAAGAGAATTTTGTGAATCAATAGGGACACAAATGAAAACGTCTTAATTATTCATCCAAATGAGGCTGAGTTTGGAGGTTGGTTTTATCACATTATATACACTCTTTGGGGAAGAAAGAGACAGTAGAGAAAGTTTTTGTAAGAGGATCTCTAAACACTTAAAAAACTATAGTGTAAAGAGATGTGAATTGAAACCTCTGGAGTGTAGGAGAGGTCAGAAGTATAGATGGGCATTTGGAGCATCTAGAGGCAAAGACACTGCATGGAATCAGAAAACCTTGGGTCAGAGTCTAAACAGAGAAACGTGAATTTAATGCATGTTGTAGAGATGATTTGTAGGACAATCTTCAGATGCAGGAGTCCTTTGACTATGAATACGATTTACATCTCACAGGCCTTTGTATCAATTCAATTTCCTATTAAAGGGGTGTGGATTGTATATGAGCACAGACTGGTGTGTATGAAGGTGAGCAAGTAAAAGATATTTCTTTAGTTAAATATATAAACATCTGTCTACCTAGGATTTTGTTTTCTGCAGAATAAAAGATGGGATACCTGTCTAAGATGAGGGTGAACTGAGACTGAAGAATTAAAAAAAGGTAAAACATCAGCAAAGTCTCAGGATACAACATCAAATGTGCAAAAATCACAATAAATCACTTGAGTAAAATACCTAGGAATACAACTAGCAAAGGACATGAGGGACCTCTTCAAGGGGAACTACAAACCACTGCCCAAGGAAATAAGAGAGGACACAAACAGACGGAAAAACATTCCATGCTCATGGTTAGGAAGAATCAATATCATGAAAATGGCCATATTGCCCAAAGTAATAATAGTTTATAATTCAGCATTATAAATTACCTATGATGATGGCATAGAAGAGGATGACCTAAAACCATTAAGTTTTAATTGAGGTGAGATAATAGCTAAAGAAAAATGAATGGTATAAGAAAGTAAATGTATGCATCAAAGCAGAGGACTCAGAGTGCAAATAATTGAGAGACAGAAGCCTGGATGATTGGTCTTAGCTATTAGAGGCCATTTGTCAAGGAGGGGTGCCCGGTAGTCAGATGAGAACAAAGAAACTTCCACTTGCTGCAAAGAGTTCAGTAACTGACACCAAAGAACAGGTTTCTGGAAAGTAATCACTTTCCACACTAGATAATGGAATGCACTTTTCAAGATGAGGGGTTTAAAACTCAGCACGAGTAACTCCAAGTTGGATCAGGTCTCAGAGAACTTTCACCTCTGAACTACTTGAGGATTACTTCTATTATCAATTTATCCACCCACTTGCTTGGGGGAACTGCATAGACCTATCATCCATGGATAAGCCTCCTTGGCTGACATTAAATGAACCAAGAGCTGGGAGAGGATAGAGGGAGGAAAATAAATGTCTGCTAAAGAAGCTTTGAGCCTCTTTGTTTCAATCAAATTTAGAATTAAATATTTACTAGAAGAAATGTTAAACATAATTTAGGGTTTGAGACTAGGGCCAAGACTGTGCAGAATATCCAATTAAGACTATTTTGTCTCTTAGCAAAGGAATTTCTGGCTGAAGTAGTGGCTGAAGAAAAATGTATGGAGGCATAACGATGGATGAGATTCTTTCATTTACCTGAGTATTTATTGAGCACATACTACATGCCCAGCATCTGTGAGTCTTAATGAAGAGAAATGCAAGTACTATTTTGAACAGAGAAGTAGAAGTTGATAATATTTGCTGTGTTTCAGCAGAGGAAGTGGAGAAGTAAGTGTCAGTATGAAGCGTCTCAAATTTAGCACCTAGGATTTTGTTTTCTGGAGAATAAAAGATGAGATACCTGTCTATTTAAGATAAGAGTGAACTGAGACTGAAGAATCACAAAGAAGTAAAACATCAGCAAAGTCTCAGGATACAAAATCAATGTGCAAAAATCACAAACATTCCTATACAACAATAACAGACTAACAGAGAGCCAAATCATGAGCGAACTCCCCATTCACAATTGCTACAAAGAGAATAAAATACCTAGGAATACAACTAACAAAGGACGTGAAGGACCTCTTCAAGGAGAACTACAAACCACTGCTCAAGGAAATAAGAGAGGATACAAACAGATAGAAAAGCATTCCATGCTCATGGTTAGGAAGGATCAATATGGTGAAAATGGCCATACTGCCCAAAGTAATTTATAGATTCAATACTATCCCCCATCAAGCTACCATTGACGTTCTTCACAGAACTGGAAAAAACCACCTTAAACTTCATATGGAACCAAAAAGAGCTTGCATAGCCAAGACAATCCTAAGCAAAAAGAACAAAGCTGGAGGCATTACGCTACCTGACTTCAAACTATACTACAAGGCTGCAGTAATCAAAGCAGCATGGTACTGGTATCAAAACAGAGATGTAGACCAATGGAACAGAACAGAGGCCTTGAAATTAACGCCACACACCTACGACCACCTGATCTTTGACAAACCTGACAAAAACAAGCAATGGGGAAAGGATTCCCCTGTTTAATAAATGGTGTGGGGAAACTGGCTAGCCATGGCAGAAAGCTGAAAATGGACCCCTTCCTGACACCTTACACAAAAATTAACTCCAGATGGATTAAACATTTAAACATAAGACCTAACACCATAAAAACCCTAGGAGAAAACCTAGGCAATACTAGGCAGGACATAGGCATAGGCAAGGACTTCATGACTAAAACACCAAAAGCAATGGCAACAAAAGCAAAAATAGACAAATGGGATCTAACTAAACTTAAGAGCTTCTGCACAGCAAAAGAAACAATCATTAGAGTGAACTGGCAACCAAAAGAATGGGAGAAAATTTTTGCAAGCTACCCATCTGACAAGGGGCTAATATCCAGAATCTACAAAGAACTAAAACAAATATACAAGAAAAAAACAATCAACCCCATCAAAATGTGGGCAAAGAATATGAACAGACACTTTTCAAAAGAAGACATTTATGTGACCTACAAACATGAAAAAATGCTCATCATCACTGGTCATTAGAGAAATGCAAATCAAAACCACAATGAGATACCATCTCACGCCAGTTAGAATGGAGATCATTAAAAAATCTGGAGACAACAGATGCTGGAGAGGATGTAGAGAAATAGGAATGCTTTTTACACTGTTGGTGGGAGCGTAAATTAGTTCAACCATTGTGGAAGACAGTGTGGCAATTCCTCAAGGATCTAGAAATAGAAATTCCATTTACCCAGCAATCCCATTACTGGATATATACCCAAAGGATTATGAATCATTCTGTTATAAAGACACATGCACACGTATGTTCATCATGGCACTGTTTACTATAGCAAAGACTTGAAACAAACCCAAATGCCCATCAATGATAGACTGGATAAGGAAAATGTGGTGTGTGTACACCATGGAATATTATGCAGCCATAAGAAAGGATGAGTTCATGTCCTCTGCAGGGACATTTATGAATCTGGAAACCATCATTCTCAGCAAACTGACACAAGAACAGAAAACCAAATACCGCATGTTCTCACTCATAAGTGGGTGTTGAACAATGAGAACACATGGACACAGGGAGGGGAACGTCACACACTGGGGTCTGTTGAGGGGGTAGGGGGCTAGTGGGAGGGATAGCAGAGGGTGGGGGAGATTGGTGAGGGATAACCTTAGGAGAAATACGTAATGTAAGTGAAGGGGGGATGGAGGCAGCAAACCACCATGTCATGTGTATACCTATGTAACCGTCCCTGCAAGATCTGCACATGTACCCCAGAACTTAAAGTAAAAAAATAAATAAATGAAATAAAAAGAAGTAAAACAAAAAGTGTAATGTAGTGAGGAAAAGAGAGAAAAAAGGCAAGTATATCTATTATACAGATAGGTGGTTTTCACCAAGTTTCTTCTGTAAAACGTCTAATATTTCCTAGTGGTTAATATAATATCTGCAGGTAAAAGGGCAGTTTCAAACAAATTCATATACATTACTCAAATTTGAAAGTTTTTGATAATCACAGAATTTCCATTATATAAGTTGCATGGCATTGTCAATTTTAGAAAATCACAAAAAATATGGTCAAAGTGATTGATAATGATATATTAGCTCCCATAAACTCAGCAATTTTACAAATAATAAACAATATCTTTGGGACAAAATCTTAAAAAACAACTGCTTGAAGTCACCGTGAACAAATAAAAGCAGGCAGATACTAGAGGAGCACTAAAAGCTAAACCAAGGAAGAGAAGAGTGAGTCTCACATTCTTAAGGCTTTTAGCTTGAGGGCAAGTCCTGGTTGTTATCCTATGAGGTTGTCAAAACATGGATAAAAACCCATCATCCTACTGGCTTAAAGAACCATAGGACAGAAGTCCAGGTCCACATATTAGCAGTCAAGGATTTTAAAACAGCTATTACAATTATGCTCAAGGGTAGGGAAAAATATACTTAAATGAATGAAAATATTGGCAATCTCACCAGAGAATTATAAACTGTAAAAAAGTGAAATAAATGGAAATTATGTAAGTAAAAAATACAATATCTAAAATTTAAAAATTACTGTATATACTTGACAACATGCCAGACATAATAGAAGCATTAGCGACCTTGAAATTATCCAAGCTGTAGGACAAAGAGCATATAATTTAAACAGAAATGAATTTTTAAAAACCACATGAAACCATGGAAAATATCAGTGTCTAATATACGAGTAATTTGAGTCCCAGAAGAAAAGAAGAGGGAGAATTGGCAAAAAAAAAAAAAAAAAGTACTTGAAGTAGGCTCAATATAAAAAGAAAATATCTAAACCAGCCAGAGAAAAATGACATTCTATATACAATAGGACAACATTCTGAATAATCACTGATTTCTCACAGGAACTCTGGAGACCAGAAGGAAATGAAATAACTTCCTTAAACTGCTGAAAGAAAAACACAAGCTTTCAACTCCAAATTCTATATTCAGTGAAAATATCCTTAAAAATGAAGGCAAACAAACAAAAAGGATTTTCAAATAAAAAAATCAAGAGAATTTGTCAACAGCAGACATGCACTAATATGCTACTGAAGTTCTTTTGACTGAAAGAAAATAATGCTGGATGTAAATTTATATTTTCAGGAAAAATGTATTAGAGATGATAAATACCTGAGTAAATATAAAATAAGCTTTTTCTTTCTTTTACACTACATAGGTCTGTTTAAAGCAATAGTTATACAAAATTCTTGTTGGGGCATATATTGTCTACAGATGTAACACGTATACCAACTGTAGCGTAGAATATGGGAAGAGGTGCAATGCTGATTGTAAAAGGACTGAAAAGTTAATAGTGTGTATTGTTATCCTCATAGTGTCCAATGAATAATATGCAAGACAGTAAAGCTAAAAAGTTGACCGATAAATACAATTTTTTTAAAATTCAAAGAATCTAAAATAAGGCAAGAATAGAGGAACTAGGGACCAAGAATTTAAAAGGACAGATGGTGTGTAAATAATAAAATGATAGGCCTAATTCCAATAATGTCAACAGTGCACTAAATATCAATGAACAAAACACTCCAGTTAAACTGCATAGATGATCAAACTGGATAATAAGCAATACTTAAGTATGTACTGTATACAAAAGTGCTCTAATTATAAAGCTATAGACAGATCAAAAGGAAATGGATAGAAAAAGATACTGTGCAAATAGTAACGATAAGTAGAGTGGAGTGTAATTCATATCAGATAAAACAGACTTAAAGAGCATTATCAGAGATGTTTGAAAATGATAAAAGAGTTTGTTTTCCAGGAAGTGATAACAATTTCAAATGTGTTGAAGTCTAATAATGTGTGTCAAAATATGCTAATTAAAAATTGATAAAATTACAAGTAAATTCCACGAAAATGTGAGACTGCAACATGCCTCCCTTAGCAATTGATAGAATAACTACACAAATCAATAAAGTCACTGTTGTGGTTTGAATATTTGTCCCCTATGGAGCTTAGTGGGAGGTGTTTGGATTATGGGGGCAGATCCCTCACAGGTTGCTTGGTGTTGCTTTCCAGGTAGTGGGTTCTTGTCTTGGGAGACTGGATTAGTTCTTGTGGGAGTGGATTAGTTTCCTCAAGAGTGAAAGTTGTTATAAAGCCAGGACACCCCCTCAGATTTTCTCTTCTTCGAATGTGTTTACTCCTCATCTGCTATGTTGTGATGCAGTGCAAAAACACTCACTAGAAGCTGGGGCGATGACCTTGAACTTCTCAGCTTGCAGAACTGTGACCTAAAAAAACCAATAAAAATAAATAAATAAAAAACCAAATTTCCCAGTCTCAGGTATTCTCTAACAGTATCATGAAATGAATTAAACAAACAGACTATTAGAAGAATGCTATCAATCACCTTGACCTGTTTAGTGTTTATAGAATGTTATACCCAACAAATGCAGAATGCATTTTCTCAGCTGTCAATGGTATTTAGCTGACTTTAAAATTTGCCATAAGGCTCTAATAATCAAATCGGTGTGATATTTGCGAAAGGATAGACAAATAGATCAACAACAAAGAATTGAGCCCAGAAAGAGACCCTTACATTTGGATGAAGTTTATAAAGGAGTTTTCTGTACTTTTCTTTCAATTTTTCTGATTCCAAAATTATTTAAAAATAAAAAGACTTGAATGTAATAATGTTATATGATTTGAACAATAACACCCTGGAGTAGATACTAATTGAATGAGTAAAAGAAATCCATAAAACAGCTATGCTAAAAACAGTAGTGTTTATGGGTCTGAAATGTAAAATTTCCTAAAGATTCATCTGTAGGCCTTTCTTCCATTTACAGAATAACTTGCATATTACAGCTAAGAATGTGTATTTAAATGTGTAATGAATCTCGTGTTAAAATTTAAAAGCATATGCATTTAAACAATGAAGCCCCAACAAACCACTTGGGAAAACATTCTTAAATGAAAATGAAAGCAAATCTATAATTACACAGTGCGGCAGATGCTGTTGATGCTGATCCGCAGCCCCCCAGCCCTTGTCTAAGTTCACTTGCAGCTGAGATGAACAGCCTCCACGAGTAGTGAGAGCTTCCTGCCTCAAACCACCATGGCTTTATATTTCTTCGCTTTAAGGATTTCTTCAGTGTGCTTTGCTCACAAGCATGGCTGCCTAGAATTACTGAGGATTTAACACCCTCAGGAATGTTTATGGATACATATCCCAGCTTCTCCTTTCCTCAATGGGACATTTCCAAGACATGCTATCAGCTTTTTTTCAGAGGCGGAGCTCCCGTTGCTCATAGCATTAAACCACTTATTAATTCACTCTTTACTAGCTTTTCTCCCTAAATCACTCTCCCTACTTCCTCTTTTATGCTTCCTAGAATCACATTCTAGATAACTTTCTCTACCCAAGTGCTTGTTCAGGGTCCACTTTCTGGGAACCCCAAACTACAACATACATTATCTTAAAATAGTGTGATGAAGATCACTCTCTCAAAAGTAATAGGCTGTGACTAACAGGAATTGGTATCTGATGCAAATATGTTGTTGTATAAATTTTTATTATTGAAAGAAAAAAGAATTATACAGTTTATTTAAAAGCTTAATAATGAACATAGAAATAATATACAACTTATATTATACAATATTATGTATATATTATACAAATAAACACAACCACAAAACAAATTGTTAGAAAGTAAATACAAAATTAAATTACAAAATCAAAGAATATACTTTTTGGAAAAAAGTTTATAAGCGACAAATGTCTGAAAATTCTGATAACAACAAAAAGTGAGAGAAGAGAAGGAAGCAAAATAAGAAAGCAATTTTTACATCAGATGTTAAATAAATTAAATAATTTAAAAGAGAATACTGTGTATAGGTCTATTAACATAAGACTATTAACATAAGTCTAGGTTAATAATTTGGTGGCAAAATAAATACTTTTAAAGGAAAATATGAATTATTATAATTAATTCAGGAAATGGATAACTGAATATTGCTATGAAAGAAATCAAATTTTTTTTGAAGAATAAATGCTCTATGACTTGACTATTCCAATATAATTTTTTTCAACTGTTTAAGTTATAACTCATTCCTAAACTATACAAGCTAATCATAGATAGAATACTTTCCAATTCCTTTCATAAAAGTAGAATACATTTGATATCAAAACTTGAAAAAGATAAATCAAAGAGGAGAAAAAATGTTGAACAATTTTTCTTCTGAATATGCTTAGGATAATGAAAAATATCTACAATTAAAAGGCAATAGTTTACTAGGCAGTAAAGAGCTAGAGGCATTGCCATTATAATTTAGAACAAAACATGCATGTGTGCTACTGTCACTATCAACTTGTGTTGTCCTGAAAGCTCCAGCTATTAAAAATAAGACCAAAAACAAGGATAGAAGACATAACATGTTTGTTACTAGGAGAAAAAAAAACCTATTATTGTTTGCCAATGGTAGTTCATCTAGAAATTGCAAGAGATCAACTGAAAAACTGTCCAAACTCATAATGTTAGTTAGTTGATTAATTAGATTAACGGTTCTTGTAACAGGGAGAGCCTGAATATGATAGATTAAATAAGATAGAAATCTATTTTCATCTGTCACACTAGTCCAGAGATCAGTCATTCAAGAATGATAGAACTGCTCTGCTCCATGTGGTGATTCAGAGACCCAGGTTTCTTCTAGGTTCCTCACAATAGTCCCCTAGGATGGAAATTGGCAAACGTTCTCTGTAATGAGCCAGATAGGCTTTGAGATTCATATAGTTTCTGTCACATTTTCTTTTTCTCCTTCTCCCATCTCCTTCCTTCTTCTCTCCCTTCCTTTTGTATTTATCTTTTTATAAACATCTATAAAGGTAAAACCATTCTTAGTTCATGGGCCATACAAAAGTCAAGCTACAGGTCAGATGTGATCCACAGGACATACTTTGCTAATGTCTGCTCTAAAACGTTGTTAATTCTTTGTACTTAAAGACGATTCATCTAGGGCCGGGCGCAGTGGCTCACGCCTGTAATCCCAGCACTTTGGGAGGCCGAGGTGGGCGAATTACAAGGTCAGGACATAGAGACCATCCCGATCATGGTGAAACCCCGTCTCTACTAAAATACAAAAAATTAGCTGGGCGTGGTGGCGTGCGCCTGTAGTCCCAGCTACTCAGGTGGCTGAGGCAGGGGAATCGCTTGAACCCGGGAGAGAGAGGTTGCAGTGAGCCGAGATCGTGCCACTGCGCTCCAGCTTGGCGACAGAGCAAGACTTTGTCTCAAAAAACAAACAAACAAACAAAAAAACAAAAAAACCCGATTCATCTCAAACTTGTGTTCCAGGATAAAAACACAAATGTTTTTAGTGATAACTTGGAAGTTGCAAATATCACTTCTACCTACATCCCACTGGCCAGACATTTCACCTGCTGAGCTTCAAGGGGGGTTGGGAAATCTGGCTAGCCATGTGACCAAGAAAAGCAGAAAAACGCACTTGGATGGCACAAGTATAAGTTACTGGTTAAAATAATTTCTAAAAAATCAATACTTTCCTGAAGTATCAGTAATTTCCAGTTAGAAAATATAATGGAAAATGGGTCTTTTCCAAATTGTCAATAGCAAACTGTCTGTAAAAACTACCTAGAGCATTTCGAACTGGAAGTGTTCAGGATCTCCCTGAATAAATTTCGGAACATATAATAAAGAAAGTAAAAGTTGACAAATTAAAGGAAAGAGAAATGAAATTGCTAGCTGGAAAGCTGAATATTTAAAGTATGTATGTCAAATTTCTTAAATTAATTGATAGGTTTAATAGAATTCTAATTAAAATTTTGGCTGGGTACAGTGGCTCACACCTGTAATCCCAGCATTTTGGGAGGCCGAGGCAGGCGGGTCACTTGAGCCCGGGAGTTTCAGACCAGCCTGGGCAACATGGTGAAAGCCTGTCTCTACTAAAAATACAAAAATTAGCAGGGCGTGGTAGTGCATGCACCTGTTGTCCCAGCTACTTGGCAGGCTGAGGTGGGAGGATTGCTTGAGGCCAGGAGATCAAGGTTACAGTAAGCTGTGATTGCACCATTGCACTCCAGGCTGGATGATGGAGTGAGACCCTATCTCAAACAACAACAACAACATTTCAACAAAATTAATGTGTGAATTTGAGAAGATGATTCTGAAATGTATGTAGAAAAATAAAAGCGAGCAAATTCTCAGAAAAAAATATTTAAAAATAAATGAAATGAGTGGTGTCTTCAGTCAAAAGGAGGCTTAGGAGACATAGTACAGAGTTGGAACAGGGAAAACTCATTGCCCCTTCTAACAATTTTTACATCACAAAATATTGGGAAACAGGCAGTGTTTCTTTCACTTTCAACCACTTTCTCTGTGACCTTAGGCAAGTTATTTAATCAATCAGAGTGTGGATTTTTATGGTAAAATGAACCCAATACCACATATTTTATAGGGGTTTATTTAGGATTACAATTTGTTCTGTGCCACTTCTTTACCATGCAATCTTAGGAGGGAAAAACTTCATCTAACTAAAATGATATCAAATCCAATGTTCCTAGTGTAGTATGCCACCTAGGATCTCAATACATGCCTGTGGTTACTGATGATGATGATGATAAAGAAGGGGAGGAAGAGGAGGAAGGAGAGAAGGAGGAAGGAGGGGAAGAGGAAAAGAAGGAGAACAGAATTGATATGCCACAGAATGTTACACAGCAGTTCATCTAAGCAGCACTCGCCAGTGTTGGGAAAGAAAGCTGTTCTGAATTTTAGTTCTCTTCCTAGTCATATCATATTGGGACTGTTACTTAATTTCTCTGTGCTTCTATTTTTTCACTGGTTAAATTTAGATAATAATGCTTACCTTGCCTGGCTGTGATGGTAACAATAACAAACAATTTATTGATCAGTTCTTGTGTCCCCGGCACAAGGCGCTTATAGTACATTAAATCATTGAATTCACACAAATCTTAAGAGGTAGGTACCATCATCATCATCATCATCATGGCTATTGTTTGTATTTTGACAGAGGAGGAAGCAGAGGTAATGAGATTTCCATAACTTGCCAAAAGTCATGCAGTTATAGGGAGTTGGCATCAGGCCCAGAACTGGAGCAGCTCTTTACCGTGAGGGTATCATCTGCATAAATGCCCAGCAATGAGTACTTACCCAGTACAGGTAATAAATAATAACTAACAACTGTTGCATCTGGGTACTCACCTTACAGGGCAGTCGATAGAAGCTACACATTGCAATCTAGCTGGTCTGTCTTGTGAAATCTTTATTTAAACAAAAGAGAGTTTAAAGGCTCAGTGAGTCCTTGAGGACAGGAACTATGTCTTGTTTGCAAAGCTCTTGGGACAGTGCTTGGCTTGTGGTAAACATTGAATAAATGGGGTGATCAAGTTGGTGGTTCACAATTGTCACCAAAAGGTCTAGACAAGTACCTGGCTCTTTGTCAGCCACTAAATACATATTTATTGATTGAATGAATACTTCAACATATTTATTAATTTCAAACGTTTTTGATATTTCTAGGTTTTTTTTTCCTACAGTTATGATTTTTTTTTAATTGTACTTTTGGCTCTGGGGTACATGTGCACATCCTGCACTGGGGAGGGGGGTGGTTTGCTGTCTTCATCCCCCCCTCCCCCGTCACCTACATCAGGCATTTCTCCCGGTGTTACTCCCTCCCTATCCTCCCTGCGCCCCCACTGTCCCTCCCCTCCCCTTCCCTCCACCCCCCGACCTAGCCCAGTGAGTGTTGTTCTCTTCCCTGTGCCCAAGTGTTCTCATTGTTCATCACTCGCCTGTGAGTGAGAACATGCGGTGTTTGGTTTTCTGTTCTTGTGTCAGTTTGCTGAGAATGATGGTTTCTAGATTCATCCATGTCTCTACAAAGGACATGAACTCATCGTTTTTTATGGCTGTCTAGTATTCCATGGTGTATATGTGCCACATTTTCTTTGTCCTGTCTATCACTGATGGACATTTGGGTTGGTTCCAGGTCTTTGCTATGGTAAACAGTGCTGAGGCAGTGCAAGATATGCCATTGTAAAAAGTCCTATAGTCTTAAATCAATGTTTGTCTGCTACATGATTGTTCTTATTTAAATTTTGTTTAAAGCTAGTGAATTTGTAAGGGAGTGGTAACAGACTGTGATAAAGGAGGTGAAACCTTACTTCACTTCAGGTCAACAAACATTGCTGTTTAGGCATAGAATTGATAACTGTTTAGAATTCTGGTTGTTGTGTTTTATTACAGGTATGCATTGTAACCAGTTTCACACAATCCAATGGCATAAATTCAGCAAAAGTGACGAATTTCAGAGAAAACATGTATTTTACTTGTAGTATTTTCAATTTGACTATTTTCATTTGTGAATTAAAAAACATTTGAGTTGAGACAATGAGTATAGCGATACTGTTTTATAAGAGTGTTGTGGGGTCACTAATGTTCATTTATTTCAACTTTCTCTATAAATTTTGACTAGAAACCTCTTTATGAGTACACAGTTTATGAGTTCCACCAAATAGAAATGTCTCAGAAAAACCTTATTTTATTGGGGTAGACTAAATGATTTGCTGGGCAAAAGTAAAACCACTGAAGACAATAGATAAGTTGAAAATTTGTTCTTTATTACAGAGTTTTGTTTACTAGAATAGAGGGTGCCCATATTTCAGAAAATTGGGACTGGTTTCCAGAACTTTGCTGTGCCATTTTAGATTCCCTTCTTTAGCTCTAGTCTAATTTACTAATCACTGGGAAATGGGGTGCCCCTGAAAGAGAGCAGTTATCCTACTTTATCAACTCTTGGGGAGATGAATCCTTAAAAGTGAGAGAAATATTAGTTGGGGGGTGGAGAGAGAGAGGGAGGAGAGAGAGATGGGGAGAGAGCCAGCAGAAGCTGGAAAAATAATCTTTTGCTTTCTATATTAGCTTCCAAGATCATCCCCATCTAGCTGTTTGAGACCTCAATTTATTGAACCTAAAGGAGATGAGCGACAGAAGGGTGAGACTGATGATGATTATGATATGCAGCTTCACCGAGGTCATGGGCTTGGTTAATTCCCTTCCAAAGGGACGGAAGGAGAGGGGGAGAGCAAGAAGGGTGAGTACAGTCAATTCAGCCCCTCACTTTCAGCTAACTGGGAACTGTTGATAATGAATGTCCCTGCCTCCATCAAGGGCATTTCTTCCATTTAACGAGCACGCAGGAAGCAGACATTGCTCAAGTACAAGGGTTCAGTTTGCAGCGAGCCACAAATCACATTTCATTTATCAGGCCCTACAGATGACAGGATATCATCGAATCCCTGGAGAGCCATATTCATTAAAAAGAAATCTTAAGTAATTACAACAATTAATTGACTTGAAACAGTTTCTGGTGGATAAGGTTTACATAATTCATTTGCCAGACAAAACAAGCCTGATCAAATCTGGGAACATGGTATTTAGAAATGTCCCTCTATCTGACAAGGTAGCTTCATGGAAAGGTGTTCATCATTGGGATCCATTTTTTTTTCTTAAAAGGAAAGAATAATTTTAAAACAAGAAATGGGAACCTGAAAATGTCTAACAGACTTTATCTTGAGCCCATAAAATGGTGCTATAGCACCTCTTTACTTACCATTGTGACTAAAACTGATGAATGAAAATCACAATGGGTTGTATTAATTGAGGACTCTCTGAGTTTATGGTTTTCAGGATGGAGTTTGAGTTGGATTGAAGACAATGGTCCTCCAAAAAGCTAAACAACCATTTAGGACAATATCCAAGGCCCAGTCTAAGAAATCCATTATCACCAAAATAAGATGCACAAAGAACTACGCTTGTCAAATTAATATTTTGCCAACATTTTCAGCCATCAGTTGTAAATATTTTAGCTTCAATATTTTAAAAGATGGGGCCTGTGATTAAGTTTAGAAAAGGATATCACTGGAGAGCCATAACAAATAACCTTTTATGTACTGCAAAATAGGATTTTCCAACCACTCAGTGACACGTGCAACATAATATAAGCACATTATTAGCCTTCTGCTGTATCAACGTTTAGTTTGGAGAAATGATTTAGGGAAGTTCACATGATGAAACACCGTCCTCTAATACAGCTCTGAGGTACCTTACTGGGGTCATAGGAGAATAGATGATGGTAACTCTTAGGAAAGCAAGCAAGAAAAGCCTATACTATAGAATTTTCGAGATTGCTATATCTTTTTCACGACCCCAGTGAGGTTTACTAAGACATATGGCTTCTAGGACTCACAGTCTCATATTAAGGACTAAAAGTTGGATGGGCACTACATCCAAGAGTGATGGTTTCTAGGTTTGGTTCTCTCAAATCAAGCCACGTATCGGCTGCTTCTTAGCCTCACGCATCGGCTAAGACGCTCGCTAAACAGGAATGCAGGACCCAGGGAAGACACATGGAAAAAGAATCACTAGGGCAGGGCTTGAGCCTCTGCTGTTTTGGCAGGCATCCTAAAACAAGATGACCATCAGTGAGATTCAGAATCATTGGAAAACCTATGGAAACCATCATTCTCAGCAAACTAACACAGGTTAGTTTGAAAACCAAACACTGCATGAAAACCAAACACCGCATGTTCTCACTCATAAGTGGGAGTTGAACAATGAGAACACATGGACACAGGGAGGGGAACATCGTATGCCAGGACCTGTTGAGGGTTGTGGGGCTAGGGGAGGGAGAAACACCTAATGTAGATGATGGGGTGATGGACACAGCCAACCACCGTGGCACATGTATACCAATGTAACAAACCTGCATGTTCGCACATGTACCCCAGAACTTAAAGTATAATAAAGCACTATTAAAATAAGGATGAAACAATTTGTATATATATATACAGAGAAAGAAAAACCTGTAGAACACATTTCATTTTTTTTTTGGTCCTTTTTGAGATTATTCTATATTCCCTCTCCAGATTTCCTTTAGCTGTGCCATTTGTTGAAATGTTGCGTATTTCTGGACCCTAAACTTACAGAAAGAAGCTGCAGTGGGATGGGTTCTGGCCATCCAGCAAGCCTTACTGAGCCCCCAGAGCTGGAGCTAGAAAATCAATGTTTCTAAACATTTGTTCCGTATTCTCTCGAATTTCTTTATGGATAGATAAGATTTTTATTTGTTATTCTGTTTTTTCACATTGATAATTGCCACGTGGCTTAACAAAAATAACTCCCATCTCTTTGCTAAGATTTTCTAATTTGTTATTTGTTTTAAGAGAATCTGATGGATTGCTTATATGTTTTCTGATGGCTGAGTTGAAATCCTTTTCAGATCATTCCAGCATTGGATTTGACTGATGTTGATGTGAGTTGGTTGTCTCTTCTCATTCAAGTTGTGATTCTCTTGGTATGACGGGCAATTTCCACTGTATCCTGGACATTTTGGCTATTATGTTGAGCGACACTGGGTCCCATTTAAATCTTTCATTTTGGTAGATTGTCACCTTGTATAGGTTAATTCTCAAAGACCTTGTCTAAACTACGGTGGTTCCAACAGTAGTTTAATTTTCTCTCTCTCTCTCTTTTTTCTTTTCTTTTCTTTTTTTTTCAGAGTCTCACTCTGCCCAGGCTGGAGTGCAATGGTACGATCTCCACTTACTACAGCCTCCACCTCTGGAGATAACTCAGCCTCCTGAGTAGCTGGGACTACAGGCGTGCAAGACCATGCTTGGCTAATTTTTGTGTTTTTAGTAGAGACAGAGTTTCACCATGTTGGCCAGGCTGGTCAAACACCTGATCTCAAGTGATCCGCCTGCCTCCACCTCCCAAACTGCTGGGATTATAGGTGTGAGCCACCACGCCCGGCCAGTAGTTTAATTTTCTGAGGCTTTGCGGTGTTATTTGTCTGCTTGGTTTACTGTTGCCAGTGAGGCTGTCACTGGTTCCTGCTCAGGCTGCTATAGGGGCTGAGGGTCTTCCTCAGGGGAGCCTCCCCCATGTCTACCTTGGTGGGGAAGGGAAGTTCCCATTGGAATGGGGACCAGGTTTCCCTGACCAGCTACTTGTTGCTCTGGTATTTCTCAGTGGGGTGGAGGAGTCTCAGGCCCTGCAGGGTAGGACAGCATCTCTTCTGGTATTGCTGGCGAGGCTCTGGGATCAGGCATCCGGTCCCCATGCCATGGTAAATGGTGCAGGGCTGCCTCCTGTAGCAGGAGGAATTCCTGTTTATCCAGCAGAGCAATGAGGCTTCCCAACTGCCTTCTGTTGCTAGGTTGGGGTCAGGAAATGCTGCGTCTGAGTCAGCAGGTTTGAGTCCAGAGTTGGCTGGGAGGATGTAAGGTGCCCTGCCCCTGTGATGTTCCCCCAGTCCTTGGACCCTAAAACTGGTGGCTTTCATCTTACCGTCTTGTGGGATTCTCCTTTGGTGAACAACTTCTGAACAACTTCCAGGAGATTTATGTATCTCCTGAACAACTTCAAAGATTTATAGTTATAATGAACGGGGAAAAGAAGGGAGAAATGGGTCTAAGTTATGAATGGGTTTCCAAAATTAATTTCCCATGGAAAGTCCCAAGGGTAGATTTTTGAAAATAATTTCAAAGCAAAGCTTTCTGTTGTGATATACTAACAAGTGGTCCCAAAGGTTTTTTTAAAGATAATTTCCTGTGATGGTTTTTAAATGAGATAAGATGTATTAATAAATTGTTGTTTGCCTAATGATATTTCTACTTGGAATTATACATCAAAAATATCATGGGGCTTGAAAAACTCT
Source organism: Ateles fusciceps (assembly GCA_036589455.1). Lineage (NCBI taxonomy): Eukaryota > Metazoa > Chordata > Mammalia > Primates > Atelidae > Ateles > Ateles fusciceps. The sequence goes on from JAZHEH010002042.1 coordinate 1,001,089, forward strand.
GTAATCTGGGGAGATGAACCAAAAAAGAAATACTTAGCTAAAAAAAGAAAAAGAAAAAGAAATACTCTGGTTTCAGTTTCTTGTTAAATACCCAAGGAAATTCATGTTCTCATTTAGTATGTTTTCTTCTGTCATCCTTAAATGAATAAATAATTATTTGAGACAGAGGCAGTTTCCAGAGTTTAATATCAAAAGTTTTTCCGAAGGCCTAGGTCAGTAGTGCATGAGGGCTGGCTGATTAACAGAAATCCCTAGAGATCTTTAAGGAGTCCCTGTCTTACCCTCTAAAAATTTTAAGTCAGTGAAGTGACGGTTTGGCTCCTGAATATTTTTTTGTAAAGCTCTTTAAGCAACTGTGATGATTGACCGCATTTGATAACTGTATTTAACTAATAAATTGGTACATTTCCAGAATGTGCTTGAACAAAAGAGAAGGCCCTTTGCTCAGGATGACACTTTGTGCAAGCAAAGCCAAAAGAAAAATGGAAATGTTGACCTTCTAATGATTTTGGCCAGAATTATATAAGGGGTCTGGCAAGTAGCATGTGAGAAAAATGTCTGGAATCATAGATCTATTTGTCTTAGTGAAGACAATCCTTAGGGAGGATGTGCTAATTATCTTCAAATATTTAAAGGACTATTTTGAGGGGAAACTAGATTTCCACCGTTTGAACTAGGAATTCTGCATCTTTAGCAAACTTCTCAGGTGATTCTGAGGGAGACTAATGACCTCACTGGAACATTCCTGCTTATGAGAAAGCTTCATTCAGACTTTTTTTTTTTTAGACAGAGTTTCATTCTTGTTGCCCAGGCTGGAGTGCAATGGCGTGATCTCAGCTCACTGCAAGCTCCGCCCCCTAGGTTCAAGTGATTCTCCTGCTTCAGCCTCCCAAGTAGCTGGGATTACAGGTGCCTGCCATCACACCCAGCTAATTTTTATGTTTTTAGTAGAGATGGGGTTTCACCATGTTGGCCAGGCTGGTCTCGAACTGCTGACCTCAGGATCCATCTGCCTCGGCCTCCCAAAGTGCTGGGATTACAGGCGTGAGCCACCGTGCCTGGCTTATCCAGACTTTTATAGAATGGTTTGGGTGCTTGAGGATGAGAGAGCTGCTGGGGAGAATTTAACAGGGAGCCAACCAAGATGAAAAAGGAAGGGAGGAAAAGAAGGATGGGAAAGGGGAAAGGAGAGGAGGAGAGAAGAGAAAGGAAAGAAGGAATGAACAGAGGAAGGAAGGTGGGAGAGATGGAAGGAAAGAGGGAGGGGAAGCAAGGTAGGGTGCTCTTGGTGTGGAGGGCTCGCCCCCGATGAAATGCTGGTTATCTGACTGACTATAATACAGCTCAGCAATTGAAAATAAGGCAGAGAAAGCAGAGTTGCTTTCACCGGAAATGAGGAATGGGAAAGGCAGAGAGAGTGGAAGGTCAAGGGATAGAGGGAATTTGAGTTGTTGGTAAGGGAGGAGAAAGAGTTGTAGGTAAGAGAGGATCATGGCCAAATAGAAAGTCAGGTATGTTGAGAGGACACTGACAGACCTGGAATAGGCAGTGAGGCCAATGGGCTAGAGGTTGCCACCAAGGGGAAGGAAAGGTTTAGAAACAGTGAGGAAGCGGAGAGGACTAGATTTGGAGTTGTTCCCACTCTTCATGGTCAGTAAGATGGGGGAGAAAGCAGTGTCCAGCATGGAGCCAGCTGGGAAGCCAGAGTTTTGCTCAGGACAGTGCTTCTCAAACCCACGTGGGTATCACCATCACCTAGAGGGCCTGCCACAACGCAGGCTATGGGAGCCACCCCAGAGATTCTAAGGCAGTAGGTCTGCAAGGGAACCAAGAGTTTCCTTTTTTGACTAGCTCCCCGGTGACGCCAATATCCTGGCACCACATTTTGAGACAGTGACGAAGGAAAATCCAGCCTTCTGTTAAATGAACACACTTGGAAAGGCTGAGGACAAAATAAACTGTCCACCATGCAGAGGTCCAGAAAGTCGAGTAGGCATGAAGGGGCTGAGGTGGGGGTGATTGGGAGCCTGGGGTCACTGTGTGCTGTGCCTGGGTGAGAGTTGGGCCTTTTTACAGGATGGGGTGAGCCAGATGAATTCCAGGGTATTTTCAAGCAGCTGTGAACAGGGGCAGTTCATACCCATCTACTTATTTAAAATTGGCACCTTTCCATGCATATTTCACTTTGTAGGTGCTGAAAGAGGAGCAGCTCATTTCACTATGCCTGAGAGGGGCTTTGGTTCAGAGCTAGCATGGAGTAGGGTTGCCCCTCACAAAGAATGAAGAGTTTCAGAGCAGAGGCCTTGGGTGAAGCCTGATGGCATGAAGACTTTATTTTTTTTCTGAAAGCCTTTCAATGACTTCCCATTGCCTTTATGGTAGAATCCATCATGCTACGTACAGAAGTCTATCACACTCTGGCCTGAGGCAGTTTCTCCCTTCTTTTCTGGACTCCAGTCACAGAGGATGTGTTCTATTTCCTTTTACTCACTGTGCTTTCTCCACGTATTTGTGGGCTTTCTTAGAACGGGTTTTCTTTTGCTTTATTAGCTGGCTTCTACCAATTCTTCTAATAACAACTTAAGTGCCTCTTTTGGGGGAAAAATTTCTTAAGCATCAAAGTAGGACTTCTTTCTCCTCTCCTTTCTCAACTTATCTCACAGTTGGGTTTTCATGTTTTTTTAGATAGGGTCTTGCTCTGTCAGCCAGGCTGGAGTACAGTGGCACCATCTTGGCCCACTGTAGCCTCCGCCTCCTGTGTTCAAGCAATTCTCATGCCTCAGCCTTTGAGTAGCTTGATTACAGGTGTGTGCCTCCATGCCTGGCTAATTTTTCTGCTTTCAGTAGAAATGGGGTTTTGCTATGTTGGCCAGGCTGGTCTTGAACTCCTGGCCTCAAGTGATCTGCCCACCTTGGCCTTCCAAAGTGCTGGGATTACAGGCATGAGCCACCAGGCCCAGCCTCACAGTTGTATTATAATTCTGTGTTTACTATCAGTCTTCTGTTTTCTACCAGTAATGGTCGGATGGTAAAGGGGTGACCAACTCCTTCCAGTTTACCTGGAGCTGCCTTAGTTTTATAGCTCCAAGTCCAGTGTTCTTGGAACCCCTCAGCTGGGGTAAACCAGGATGCTTTGTCATCCTAGTCCAGCCCACAACACACCCTAGATCTAACACTGTAGTTGGCACGTATCACATGCTCAACATATGTGCATGAAAAAAAATACGTGCATGAAACAAAATTGAGTAGTGCTTAAAGTGGGTAAAGGAGAAATTAGCCCTCACTCTCAATATTCCCCTGACCTCAACAAACATTACTTGAGAAGGAGAAAAAAATGGCCAACAGCCACTGTTCAAAATGATTTTAGGAGTCTTACTCCAATCTTTCATCAGTGGTTGAATTTAAGACTATAGACAAATGGCAAGATAATATGTAAGCCCACTCTACTGAATATGGAGGTATCCATTTGTTCATTCGGCAAATAGTATTTTTTTGTGTGTTTGTTTGCCTAGCGTCAAAATACTCTCACCTCTCTACCAGGTTCACTAGTAAATTATATTCATTCTCTTGGGAGAGTTTTTGTAAATTACCTAGTGAAATGCAAATACTGTAGTAGGAGATGACCCTAAACTCTTATCATCTGTGATTCTGAAGTGGGGGAGAGGAATTAGCATGGGTTCCAGGCTAATGTCTGCAGACACTGGGGCTCCTAGGGTGGCCTGGGTCAGGGTATGATGACATCCTACTTGCCTTCACGTGTCTCTTCTTCCTCCACAACCGCTGGGGACATGGATGTCTCTCTACATAAATGTATGATCTGTGCCCATGAAGAAATGAAGTGCCTTGCAAGGAACACAATGTCCTGATTCAAGCTCCTGTAAACAAACTCAGTAATTTATTTGGAAGTCCTTCGTAATTTTACAGACCCTTGACTGCTTTAAACTGTTTAGGAGTATTTATTCACACAGCATGTTTAAGAGTCAGCATCAAGGATTTCAGTCTTCCAAACAAGAAAATTAGAAAGCATGTCTCGTTCCCACAGCGACAGAGGAAGGGCAGAGGCTATTAGGACAACTCATCTCCTACAATATTAAAAACACCCTGGCAGGCTTCGCCAGGTCACAAGAAGGACCCGCTGGAGCTGGCAGTGGGTAGAGCAGCTGTGGCGGTGGCTCACAGACAGGTGCGTGGGCACCTTGTCCCTGCTTGTGAGGTCAGAGATTGAAGTGAGAAAAAAGGAAGCTGAGATGCTTCTCCCCAGACCCATGATTTCTATTTTACTGAGAACACATGTCTTTACTTCAGACATTAGGAAAAATATGAAGCTAAGCAGAGGATGAAAAACAGTCCAGAGAAGAAATAGGGGAAGATGTTAGAATGTTTTTCACCTGCTGAGAACCAAGCCCAGTAATAGAACAGGAGCGTCAATTCCCTTCACTTCCCTTTCTCAAGCAGTGGTGATGGAGGAAACTGGGATATTCCTCTAAGTGTTCTTGGCCCTGAGAACTGTTTCAAAGATACTTGGTTCTATCATAGGATGAGTCTGTGCACAGAGATTGGCGTAGATCAACAGGGAGTCATTAGTACTTGCTCCAGTTTGCTATACTGTAAATTACCTTAAGACTTTAGTTGCTTAAAACAAACCACTGTTTTATTATATTTCATGCTTTTGTGGGTCAGGGATTTGGGCAGGGTTCAGTTGGAAGGTTCCTCTATTCCAGGTGGCAGGTGCTATCTTGGTTGGTGATGGATTCAGCTGGCAGGTGGGCTGGTATGGAGGATCCCACACAGCTTCCTGCATAGGTATGGTGCCTCAGAGGGTGCAGTGGGCTCAATAATGGTCCCCAAAGATATACAGGTGTGAATCCTTGGAATCTGTGACTGTTACCTTATATGGTAGAAGGGACTTTGCAGGTGTGATTAAGTTGAGGATCCTGGAGATGGGGATAGCATCCTAAATTGTCTGGGTAGACCCTAAATGCAATCAGAAGTGTCCTTACAAGAGGAAGGGAGAGGGAGATTTCACAGAGAAGAAAAAGGCTATGTGAGACTGACATAAGACGTTACATTGCTGACTTTCAAGATGGTAGGAGAGGACATGCTGGCTTTGAAGATAGTGGGGAAAGAACTCCAAAGAATGCATGGAGTTTAGCTGTCATTGCTGGGAAAAGGCAGGAAGCAGATTGTTCTGTAGAACTCCTGGGGGAAGCAAGGCCCTGCTGACACTACGGTCTCAACCCAGTGAAATTGATTTTGGGCTTCTGACCTCCAGAACTATAAGAAAATAATGTGTGTTGCTTTAAGTTACCAAGTTAGTTGCAATTTGTATAGCAGCCATAAAAAAATAAATAAATAAACCAACGACAACCCTAACACAGTAGAGATGACCAGATGACTGGAGTGAACTGACACAATTGAAGAGAGGGGTGGTGCCATGGCCTCTTTGGCACAGCAGCTGCTCTCCGCATTTCACAGGGCTCCCAGAGAGTGTCCAAGAGAGGAAGTGGAAGCTTCCAGCTTCTTAAGCCTGGGGCAAAGCAATCACAGAGCCTACCCAGGTTCAAAGGATGGAGGCATAAACTTCACCTTTCCATGGCAGGAGCATCAAAGACTTTGTGGCTGTCTTTTTACTGTAGGAAAGAACACTTTGAAAACTCATGCTGTACTGACTGTGGAGTAACACCATCATGCCTGCATGCTTATTCAGTCTGCTATCAAAATCCTGGTTCTGTGGTGGGTAAAATCATTTATCAGTTTGACATAAAAAAACAGTCATAGAGATTATTTTGTATTCCTGATGGAATCCAAAATCACATTGGCTTACATCATTCTGAAAGAGGTCAAGAAAACAAGCGGGCTTGTTACAGCATGTTCATTTATTCATTTCTAGTCTTTCTGCATAATTGGCTAGAAGACAGACATTGTATCAGCAAGCGGGACCAGTAATGTCGAAGACAGTGTGACAAAACGGATGGATCTTCATTGAAAAACTGAAGAGCTGGTACAGGATTTCTCTGTTCTTTAGTCTGAGCATAACAACTACCATGAACTAAAAAGACTCTACTGCAGCTTCTCAGAAAGTGCTGCTGTCACCTCCATTTCCAATCCAATGTTACATGGATGGATGTTCAGAGTGGTTCAGGCACTTTCCAATGCATCATCACCTTTGATCCTCATCACATCCTACTTCTCAGCTTGTTATTTCTAATAACAGGAAACTCAGACTGAGAAAAGTCACTTAGCTAAATAAATGATCAAGCCAAGACTTTGGCTTGGCCTTCCCTCTTTTTCCCAGCTGAGGGAAGGTTCCTGTGGTGGACACATGATACAAGAGCACAGAGAGGCAGGTTTCCTGCACATTTCTCATGCCATTTTCTTCTCATTGCAGACATATGCTGATTTCACACAACTGGCTGACTCAACAGGTGTCTAAGTGTTTGAGCATCTCAAGTAAAGACGGGTCTGAGATGGGGGTTGCTGCATCAGCCCGATGCAGTGCACACTGGCTGATGTCTTGAAGCTCTTCAGATTATACTTTTTGCATTTGCTTCTACAGTGAAGAATAATACAGTCAGTATATCAGGGACTTACACTTTGATCCTGAAAACAAACTGGCTGGACCCACCATGTTGGTAGAAGCCCAGTCACCTTCTAGCTGCCCTGACGTATATGTTTGGGTGTGTACAGTAGTCCACAAAAAGCACTCAATGAGCACCTCTCTGAGTGATCTCTGGGCTTTTAAGAAGTCATAAAAACATAAGAGCAATAATAAAGATGAAACTCCTCTTACCACAACTGGAGACCTGTGAGGTAAAGGGTTATTTTCTGGTCAGAAACTTGTGAGACTACTTTCCTTGTTTGGGAACAATGGCTGGACATCCAGAACTCAGCTGAGATCAAGCTGTCTTTGTGGTGGGAAGGGTTTCCAGGGTCCAGGTTGAATTATCATCACCATCCACTTCTACCTTTCATCAAGAGTCAACTCTAGGCTGGCCAGGTATTGTATTAGGTCCTCTATTTATAGCTTTATTTACTTTGGTGTAAAAGGTATATTTTCTTTTTCTTTTCTTTTCTTTCTCTTTCTTTCTTTTTCATTCTTTTCTTTCTTTCTTTCTTTCTTTTTTTTCTTTCTTTCTTTCCTTCTTTCTCTTTTCTTTTCCTTTTGAGGTGGTGGAGTCCCACTCTGTTGCCAGGCTAAAGTGCAGTGGTGTAATCTTGGCTCATTGCAACTTCTGCCTCCTGGGTTCAAGTGATTTTCCTGCCTCAGCCTCCCGGGTAGCTGGGACTATAGGCATGCGTCACCTAATTTTTATATTTTTAGTAGAGATAGGGTTTTACCATGTTGGCCAGGATGGTCTCAATCTCTTGACCTTGTGATCCACCCACCTTGGCTTCCAAAAGTGCTGGGATTACAGGCATGAGCTACCATGCCCGGTCAAAAGGTGTATTTTCTTCAAAACCCGGTGTTAGTATATTTTGTGTTGCTATAAAGGAATACCACAGGCTGGTAATTTATTTAAAAAAAAAAGAGGTTTGTTTGGTTCATGGTTCTGCAGGCTGTGCAAGAAGCATGGTGCTGGTATCTGCTTCTGGTGAGGACCTCAGGCTGCTTCCACTCATGGCAGAAAGGAAAAGGAGCTGGTGTGTGCAGAGGTCACAAGAAAGAAAAGAAGGGCAGGGAGGTGCCAGGCTCTTTTCAACAACCAGTTCTCTCAGGAACTAACGGGGAGAAATCATTTCTGAGAGAATGACACCAAGCCATTCATGAGGGATGAACCCCACGACCCAAGCACCTCCCACCAGGTACCACCTTTAACAACAGGGGATCAAATTTCAACAGGCGACTTGCAGGGCCAGACAAACCATATTCAGACCTGAGCAGCCCCTTCCAAGGAAAGTATCTCCAAATTCCCCTGTTTCTAGTGAGCCACATTACACAGGGCTTCTGCGCACAAGTGACAACATAATCAGAGAAGGAAAAATGAGGTGGAGTTGGAGTTATGCTCATACATTTTACAGTTTTATTACAATAACAAGTTTCAGGAGCAACCAAGGTGTTATTAATACTAACATTGAAACTTCCATGTTACAGACTTAATAAAGAAATGTGGTGAAGGGCTGCAGAGAGTGGTATTTTGGTTTCGTCACCAACCAAGAAAATGGAAAAGAAGAAATATACTGAAAGCTGCCAGATGCAGCTAGCACCACCCTGGAAGGGAACTGGAAGGGGCTATGTATCAAGTTGGGGTTCCTTGAGTCAAGTGTGACAGAAAACCCAAACTAAGGGCCAGGCATGGTGGCTCATGCCTGCAATCCCCGCACTTTTTGGAGGCTGAGGCGGGAGGATTGCTTGAGCCCAGGAGTTAGAGACCAGCCCTGGCAACATAGCCAGATTTTGTCTCTACAAAAAATAAAAAGAAATAGCTGTGTGTAGTGGCATGCACCTGTGGCCCCAACTACTCAGGAGGCTGAGGCAGGAGGATTGCTTGAGGCAGAAGGTCAAGGCTGCAGTGAGCTGTGGTCGCACCACTGCACTCCTGCCTGGATCACAGAGCAAAACCCTGTCCCACGCCAAATAGTTATGTTTTATTCAAGATAGGTGCATTTTCTTTCTTTCTATAAAAGGAGCCCCCAGGGTAGACAGTATACTTGGGTATAGTAGGTCCATGATGGTCAGGGATCCATCTCTCTCATCCATCCACTGTCTGTCATCTGATGTCCCATGGTCCAGGAAGGCTTTCTGGACTGCAGCCAGTGTAGCAGCATTTCATCCACCAGGAAGAAAGGAGACAGAAAGAAGCAGCAGAGGTGATCCCACTATCTTTAAGGGGCCCCCTAAAAGCTGCCACATACGCTGCCACTTTATCTCTATAAGGAGGATAGACAATATCATTTTAAATCTGGGTCAACCTATACCTAGCTCAAAATCAGAGTCTGCATAACTAGGGAAGATAGGAAAAACTGATATGGATAGACCAAACATGAGAATTAGAAAAACAAACAAACCTGATTTCTACCTGGATTTCAGTATATATCACAAACATATTAACATTAACACATTAATATTTAATAAGTCATGACTCCCCTTTCCAAAACTGCATTAAATTATTTCTTAACACATGTACTTGAAACTTCTTTTTCCTAAAATCTTTTTCTGGTAAAATTGGCATGTATCTTATGTTCATTCATTTACTATTTGGACACACATGATAAAAATGTCATTGAATTGACTACCTCAAATATATGAAGCAGGCAATATTATTCTCATTGTTCAGGAGGGTTCAGAAGTTTGTTTAGGCTCAATCAGGATTGAAATCCAGATGCATCTGTTTTCAAAATATTGAATGCTTCTGAAAATGTACCAGAACTGTTGGACTTCAGGAAAAAAATTAGCCTTGGTGTGAGAAACTCTTCCCAGTTTGTCCCATATGAGAGCATTGTTTGGTGGTAGAAAGAGGCATTTCAAAGCTGAGGAAGAGGTGGTACTGCGGTATCAATATAAAGAGAAATTGCAACAGACTACCGACCAGTCTGTCTCGGTCAGACCATTCTGTGTAACTATAAAAGGGTAGTATCTTTGGCTCCGGGGTCCTTTAAGCGTCATTTTGCTGCTTCTACAACAGTGACATAGTTGGTCCCAGCTGAATTTGTGTTGCAGCCTGGTGGGCAGCCAGTGTAAAAAATCCAAACTGAATTTCCTCGCTTGCAAATACTATGGCAGATCCCTGAATGCAGAGCAGATGTGAGAAATAAACTCTTGAACCATTTATATCTATTGTAAATTGAAAGGGGAAAAAAATCCCCCAGTAGAAATATAGCTTGGTTTGGTATTAGAATAATATATTTTTTAAAAGATGCCACATGAAGAGATCCGAACAACACAATGGCATCGGGGAAAGTTGGCTAATAAAGTGTTGGAATCCAAATGTTTCCTAGAAACAGGTGTTATCCTTTATCAGCATCATCATTTAATTGGGTGTTCAAATGTTGAAGTCTTAAATTCAGGGAATGCCTACTAGCATTTTGCTTCAGATTCCACAAAAGTAGATTTGAGTATTTTCATGGCAGAAATATATATATGGTTGCTAAGGCCAGAGGTTTACCCACAGGTCCTTCTCTGTATGGCCCAGCCTCATGAGAGAAATTTTGAATGAAGCACATCTATATTTCTGTATTGGCTTTGATACAATTTGATGGGCCATCTGCTCCCAGACAGCTAGGTCCCCTGGAGCTGTCACTAAACATCTGAATAACTCTCTGGTCCACAGCCAGCTGTGTCCATAGTCAGAGACTTCAAAACAAGTCCCAGGTCTCAGCTGAAAACAGTGGTATGGTGTAAAAGATACAGATCTCAAATTTTACCATTTGAACAGAAGTACAGTGAAGGTCATTGCTACCTTCCACACCGCTAGAAAAAGATGTTGGTTGGGCGTGGGTTCACTGCAACCTCTGCTGCTGAGGTTCAAACCATCCTTCTACTTCAGCCTCCCAAGTAGTTGGGATTGTAGGCACACACCACCACGCATGGCTAATTTTTTCCATTGCTGGAAAACTGGTAAGCTGTTAGTGTCCCATTGAAACCCAATTTTACTGTGAGTAAAATTAACCTCTGAATCTCATAAGGTCCTAAAGAAATTATCTGTCCCCAAATCAGTGACCTGTTCTCATTAATGCCTTGGGACTTATTGTTAGGGGCAATCACAGAAGATATAAAATGTATCTGCATATTATGGAGTTTAATTGAGAATGTAAAATACCTTTTGAATGTCAGTTTCCGAACAACTACTCCTAGTGAAGGAATTGTGAGGTATTGCTGCTTATTCTCTGTTCCTTGAGCTATGATGGAGTGTGTGGATGACTCTCTAGGGAGGAAGGGTGCTGAGGAGACAAGAGCATTTCCTGACCACAGAACTAGAGAAATAGTATCTTTCCCACTCTCTGTACTGTTGAGTGGGATCTTCAAGGCTGAGATGCATACATGTTTATGGGAAAGTTCTTTCTGGATTTACGGAAGTGCAAGTGTGACAGTATCATGCTCCATCATTAAAAAACTGTCAGCCAGGCACGGTGGCTCACGTCTGTAATCCCAGCGCTTCAGGAGGCGAGGTGGGCAGATCACGAGGTCAGAAGATCGAGACCATCCTGGCCACCATGGTGAAACCCCGTCTCTACTAAAAATACAAAAATTAGCTGGGTGTGGTGGTGAGTGCCTGTAATCCCAGCTACTCGGGAGACTGAGGCAGGAGAATCACTTGAACCCGGGAGGCGGAGGTTGCAGTGAGCCAAGATCACTGCACTCCAGCCTGGTGACAGAGCGAGACTCCATCTAAAAAAATAAAAACAAAAAACTGTCAGCCTCATTCTTTTCCTTATTTTGTGTCTTTTATTTATTGATTTATTTATTCTTTCATTCAGCACATTTTTGAGTGCCTTCTTTCTTTTTGCTTTGAAATAAGGTCTGGCTCTATCTATCACTCAAGCTGGAGTACACTGGTGCAATCTTGGTTCACTACAACCTCTAACCCCCTGGGGCTTGAGCCATCCACCCACCTCAGCCTCCCAAGTAGCTGGGACTACAGGTGCCCACCACCATGCTTGGCTAATTTTTATATTTTTTTTTGTAGAGACGGGATTTCACCATGTTGGCCAGACTGGTCTCAAACTTCTGGGCTCAAGCAATGCTCTTGCCTTGGCCTCCCAGAGTGCTGAGATTACAGGCATGAGCCACTGCACCCGCCTATTTTCGAGTGCTTTCTACGAACAGCTACTGTGCTAGTCATCAGAATTATGAGCAGAGAGAGAAGATCTAGGCACTGCTGCTTACAGTCTAAGTCAGGGAGGGAGACATCAGTCTGAGGGTCCCAGGAACAGAGGTACAACTGTTGTGAGCTTCAGAAGAGCAGTTCAAGGTCACAGAGAGTCAGTAACAGAGCGCTTGACTGAGGGTGGTCAGCAGAGGGTTCTATGAGGAAGGTATTTTGAGCTGAGAGCTGAAGGAAGCATGGGAAGAAGAGAGAAGAAAGGGAGATGAAACATTTTATCAGGCAGACAGAACAGTTTGTGCAAAACCCCTGTGATGTGGGGTATATGGTGGGAGAGGGCCCAAGTGTTCAAGAAATGAAGGAAAGCCGCTGCAGGTGGAGAGCAGGGGCTTGGGGAAGAGTCACCTTTCCGTGTCCCTGTCCTTCCCACCTCCCGCAGCCCCGTCATCTTCAGGTTTGCAGGTAAATCCAAATGAACAATAGAAAGCCAGAACCTACCTGTTGACCAGGATTTCGCTTCCTATTTTTAGGTATATTTCACTTTTTTTGCATGTCGTTTTAAAAAGTGCCAGCTATCCTACTATTGGTCTATACCCAAAGGTCACAATCCATTTTTATATCAACAAGATACCTGCGTTCATATGTTTATCACAGCGCCATTCACAATAGCAAAGATATGGAATTCACCTAAGTGTCTATCAACAGAGGGTTGGATAAAGAAGCCATAAAAAAAGAATGAAATTGTGTCATTTGCAGCAGCATGGATGGAACTGGAGGCTATTATTCTAACTGAAATAACTCAGAAACAGAAAGCCAAATACCACATGTTCTCACTTACAAGTGGGAGCTAAACAATGGGTGCGCATGGACTTGGAGCAGAATAGTAGACACTGGAGATTAAGAAATGGTTGGGGGTGAGGGTTGAAAAATGATGTATTGTGTACAATGTTCACTATTCCTGCAATGGGCACACGAAAGCTCAGACTTCACTATGTAATATATAAAATGAGAAATCTGCACGCAGCTGGGCACGGTGGCTTACGCCTGTAATCCCAGCACTTTGGGAGGCTGAGATGGGAGGATCACGAGGTCAGGAATTGGAGACTAGCCTGGCCAACATGGCAAAACCCCATCTCTACTAAGAATACAAAAATTAGTCGGTTGTGGTGGCAGGCATCTTTAATCCCAGCTACTCTGGAGACTGAGGCAGGAGAATTGGCTGAACCTGGGAGGTGGAGGTTGCAGTGAGCTGAGACCACATCATTGCACTCCAGCCTAGGCAACAAGAGCAAGACTTTGTCTTAAAAAAAAAAAAAAGAAAAAAAACTCCGCACTCATACCCCCATGATATAAATAAATAGATTAGATTAGATTAGATAGATAGATAGATAGAGAATCCTAGGAGGCTCATAATTAAATCCAGTATTCATGACTGAATTATCCTGACCCCACCTTTAACTTTCATCTACCTGCCTCTCAATCTCCCACTATGATTAATGTGAGCGATTAATCACACTTACTTCTTTTAGCTGTTTCTTTGGGTTTTTTATTCCCACATTTCTAAATATGCTTATACTGCTAATCATTCATCTCCGAATTTTCAACTATTTGTGTCCTGTTTTTGTGGACGGAAGCTCAGCCTGTCCCCTCATACCTCACTCTCCTATCACACCAACGTGGTTATAATCACCACAGTTGATATCAGCATAAACTTTGTGAATATTGTTCACTGCAAAGCCTACTGCATACCGTGATCATGCATTTTTCTTGCAGTTTTTGGCTTTCTTTGAATTAATTCTTTGCTTTGTTTCTTTATTTGCTTTACTCTCTATGTATAGAGTCCTCCTATTTCTCCATCAAATCTGAAAAACAATTCCTGCATTGAGAGCACATTCCCCCGCCACCAGCATTTTGAAAAGAACAGAATGAGTGAAGGGCATAGCTCACTCGTAGACTTTTCATAATCTTTCTGCTTTTAGAATGGTGCCACCCTGCCCCTCCACCGTGTCTGGCCTCTAGAACCTCTCTAGGTGAATATATTCCGAGATAAAATCTGCATGCGTGGCTCTGGTGCAGGGTGTTTGGGGAAGCATTTTGAGGGTTTTAGTTGCAGAGTCGCTTCCTCTATTCTGCTAAGTCGGTTACCAGCCTTCCATTCTCTCACCAGCTTCCAAAAATGAGTTAAACTTGTTCATCCGCTAATTCGTGTTCTCCTGTTCTCTTTGTCCCTGTGGGCTTCTGCCTATTTTATTCTATTTTCTTTATTTTAGTGGCATTTCAAGGGAGGACAGGGCCAGACTGCCATGTTACCTGGCAGTCCCCTGTGGTTTCAGGGTCAGCTGTTCTCTCAGCCCAGTGGCCAGGCCCCGAGTCAGGCCTGAGGCTAGTGGGGGACCATCCAGGGACGTTGGGGGATAGCTTTTGTGTTAACCACGGGTTCCCTTGAATTTTCTTCCTGCCCACTTTCTGCTTTGCAGCATTGTGCTATGCACCAAAGCCTGGAGGTGTGTCAGGGAGGCTCACAGAGGAGGTTCTTGCCCAGATTCGGTTTCATGAGTTTGTGTGCTCTGTGGAGCTTGAACAGGAATAACACTGACCGATAAGAAACTATTTTTTATTACACTTTAAGTAAAACTTTCAATAATAAAAATCCCCCTCCCTCACCTCTCTTTCTCTCTGTTTCTATAATAATTTTATTGGATCTGGGCATCTGGATTGTAGGTGTTCACTGAAAACCTCAAAGTAACAGGGTCTGTCCTCCTTTCTCCTGGGAAGGCCCCATGTGAATTCTGCAGCCCATATTCTAGGGTCCCGGACCCTCATTGCCTGCTTGACGAAGACCTTGGAGGAGGGATGGTGGAGAAGGGGCCTGAGAAACAGGCAGGCTTTGGCATTCCAAAATGAATGGACGTGAAAAGAGAACATTTTGGAAATAATCTATTTAGAACAGGTCAATGAGTGAAGAAATGAAATAAAATGTAAATGGGAGCTCGCTTGACCTCTTTGCCTGGTGTGAAGCCTCACCAACCTAGGGAAACTCACATTCTTCCTGGTTCCTCAGCCTCGGCATTGGAGATGGTGAATAATATAGTGGAATCCATCCTCGCAGAGGCTGCACTTCTGGCTTAGGGTCGGCGGTGCCACTGGCAGCTGGGAGTGAATCTCTGCAGCCACTGAAAATAGGGATTTGTAATGGAAATGCTGACAGACCCTTAACCACGGCAGCGCTAGCAAGAGCTGCGATAATATAGTAAATAAGGTGAATGGGCTCGGCTTATCTCATTTCACAGCTGAGCTGTGTATTGCCAGATAAATCAAATCAGGGTAAACGGCTTCATCTAATAAACTGGGTCAACATATAATGTATTTGTTCAGGTTCGCACTTTCATTGATTCTCATTTGATTTAAGAAGAGATATTTCAGCTCATGTTTGAACATTTTTAGTATTTATCCTTCCTTCTGGTAAGGAGAGACTGAGAGGCAGGGACACGCAGCTGGGATTTTTTTTTTTCTTTTAAATAAATTAAGTTTTCTGATTCTTGTAAGTTCTTCTGCTTTTCATCTTTATGCATCAATGTGGGGGGAGGGGGTGGCAGGACCGCTTGGGGGAGAGAGCCAAGAAGAAGCAGGAGAAAGCACTCCGTCTCTTTATCTGCATTTCCCAATAACGTTTTAGTGATGTTTGCTAATGTATCATTCATTAACCATCAGCCACTATAAAAAACATAATCTATCTCGCAAAGTGGACATTATTATCGCATTAAATCATTTCACAATATACCTGAACGGTTCCACATGAGAGGCCTGGTCTGGCCAAGCTCAGACGCCTCCAGGGCAATTCTTCAGCAGTAATGAGATACGAGGTCTCTCTGTGATGAATACGATATTACTCGTGTCAGTGGTTGCGGACTGCACCCAGAATATTTCTTCTTCCAGGTTTTTTTTTTTTTTCCATAGCAGAGTAACTCAGGCAAAGCACTATTAACCCAGTAAATGAAGCTCTAAAGATCACAGAGTGTGTCCATTAGGAGACAAGATGGTGACTAATCCAATTTTTCTTGCAGGAAGGGAAGACGATGCTTGGGTAACATCTGGGGACTGCAGTGCCTGCTTTGCAGATGAGGGTCTGCGTTCGGGTCCTCTCCATTCCTTTCCTTTCTATCTCTTCTTTCTCTGCCTTTGTCTAAGGACAATTATTATATTGTCTCCTTCTCTCCCTCAAGCTTCTCTTGCCGAAAACCTCCTTGAAGGTGATTAAAATAATGTCCATGGCTGGAGGAAGAAATGGAAATGGGTAATGGGTGAAGGGAGGGAGAAAGAGCCAAAAGGTAAGGGTTCCCACTCAACACGGCCAGGACTGTTTCCTGAGGCTTCAGATCTGTGTTATACACACGCTGGAGTCTGCAAAAGGGTGAGATGGGAGGTGCGGGGACCATTTGCTTTCTGTTTCTGTTAAAATCATGTCAAACAGCCTTGCTTTTTGGGGAAATAATCCAGTTTTTTTCTCTCAAAAGGGTCTTCACTTGTTTCTTTTATTTCTCGGAAAACTGCAGGTATTTGTTTAAAACATTGATGGATAAATACAAGATTCCAGATGTCCCTTAACCTAGATAGCCATAGGCTAGGATGGGAGGAATATCTTGAAGAGTAAAATAAAAATATCAACAGAGTGCTGATTTTTTCCCCCTCACCTTGTTCTAAATCTCTTTCTCCTTCTTTTTTTTCAACAAATACTTATGTGTCTACTTTTTGAGGTACCTTGTGCAGGCCACTTACAGTTCATAGTGTCATTACTTCAGCAACCAAATACAAAACATAAACAAAAGGCCACTAACATGAGAGACACAAAGGAGCTGCAAGGGTGCCCAGTTAAAATCGGGTGTACAGGCTGGCAACTGTGTCACATGTAACTAAATGTGATGTGTGATTTTTTTTTGAAATGACAACCCTACATCATTCCTTCCCAAGAGAACATCAAAAATATATTCCCCCGAAGAGTAACCTAGAGAGTCAGAAAATAGATCCTCTTTCCCCACAGGTTTGTTTTCTGCAGTTAATCAATTCAGAAGGATTAGTTTAATTTTCCACATTTAAAAATGCAGGTTGAAACACCCCCTTTGAAAGTCAAATTTATAATATTTCACATTACTCTAGTATATTAGCTCAGGTGATGTGGAAAATGTAATTTAGAAAACATTTTGGCTTACTCATGGTCTTTAGAAAGGGCAGCAGGGTAGGAGTCATGATTTTGTGTCTAAATGGATGTACCCTTAACTTCTGTTCTCATGCTGAAATGACCTTATAGATTGTATTAGTTTCAGTGAAATTTATTTACATCGAATGAATGAATCATTCTCTCTGAACCCACTGGCCCACTTTCCCTTGTCCTTCCTATTTCTCTTCCTTTTCATTTTTTTTCCCTTTCTCATGTAACAGAAGGACTAGAAACCAGTTGGTGGGGGCATTTTGTTGACAATGTCCACATTTATACCCTACTAAGAAAATATCTGGGTGGGGCGCAGTGGCTCATGCCTGTAATCCCAGGACTTTGGGAGGCTGAGGTGGGTGGATCGTCTGGTCAGGAGTTCCAGACTAGCTTGGCCAATGCGGTGAAACCCCATTGCTACTAAAAATACAAATTAAATAAATAAATAAATACATAAAAATTAGCCAGGCATGGTGGTGGGCACCTATAATCTCAGTTACTCAGGAGACTGAGGCAGGAGAATCGCTTGAACCCAGGAGGCGGAGGTTGCAGTGAGCTGAGATTGCACCACTGCACCCCAGCCTGGGCGACAGAGCAAGACTCTGTCTCAAAAAAAAAAAAAAAAAAAAGAAAGAAAGAAAGAAAGAAAAAGAAAAAGAAAGTATTTGTTGCCATTAAAAAAATCTAAGGTCTTTTTATCGATTTGACTTCTCTTCAATTTATAAGGCTCACTTGAGTTTTTGTTTAAATGATCTCATCAATGTAACAAAATCTAGAACTTTAAAAAGTTCTAGATTATTTATTATTATATTTAGCAGAGCATTATTCTGGCCACTGTTGAGAGGGCTATTTCGGGGGGCACCCGAGTCGTGCCTCTGGGGCTGTTAGGCGTCACCACTGCCGCCGCTGCCTGTGCTCCATGAGGAAGATGCTGGCTGCTGTCTCCTGCGTGCTGTCTGGCGCGTCTGAGACGCCGGCAAGCAGGGTGCTGGTAGCATCCCGTAATTTTGCAAATGATATTACATTTGAAATTAAGAACCGTGACCTTTGCCGGCTGGAAGAAGGCCCTCCTGTCACAACAGTGCTCACCAGGGAGGATGGGCTCAAATACTACAGGATGATGCAGACCCTGCGCCGAATGGAGTTAAAAGCAGATCAACTGCATAAAGAGAACGTTATTTGTGGTTTCTGTGACTTGTGCTATGATCAGGAAGCTTGCTGTGTGGGCCTGGAGGCCGGCATAAACCCCGCAGACCATGTCGTCACAGCCTACCGGGCTCAAGGCTTTCCCTTCACCCGGGGCCTTTCCGTCCCAGAAATTCTCTCAGAGCTGACAGGACCAAAAGGAGGTTATGCTAAAGGGAACGGAGGATCGATGCTCCTGGATGCCAAGAACTTCTATGGGGACAATGGCATCGTGTGAGCGCAGGTGCCCCTGGGCGCTGGGACTGCTCTAACCTGTAAGTGTAATGGAAAAGATGACGTCTGCCTGACTTTCTATGACAATGACGCTGCTAATCAGGGCCAGATATTAGAAGCTTACAACGTGGCAGCTTT
This sequence comes from Ateles fusciceps, assembly GCA_036589455.1. Lineage (NCBI taxonomy): Eukaryota > Metazoa > Chordata > Mammalia > Primates > Atelidae > Ateles > Ateles fusciceps. The sequence goes on from JAZHEH010002042.1 coordinate 1,019,614, forward strand.
CTGGAAATTACCTTGTATTTTCATCTGTAAGAATAACCGCTATGGAATGGAAATATCTGTTGAGAGAGCAGCAGCCAGCACTGATTACTAGGAGAGAGGCGATTTCATTCCTGGGCTAAGTGGATGGAACGGATATCCTGTGTGTCCCAGAGGCGACAAGGTTTGCTGCGGCCTGTTGTACATCTTGGGAAGGGGCCCATCCTGAAGGGGCTGCAGACTTATCATTACCACGGACACAGTGTGAGTGATCGTGGAGTCAGTTACCATACACGAGAAGACATTCAGGAAGTAAGAAGTAAGAGTGACCGTATTGTGCTTCTCAAGGACAGGATGGTGAACAGCAATCGTGCCAGTGTGGAAGAATTAAAGGAAATTGATATGGAAGTGAGGAGGGAAATTGAGGATGCTGCCCAGTTTGCCACAGCCCATCCTGAGCCGCCTTTGGAGGAGCTGGGTTACCACATCTACTCCAGCAACCCACCTTTTGAAGTTTGTGGTGCCAATCAGTGGATCAAGTTTAAGTCAGTCAGTTAAGGGGAGTAGAAGGTGAGCTTATACCTTCAGGGGCTACTAGACAATGTTCAGTGTTCTCAACTTGGTTAAGGAGGAAGAAAACCCAGTCAATGAAATTCTTGTGAACTTCCATTAAAACTAAGTGTGTAGATTGAGCAGGGAGTAATGCATGCAGTTTGTACACTGTTGCATTAAAAGATGTTATTGAGTGCTAAAAAAAAAGGGGGGGGGGGCTATTTCATTTCATTATACAGTATTTCACTAAGAAGTGTTTCTTTTTAACTGGAGTACTACCTATGACCCACAACATTGCTCAGTTCTCATAATTAGGAAAAATAGTCCTCTTTTTCTTCTTGAAACTTTTGTTCCAATGTGGTTATTCCCTCTGGACTACTCAATAATAATTTTTTCCCATTTATTTATCTAGAAAATGTTTGTTGATACTGATAAGAGTATTTCTAGCTCTTAGTATTTGTTGTAATTGCTATAGCCCTCACCAAACTGCTGGGCACTGAGGTACTAATAAATTGTGTTGAATTGAATGAGTTGTAATTGTCTTCTAGTTGGTATCCAGCTTCTACCTTCACCTGGTTCAGGAATGTTTTAGATAGAGCGGCAGCTGAAGGCACTTTTATTTATTTATTTATTTATTTATTTAGGGATGGATTTCGCTGCAACACCCGGCTGGAGTGCCATGGCATGATCTCAGCTCACTGCAACCTCCTCCTTCTGGGTTCAAGTGATTCTCCTGCCTCAGCCTCCCAAGTAGCTGGGACTACAGGCATGTGCCACCACGCCCAGCTAATTTTGGAATTTTTAGTAGAGATGGATTTCACCATATTGGCCAGGCTGGTCTTGAACTCCTGACCTCAGGTGATCTGCCCACCTCAGCCTCCCAAGGTGCTGGGATTACAGGTGTGAGCCACCACACCCGGCCAAGGCACTTTTTAAAAAATTTTTCTGACTGCCATTCATGACTTTCCATAATCTGCCAGAAGATATGTGATGTTGCATATCCCCAAGTAAGACAGTTGTTCCATCCCGAAATACACATTCATTGTTATTGCTGCTATCTCCACGCTGTGTGGAAGATTTGCCTGCTGCCTGAAACTGGCCGCGCTGGAGTTGCTCTTGTTCAAATCTTTACCCACTTACTCAAGGCCCTATGCAAGCCCTTCTCTGGCCTTTCCAGAATCCCTCTTTGATAACTGCAATCCACATTGACTTTTCTTTTTACGTACTCCTGTATTTTTAAAAACTTTTCTTGTACATAAGGATACTTAACACGAAATTCACCGTCTTAATTTTTAAGTGTCTAATACAGTATTAACCGTGGGTAGGATGTTGTGCAGCAGGTCTCTGGAGCTTACTCATCCTGCTTGACTGAAACTTAAGAACTGTGATTAGCAGCCACCTGTTTCCTCCTCCTCCCCCTCACCTGACTGGAATCACGCAGTACTTGTCCCTCTGCAGCTGGATCATTTATTTTAGCATACCAGCCTCAATGTCACTAGTCATCAGGGAAATGCAAACCAAAACCACCATGAGCTATCACCACACACCTGTCAGAATGGCTATTATTAAAAAAAAAAACACCTGAAACAAAAGACAAGTGTTGGCCAGATTGTGGAGAAATTGGAATCGTGTACACAGTTGTTGAAAATGCAAAATGATTCAGCCACTATGGAAAACAATACAAAGGATCCTTGAAAAATGGAAACTAGAACTACCCTATGACCCAGGAATCCCACTTCTGGGTATTTATCTGAAAGAATTGAAATCAGAATCTCGCAGAGATATCAGGCCCTCCCAGGTTCACTGCAGCACTGTTCACAACAGCCAACATGTGGGAACAACTTGAAATGCCTGCTGGCAGATGAATGGATAAAGAAAATGTGCCATATATATACAATGAAACATTTTTCAGTCTTAAAAAGGAAATTCTGCCATGTGTGCCAACATGGATAAACTGGAGGACATTTTGCTCCAGCGAAATAGGTAAGTATTGCTAATCCTTCTTCCACATAAGTAAGCTAAAGCTCAGAGATGTCATATTATCTGCCCAAAGTTTTAGAGCTAACATAAGGAAATGGAGAAGTTGGAATTCAAACCCATCTGAAATATTGTCGCCATACGCAAGGTCATCTAGATTTTTGTTGATTCATTTGAAATTTCTACATGGACAATCATGTCATCTTCGAACAAAGATAGTTTTATTTCTTCCTTCCAAATCAGTATACCTTTTATTCCATTTTCTTATTTCCAAATCGGTATACCTTTTATTCCATTTTCTTGTTTTATTGCATTAGCTAGAACTTCCAGTACTGTGTTGAAAGGGAGTGGTAGAGTGGGTGTACTTGTCTCATTCCTGACCTTAGCGAGAAAACTTCTCATTTTTCCCCATTAAGGATGATATTTGCTGTCAGAGTTTCATAGATTTATTTTTTATCAAAGTGAAGAAGTCCCCCTCTGTTTCTAGTTTGCTAGGAATTTTATTACAAATGAGTGTTAGGCTTAGTAAAACGGTTTCTCTGCATTGATTGATAAAATCACATAGTTTTTTTTCTTTAGCTTGTTGATGTGATGGGTTATGTGAACTGATTTTTAAATGTCGAACCAGCCTTGCACACCTAGGGTAAATCCTGCTTGGTCATGGTGATCTATTTTCTTTTTAATTTTATCTCCTCTACTTAGAATTTTTGCTGCTAAGGGGTGTGCGTGTGCGTGTGTGTGTGTGTGTGTGTGTGTGTGATGCAAGGGAGTTCAGTGCCTTAACCCCAACATGGTGGTATCATTCTATTCCAGGTGAACTTGAGTACTCAGTACTATTGTCACTAGCATATACTACAGCTCAGTGAGCATTAGTTTTACTCTGGAGTGCCTTGAGGACTTCACAGGAGCAGTAAGAATGCTTTGGATGATAAATAAAATATTGTATGACAACTGAGGGTTACTTCCTTAGTGACTTCCCAACTTTCTTCCTCTCTGTTCTAATTGTTTGCTGCCCTCTCTCCATGTGACCCATCTCCTGACCAGTTGAACCAATCGGAGTGGTCCTGATTCCCCATGCCATCCACTCATTTAGGGGTGGAAATGTGACCCAGCTCAGGATGGTGAAATGTGTGAGGGCGGTTCTACTCAACTACTATCTGTGCACTTGGGAAAGGATTTTTTGCTTTTAGAAGAAGCAAAAGAAGAAGATGGTTTATCCTGCAGTGTTGTTTCTGGATGTGATGGCTGCCACTGTGTGGCCACCAGGCAACCATAAGGAGCTGGCTTAGGACAATGCCAGTACACCCAACATGGCGGCGTTGAGAGACTGAAGAAACCCAGGTCTTCCAGGGCACTGTGGAATTGCCGAATTTACTAACCTTGAAGCTGCCTTAACTCTTTGTTTTAATTTTTTAGAGCAGAAACCTGAGGATCCCTGCAATGTCAGCTAGGTGCTTGGATTTATTTTGATAAGTTTCTTTGAGTGTGGCCCAAGAACAGCCCGTGTGAGAATACTTCACAATGCTTGCTAAAAAGTGGACTCCTCTTCATATCCTCCATATTACAGGAGGGAATATCCATGGTGGGGTCCCGGAATCACCATTTTAACAATTTCTCTATTTATTATTCTGTTCACTCAAGATTCAGAATCTGTATTTTCAGAAAAACAAATATCTATTGCAGGAGACTCAGTTCATCACCCTCACAGAGAACAGCCTTGCAATGTATTATATTTTCCGATGTTGATGCCTAACTCTTACAGGGCAGCTCACCATCCTAAGATAACACCACCCCAATGAGACATGAATCCAAAGTCCAGAAATGTGAAAGTGAGATTAGAAGTGAGAAAAAGATCAGAAACATTTACTAGGATAATCGGAAGAGAAATGTTGAAACTGAACAGGATAAACATATTTCAGTGAGCCAATGGGTCTCCTCTAACATGTATTCAGAAGACAGATGGTAAAGTGGGAAGCTAACCCCTTAAGAAATAATTATAATAGGTTATTGGAGACTAGGGAAAAGGAAGTGAAAAGATTTATTAAATAGCTTGCACTCCAGCTATGCAGAAAGGTGACCAATCACGGATTATATGTGCACGTAAGTGTGTATCAGTGAGAGGGAGCAAGACTTGGAAAAGGCAGCAGAGCTTAAAGACTGCCTGTAGAATGGATGAATGCATCAAATGGTCCTCTTAGGAGCTGAAAGAGTGATGCCCTTCCTTTTCAGAATCTCACTGGCCATCAAGTACAGTTTGACTCCTATGTTATTAAATGACAGTTGTAGAAATAATAGCTCTGTAATATCTGATAATTGAAACACTTCTTTTCTGGCAAAGGCTATTTAGATTTATATTTGTTGAAAGCTACAAATACTCATGCACACACACACACACACACACATGTACACACACACACATCTCTCTAGAATAAACTATTTAAACACCTTTACATCCTTTTCCCAAGCCTTCAATAACTTCCAATTACTGAAGCCATAAATGCCCTATTTTACAAAATAATACTCCTGAGGCCTGCACACTTGCCTCACTTACTACCTGGGAAAGGCTAGGTCTCTTGTTAGAATAGTAATTTAGGTTATATTTAGTTTGGAACTTCATTCCCATGTCCCTGGAGAGCAGTTATTGGTGTTTTCATTCACCTCATGGGTGGGTCTTTTGTCTTAAATATTGAAGGTTGCAGAGCTGGTCTCTAGTGCACTGTTAGGGAGAGAATTCTTGAAATTTCACACAGGAACCATTCACCATCTTCCTGTTATCAAATATATGGATATGCCTACATCTTCATCAACCATGTCCTCCTCCTCACTTTTTAACATAGAAATTCTATCTGTTCTTTAAATCTTGTCTTTTCTTGGGTACTTAGGATTCAATTCGCTTCTATATTCCAGGAATTTGTCAGAGCCCCTTCTCTCTATTTTGTATTTGACTTCTCCTTTCAATTTTTCTTTTTAATTTATTTTAATGTATTTATTTTTTGAGACAGAATCTCACTCTGTTACACAGGCTGGAGTGCAATGGTGTGATCTCAGCTCATTGCAACATCTGCCTCCCTGGTTCAAGCAATTCTCCTACTGCAGCCTCCTAAGCAGCTGGGATTACAGACACCCACCATCATGCTTGGCTAATATTTCTATTTTTGTAGACACGGGGTTTCACCATGTTGGCCAGGCTGGTCTTGAACTCCTGACCTCAGGTGCTCCACCCACCTTGGCCTCCCAAAGTGCTGGGATTACAGGCTTTGTTGAGCCACCATGCCTGGCCTAAATTTTTCTTTTTTAAAATAGACTTTATTTTTTAGAGCACTTTTAGGGTCACAGAAAATTTGAGCGGAAACTACAGAGAGTCTTCATGTACCCTGTTCCCCCACAACTGCACAGCATCCCCCATGATCACCATCCTCTACCAGAATGGTACATCTGTTACAAATGATGAACTGACATTGACACATCATGATCACCCAAAGTCCATAGTTTATAGTAAGATCCACTCTTGGACATTCCATGGATTTGGACAAATGTGTAGTTACATGTACCCACCACTATAATATTGTGCACAGTAGTTTCACTGCCCCCAAAATCTTCTGTGCTCTACATATTCATCCCTCCCTTCCCCAACCTTGGAGATCCCTGATCTTTTTACTATCTCCACAGTTTTCCCTTTTCCAGAATGTCCTATAGTTAGAATTACACAATAGCCTTTACAGATTGGTTTCTTTCACTTACTAGTAGGCATTTAAGTTTCCTCCAAGCCTTTTCATGGCTTAATAGAGCATTTCTTTTTAGCGATGAATAACATTTCATTGTCTAGGTAGATCACAGTTTATCCGTTCCCCTACTGATGGACATCATGGCTGTTTTCAAGTTTTGGCAATTGTGAATAGAGTTGCTATAAACATTTGTGTATAGATTTTTGTGTGTACAAAAGGTTTAACTCGTTTGGGTAAATACCAATGAGTACTGGATTGTGTAGTAAGATTATATTTAGTTTTGTATCAAACTGCCAGTGTTCCCAAAGGGTTGTACCACTTTGTATTCCCAACAGGAATGAATGAGAGTTCCTTTTGCTCCACCCCCTTGCCCGTGTTTGGTGTTGTCAGTGTTCTGGATTTTGGCCATGCTCACGGGTGTGTAGCGGGATCTCAGCGTTGTTTTAATTTGCACTCTCTGATGACACGATGCGGAGTGTCTCTTCATATGCTTGTATTTATCTGTGTATCTTCTCTGGTGAGGAATCTGTTCAGGTCTTTAGCCTACTTTTTAATTGGGCTATTTATGTATTTTCTTATTGTTGAGTTTTAAGAGTACTTTGTCTATTTTAGCAAACAGTCCTTTATCATATATGCCTTCTGCAAATATTTTCTCCAAGTCTGTGGCTTGTCTCATTCTCTTGACAGTGTCTCTTGTAGATAACTTTTTAATTTTAATAAAGTCCATTTTATTAATTCTTTCTTTCATGGATTGTGCACTTGATATTGTATCTAAAATGTCATTGTCCTACCGAAGGTCATCTAAATTTTCTCCTATGTTAGCTTCTAGAAGTTTTATAGTTTTGCATTTTACATTTAAGTAAACAGCTCCTGTTGCTCCACATCCTTGCCCGTGTTTGGTGCTGTCAGTCTTCCGGATTTTGGCCATGCTCATGGGTGTGTTTTTGGCATCTTGCATGGACTTAAAACTTCATTTTGTTTTAAATCTAAATACTACAATAGTAGATACCTACCTACATATACATAAAATACTTGAATAAAATAAAACAAAAATATGCTTCTATGTGGATTCATTATTCTTTTTTTTTTTTTTTTTTTTTTTTTTTGAGACAGAGTCTCACTCAGTCACCAGGCGCCAGGCTGGAGTGCAGTGGCGCGACCTCGGCTCACTGCAACCTCCACTGCCCGGGTTCAAGCATTCTCCTGCCTCAGCCTCCCGAGTAGCTGGGACTACAGCGCGCGCCACCACGCCCAGCTAATTTTTTTGTATTTTTAGTAGAGACGGGGTTTCACCATGTTGACCAGGACGGTCTCGATCTCTTGACCTCGTGATCCGCCCGCCTCGGCCTCCCAAGGATTCATTATTCTTTTCCAGCTTTCCTCTATGTTGCCCTGGTCTTGAGGACTCAAGTTTGAGGCCAGTCTACCCTTTTTCTATCTTTCTGTCTTTTCTGTCTACCTTGACCTGGTCAGCAGGCCATGCTGCTCTGGTATCTACTAAATTCATCAGCAAAAACCATTGCCAGCACCTTTTGCCTTGCAGCTCATGTTCTGAACTCTGCCATGTTGACATTTTTGCCTTCTATTTCTAGCTTTTTCCAGCTTGTAGGTTTTGCAACTGTCTCACCTAAAAAAATGTTTTATTGAGATACAATTAACACAATAATAAACTATACATATTTAAAGGGTGTCATTTGATGCCTTTTGACATACATACATCTATACCCATGAAACCAACACCACAGTCAATATAATGGACATGTGCTTCAGTCCAAAGTTTTCTTATCTCCTTCATAATCCCCCTGTTCTGCTTCCCCAGATCCCCAGTCCACAAAAACACCAATCTAATTTCTGCCACTATCAATTAGTTTGCATATTTTAGACTATTTTATAAATAGAATTACACAGTGTGTATTCAGTTTCCTCTGGCTTCTTCATCATAATTATTTTGAGGTTCATTCATGTTTGTGTTTTATCACTTCCCTAGTGAATAGAAATTTGAATTGTCTTGTTTTGGACTATTAAAAATGAAACTGTAATATTGGGGTTCAGGGGTTCAGGGTGCCCTCAGCTCCCCTGAGAGGACGTTTCTCCAGGTTCTTGGTCTCCTTCCCTCTCAAGAATGAGAGAGGGGACCACGGCACAGTGTGCAGTAAATGCCGGACTCAAAAGTGTTGGTAGAAAGTGATTTATTTAAAGAGAGAGAGAAACAGGAGAAGGAGAGAGAACGAAACAGCTAACTCTCACACTGAGTGAGAGTATCCAGAAAGATGGAATCCAGGAGAGGAAAGCAGTTTCCAAGAGAGTGTTAGGGAATAAAGAGAGATGGAGTTTAGGAGGAGAAGAGAGGCTTCTACGAGACAGTGTGGAAGGGGACTCCAGAGGGGAAATCCAGGAGAGAGAAAGATGGCTTCCACGAAGGGAGTGTTTGTGGAAGGGGACCCAAACGTGGAGTCCGAAGGGATGTAGAAGAAGGGGACTTTTAACCTGGGAGGAACCCCCACCTTCTCTAAGACCCCAGGCCAATGAAAGGAGTTCCTTAGATCTTCTGCTGGAGTGATTGACTCTTAGTTTCTTTCTGCGTCAGCGAAATTCAAACATAAACCATTAAATCTCCTGAATGGAGAGAGATGGGAGGGGGGCATGGCACTAGGAAGTTCTTGCCCTTAAAACTACGCCCCTCTTGTGGACCTGGAAAGAGAACACATTCCCTCAAAACTATTATGAACATTGGCACACAAATATTTGTATGGGTGTGTGTTTCTTTTGAACAAATATTCAGGAATGCAATGGCTGGATCATATGATAGAGGTATGCTTCACTTTTTAAGAAGCTGCTAAACTTTCTTCCAAAACGGTTGCACCATATTATATTTCTACCAGTGATATTTGAGAATTCCAGTTCCCCCACATTCTCCTGAAAACTCGCTATTGTCAGTCTTTTTAATTTTAATCATTCTCTAGGTGTATAGTGGTATCTTATTACAACTTTATTTGTATCTCCTTGAGTTTTAAGAGTTCTTTATATGTTCAGAACACAAATCTTTTATCAGACATGTGCTTCGCAAAGGTTTTTACCCAGTTTGTAGTTTGTCTTTTCATTCTTTAAGCAGTATCTTTTGATGGGCAGATGTTTTAAATTTTGATTAAGTCCAACTTAACAATTTTTTAATTAGTGCTAAAATGGTGGAAATTATGGGGGCTTCCATTAATCAGTCTCCTCTTTTGAATTTTTCCTACCTTCAATTACAACTTGGTTGTTTGTTCTTAAGAAGAGCAACTGTCCATGGTTTCTTTCTTTGCTGGATCATCCAATGAATTTGGGCACTTCCAAAGAGCAAAACGCCATTTGCTCTCATACAAAATCTGCAAGAGGTAAATATTGGGTTCTGCATTACCTGGTTAATTGTCACTGCCATCTGAATTTTGGCTGTGGGCAAGTAGCCTTACCTGTGAATTGAAACTTGTATAATTCCTATAGGAATTCTTTTGCTTTTGCCTCTTAATGCTTTTCCAATAAACTGCCTGTAAAATTCCAGCATCCTTAGAATTTATAAGACTGTAGGTCAAATCTTGCTTTGTCATTTGCTGTGTGACCTTAATTAAGGTCTTTTATTTGACCATAATTCCTGTTTTTCCCTTTGATACTCGACTATACTAAAAGTAGAACATGAATCCCATGTTCATAAATCACTTTCTTATTAATAAGTCAGCTTCTCATTCTGATAGGTTATATTCCTAGATAGTAGATATAGGCATATTAGAGTCTGAAAAAAATTCTCCACTGTGACAGAAGAGTCAGGCCACTTGTCAGGAATGGGTTTCCAGAGGGAATATGTGACTGCTGTCCCTTGTCCCTGCTCCCTTCCCTTCCTTATCCTTGATTTCCAGAGGGAGCCCACAAACCCATAACTGTTTTCTGTAGTATTCTAGCTCCCAATCCAAGAATGGAGGCATGTGGAAGGGGTTGAAGCTGAACCACGTATGAGAAGCTGACCCTGAGTGAAGTATCTGGGTTACTGTTGAGGCTCTGCCCTGAGGATCGCTGTGACTTGGCAGAGCTCACCATGGCCCCTGACACTTCTTCATCTGTGAGAGTCTGTGATGGGGTAAGAGGGCATTCAGTAATAGGTAATTAATGAAGTTAAATAAAAAGTCTGAAGAAGGAATGGCTAAGATTCTCATTAATGATTCTTTTATTTAATTTTTTTGTAATATGCATTAGAATCTTTCCAAGTGGGGTTTTCCGACTGGAAATGCAATAATATGAGATTATTGTTTTTTTGTTTTTTTTTTTAAAAGAGGCTAGAAATGAGACAGAGCATTACAGGGATGCTTTAAAGAGTTTCTCTGTTGAGTTCTTCAGCTCACAGTAGAAAAAAATTGAGGAAGAAGCATGAAATGTGTGAGAATTAAAGGGCTGCAGAAAATAAAAATTTATGAGTTTCTAGGGCAGTCTCTCTTTTACGCACACGCGCACTTACACACATTCCAAAAATAAATACTGATAGGTGTTAGTGTCACCTAATGGACAGAGAGAACTGAAAGAAATGTTTATAATTCTGACCTCAGTGACTCCAGTAGGCTCAGTCCTTTAGTGTTTAATATTGTTTCAGAGTTTGTGCTGTTAAATCAAAAGGTTATCTATAATACATCTGGTGCTATTAATGCAAAAGATCAGGGGTATTCAAAAGACATTTATTCATTATTAATATAGATAATAAAGGGTCATTTATGAGGCTTCAGATGAGATTTTTATCATCAAAAGCTTAAAAAGGGAAATTTATTTTTGCTTCGGGACAGACATGAGAGGTATCCATAATGGGAAATGTGAGAGTCAACACAAAACTGTCAAATTCACTCTGTTTCTGAAGATGGCTGATACTTTATAGCAACAGATTAAAAAGAAAATAAAATCTTGTGCTTTAAATTTCTATTGACAGCAACTTCATGATTTATTCTAGGTTTGTCCTTTATTGAGATGTCTTGTTGATATTCTCTGCTTCTTTCTATTACATTTGTGGTCTTTGATGGCTTATGTAAATTGAATGAGGGAGAAATACATCGAATTTTATAAAATATTAGGGACTGTTGGCAAATAAAGACAGGACCAAGTTGGCTCCAGAATCTTTACAAACTAAGCAAGAACTGTAACTCCTCCAGCTCTTATTGAACTTGAGAAGTAATGAAAGAGGGTGACTTGAAAATAAACTATTTCGGAAGAGGTGATATAAGATTGGGAGACCTGGAAGTGTTCTTAGATGTGGAGCATAGTGGTACTGGAATTGCTATTAGCTTATGCTGTTGGAGCTGATCAAAGTGGACCTTAAATGGATTTTTAAGGGAGTTGAGATTTTCAGAATTTCTTTGACCTTGAATTTGCAAGTACACGCAAATAAACCAATTCTCTAACCAGTTATGGTAGGTGACTTATTTGAATTTGAGTTTGGAATTCATAAGTGAAAAATAGAAAACTAAGGATGTCTACTCAGTTATCAGGTACATTCCAAGTGATCAGGATATGTTTGCTGATGAACGTGGCTTCTTAGATCCAGGTGTCACAGCTGAAGTTACCTTGTACCAAAGGACAGTGAGGTTATTCCAAAGGCATTTATTTATTAGTAATATACATAATTGAAAACCATGTGTTTGGGATTGCAGATGAATTACCTCCATTAAAGAATAAAAAGAAAGATTTATGGGCCAAAAGCCCCAGGTTAGCCTGATTTTAATATTCGCTAGTAACTTCGGGACTAAAAATGGAATAAAACGACATAAAATCACAAATTGTTCCCTCCATACCTGCTTCATTAGGGTAAAGGACAATTGGAGATCAAGTCCAATATCCTACTCAATAAATATGCAACCCAAACCCGAAGTCGTGGACTCTCTCTAGCTTCGTATCAGAGCATTTGCACACTGAAAAAAACCCATTAATTTAGCTATCTAGCATCGAAGATAAATATGGATCATTCAAATATATTGTTATGAGATGGACGAGTACTACGAAGGAGCCTTGGAAGGAGCCTTTGTGTTGGGCATAGGCTTGGCTTTCAACACTCATCCATTTGGCAAATGTTCCTACATGCGCTGAAGAGGCTGGAAAGGTAAAAGCAAATTTTCTGGACATACTTGCACTGGTATTCCAAGTGAGATTTAGCTTTTGAAAATCAGGTGCATTTTTGCAAAACTTGGATGATGCAAAGCTGCTCATGTGTTGTTTGTTCCTGGTGACACCATTATGGTGGCGGTTTGGTTTCTCTGTTGTTCTTAGAGATCTTGCACTTCAGTCACTAGGTGTGTTGGTTTTGAAAGCCAAAGAACCATCATATCCTTGAGAAGGGAAGATTATAGCAGGCATGCCAAGATTCTGGAAAGGGAAACAAAAGTGGCAGTTTCCTCCATGTGTTGGTGGGGGCTGTGGTTCCGGAACTGGCTAAATTTTTAAAGCCTCAAGTTATTTTTTAAAATTATTATTTTTATTTTTTAAATTGACATAGTAATTGTACACATTTGTGGGGTCCAATGTGGTATTCCAATACATATATGTATAATAATCAAATCACTGTAATTAGCATATCAATTACCTTAAACATTTATTATTTCTTTGTAAGAACATTCAAAATTCTCTTTTCTAGCTATTTGGAAAAAACAACGAATGCTGAACTTATTCTTCCTATCTGTAACACTGTACCCACTGACTAACGTCACCCCATCTCTCCCTTCTCGCTATTCTCCCTCACTGCTAGTAACCACTATTCTACCCTCAACTTCTGTGAGATCTTTTTGTTTTTAGATTCCACATATGAGTAGGATATTTGTCTTTCTGTGGTTGGCTTATTTCATTTAACATAATGTCCTCTATGCTAATCCATGTTGTTGCAAATGACAGGATTCCATCCTTTTTTATGGATGAATAGTATTCCATTGTGTATATACACCACATTTTCTTTATCCATCATCTGTTGGTGGGCATCTAGATTAATTCCACGTATTTGTTGTTGTGAATAGTGTTGCAATAAACAGGAGATTGTAGCTGTACATAATGATTTTATTTCCTTTGGACATATACTCAGAAGTGGGATTGCGGGGTCTTATGGAAGAGCTATTTTTAACATTTTGAAAACCTCCATACTGTTTTATCTAATGGCTATACAAAATTACATTCCTGTCAACAGAGTATATGAGTTCCTATTTCTTCACATCCTTGCCAGCATTTGTTGTTTTTTTGTCTTTTTGATAGTAATCATTCTACCTGGGGTGAAATGATATCTTATTGTGGTTATGATTTATCTTTACCTGATGCTTAATAATGTGAGCATTTTTCATATGCTTATTTGCCATTTATATGTCTTCTTTGGAGATACATCTGTTTAGGTGTTTTGCTCATTTAAAAATCAGATAATTTATTTATTTTTGCTTTTCAGTTCCTTATAAATTCTACATATTAATTCCTTGCCAGATACATAATTTTCAATGATGTTCTCCCATTCTATAAGTTGTTTCTTCACTCTGTTGATGGTTTTCTTTGTTGTACAGGAGCTTGTTAGTTTGATGTAATTACATTTGTTTACTTTTGGTTTTGTTGTTTGTGCTTTTGAGTTCTGGTAAAAAAAAATCCTTGCCTAGACCAATGTCATGTTTCCCTGATGTTTTCTTTGAGTAGTTTCATATTTCCAGTTCTTATATTTGAGTCTTTAATCCATTTTGAGTTGATTTGTGTACTTGGGGGACAGTTAGGGCTCTAATTTCATATTTTCACACGTGAACATCCAGTTTTCACAGTAATATTTGTTGAAGAGACTTTCCTTTTTCCTTTGTGTGTTCTTCTTGGTGCCTTTGTCAAAATTCAGTTGGTTGTAAATGCATGGATTTACTTCTTGGCTCACTATTTTGTTCTATTGGTCTACATGCCAATACCATGCTGTTTTGGTTACTACAGTTTTATAGTATATTTTGAAATCAATAGTGTGATCCCTCCAGCTTTGTTCTTTTTCCTCAGGTTGCTTTAGTTACTCAGGGTCTTTTCCAGTTGCATAAACATTTTAGAATTGCTATTTCTATTTCTGTAGAATGTCACTGGAATTTTGAAAGGGATCACATTGAATCTGTATATCACTTTGGATAGTGTGGACATTTTAACAGTATCAACTCTTTCATGGACATGAAATGTCTTTCCATTTATTTTTGTCCTTTTCAATTTTTTTTTTATTAATGTGTCATAGTTTTCATTATAGAGATCTTTCACTATTTTGATTAGATTTATGCCTAGGTATTTTCTGTGGCTATTGTAAATGGGATTGATTTGTTGATTTCCTTTTCAAATAGTTCACTATTAGCATATAGAAACATTACTGATTTTTTAGGCATGTTTCATTTTATTACATTTTGCTTCACAGATACTGCATTTTGATAAACTGAAGGTTTGTGGAACCCTGCATTAAGCAAGTCTACTAGTATCATTTTTCAACAGCATGTGCTCACTTCGTGTCTCTGTGTCACATATTGGTAATCATTATAATATTTCAAAATTCTTCATTATTATTATATCTGTTATAGTGCTTTGTGATCTGTGATCTTTGTTTTAAAATCTTATTTTAAAAAATTTGTGTATATTATCATGAGGTACAAGTACAATTTTGCTACATTGATATATTGCATTGTAGTAAAGACTAGAAATATTACTGGTTTTTCTATGTTGATTTTGTATTCTGCCACTTTACTGCGTTTATGAGTTCTAATAGCTTTTTCTGAAGTTTTCACGTTTTTCTAAATATAACATTATATCATCTCCAAACAGGGACAATTTGATTTCTCCTCTCCAATCTGGATGCCTTTTATTTCTTCTCTTGCTTAACTGCTTCCAGTGCTATGTTGAATTTGACTGGCAAAACTGGTCATCCTACTCTTGTTTCAGATCTTAGCAGAGAAGCTACAACTTTTCCACACTCAGTATAATGTTGACTGTGAGTTTATCATATATGGTCTTTATTATGTTGAGGTATTTTTTTAACAAGCCATTTAATTGGAAGAGGTATGCTTGTTTTGTGTCTAATTTATTGAGAGTTTTCATCATAAAAGAATGTTGACTGTTGTCAACTGCCTTTTTGATATCTATTGAAATGTGGATATGGTTGTTGTCATTCATTCTGTCTGTTGTGGTATATCACATTTATTAATTTGCATATGTTAAATGATCCTTGGGTTGAATCCTACTGAATCATGGGTGAATGATCTTTTTAATGTGCTGTCAAATTCTGATCACTAGTATTTTGTTGAGAATCCTAGCGTCCATGTTTGTCAGGAATATTTGTTTATAGTTTGTTATTGTTATGTTTTGTCTGGTTTTGGTATCAGAGTTATGCTGGCCACATAGAATGAATTTGGAAGCATTTCCTCCTTTTCAATTTTTAGAATAGTTTGTGAATAATTGGCATTAGTTCTTTAAATATTTTATAGCATTTAGCAGTAAAACCATCAAGTCCTGGAGTTTTCTTTGAGGGGAAGATTTTTTCTTACTGCTTCAATCTTCTTACTCATTATTCATCTGTTTAGACTTTCTATTTCCTCTTGATTCAATCTTGGTAGGTTGTATGTATCCAGGAACTTATTCATTCCTTCTAGATTTTCCAATTTGTTGGTATAAAATTGTTCATAGCAGTTTCTTATTTTTATTTCTTCTAAAAAACAACAGCAACAACCAGGATACATGTGCAGAATGTGCAGGTTTGTTACATAAGTAGATGTGTACCATGGTAGTTTGCTGCACCTATTGACCCATCCTCTAAGTTTCCTCCCCTTAACTCTCAAACCCCAACAGACCCTGGTGTGTGCTATTCCCCCTCTCTGTGTCCATGTGTTCTCATTGTTCAACTCTCATTTATGAGTGAGAACATGTGGTGTTTGGTTTTCTGTTCCTGTGTTAGTTTGCCAAGGGTGATGGCTTTCAGCTTTACCCATCTCCCTGCAAAAGACACAATCTTATTCCTTTTTATGGCTGCATAGTATTCCATGGTGTATATGTACCACGTTTTCTTCATCCAGTGTATCATTGATGGGCATTTGAGTTGGTTCCATGTCTTTGCTATTGTGAATAGTGCTGCAATAAACATATGTGTGCCTGTGCCTTTATAGTAGAATGATTTATATTCCTTTGGGTATATACCCAGAAATGGGATTGCTGGGTCAAATGGTATTTCTGGTTCTGGATCCTTGAGGAATTGCCACACCGTCTTCCATAATGGATGAACTAATTTACATTCCCACCAACAGTGTAAAAGTGTTCCTATTTCTCCACACCCTCACTAGCATCTATTGTTTCCTGACTTTTTAATAATCGCTATTCTAACTGGCATGAGATGGTATCTCATTGTGATTTTGATTTGCATTTCTCTGATGATCAGTGATGTTGAGCTTTTTTTTCATATGTTTGTTGGCTGTGTAAATGTCTTCTTTTGGGAAGTGTCTGTTTGTATCTTTTGCTTACTTTTTGATGGGGTTGTCTTTTTCTTGTAAATATGTTTAAGTTTCTTGTTAATTCTGGATATTAGACCTTTGTCAGATGAGTAGACTGCAAAAATTTTCTCCCATTCTGTTGGTTGCCTGTTGACTCTGATGATAATTTCTTTTGCTGTGCAGAAGCACTTTAGTTTAATTAGATCCCTGTTGTCAATTTTGGCTTTTGTTGCAATTGCTTTTTGGCATTTTTGTCATGAAGTCTTTGCCCATGCCTATCTCCTGAACGGTATTGCCTAGATTTTCTCCTAGGGTTTTTATGATTTTGGGTTTTACATTTAAGTCTTTAATCCATCTTAATTTTTGTATAAGGTGTAAAAAATGGATCGAGTTTCAGTTTTCCCAGCATCATTTACTGACTAGGAGTTCCTTTGTCTATCGCTCATTTTTATCAGTTTTGTTGAAGATCAGACGGTTGTAAATGTGTGGTGTTATTTCTGAGGTCACTGTTCTGCTCCATTGGTCTATATGTCTGTTTTGGTACAAGTACCATGCTGTTTTGGTTACTGTAGCCTCTGGTCTAGTCTGAAGTCTGGTAGCATGATGCCTTCAGCTTTGTTCTTTTTGCTTAGAATTGTCTTGGCTAATGGGGTATTCTTTGATTTCATATAAAATTTAAAGTAGTTGTCTTCTAATTCTGTGAAGAATGTCAGTGGTAGTTTAATGGGAATAGCATTGAATCTATAAATTACTTTGGGCAGTATGGCAATTATCATGATATCGATTCTTCCTATCCATAAGGATAAAACGTTTTTCCGTTTGTTTGTGTCATCTCTTATTTCCTTGAGCAGTGGCTTGCAGTTCTGCTTGAAGAGTTCCTTCACATCCCTTGTTAGCTGCATTCCTAGATATTTTATTCTCTTTGTAGTGATTATGAATGGGAGTTTATTCATGATTTGGCTGTCTGTCTATTGTTGGTGTAAAGGAATGCTTGTGATATTTGCACATTGGTTTTGTATCCTGAGACTTTGCTGAAGTTGCTTATCAGTTCAAGGAGGTTTTGGGCTGAGATAATGAAATTTCCTAAATATAAAATCATGCCATCTGCAAACAAGGACAATTTGACTTCCTCTTTTCCTATTTGAGTACTCTTTATTTCTTTCTCTTGCCTGATTGCCTTGGTTGAAACTTCCAATACTATACTGAGTAGGAGCTGTGAGAGAAGGCATCTTTGTCTTGTATTAGTTTTCAAAGGGAATGCTTCCAGTTCTTGCTGATTCAATATGATATTGGCTGTGGGTGTGTAATAAATAGCTCTTATTATTTTGAGATAGATTCCATCAACATCTATTTTACTGAGAATTTTTAACATGAAGGGATGTTAAATTTTATCAAAGGACTTTTCTACATCTATTGAGGTAATCACGTGGTTTTAATCTTTTGTTCTGTTTATGTGATGGGTTATGTTTATTGATTTGCGTATGTTGAACCAGCCTTGCATCCCAGGGTGGAGCCAATTTGATCATGGTGGATAAGTTTTTTGATGTGCTGCTGGATTCAGTTTGCCAGTATTTTACTGAGAACTTTTGCATCAGTGTTCATCAGGGATATTGGCCTGAAGTTTTCTTTTTTTGTTGTGTCTCTTCCTGGTTCTGGTATCAAGATGATACTTGCTTTATAAAATGATTTAGGGAGAAGTCATTCCTTTTCCATCGTTTGGTCTAGTTTCAGAAGGAATGGCACCCCCTCCTCTTTGTATTTCTGGTAGAATTCAGTGTGAATCTGTTTGGTCCTGGCCTTTTTTTTTCGGTTGGTAGGCTATTGAGTACTGCCTCAATTTAAGAACTTGTTATTGGTCTATTCAGAGATTCAAGTTCTTCCTGGTTCTTTAAGCAATTGTTTATGGAAGCTTTATTCATAATATCCTGAAACTGACAATAATCCATATAGCCTTCAATGAATGAATGGTTCAACAAACTTTGGTACATTGATACCATGAAATATTACTCAGCAATAAAAAGAACTGTGGAAAGAATATGAAACACACTATTAATATACAACTTGAATAAATTTCTAGAGAATTATACTTAAAGGGAAAAAAGTCAATTCCAAAAGGTTTAACACACTATAATATTCCACATATATAATATCCTTGTAATGGCAAAAATTATAGAGATGGAGAACAAATTAGTATTTGTAGGAGCTAAGAAGAAAATGGGAGTGGGAGGGGTGATGGAATGGGCATAAAATGCTAACAGGAGGGGATCCTTGTGGCAATGAAAGTATTCTATATCTTGACAGTGTCAAATCACCTTCCATAAAGAGTATTCCAATTTATATATCTGCCAATATGGTAATGAATATGCCAAATATTCCTGTGTCCTAGCCTCCTCCCCATATGTCA
This sequence comes from Ateles fusciceps, assembly GCA_036589455.1. Classification (NCBI taxonomy): domain Eukaryota; kingdom Metazoa; phylum Chordata; class Mammalia; order Primates; family Atelidae; genus Ateles; species Ateles fusciceps. The sequence continues at coordinate 1,038,702 of JAZHEH010002042.1, forward strand.
CACCTTTTGTTTTCACATGTATTTTAAGTGATCTGTGAATATCACTTAAAACATTTTTTCTCATGTTTAAAAGTCATTTGTGTTTCTTTTTCTCTGAACTGCCTACAAATTTTTGAGCTCATGGGGAAGCTCCCTGCCAAGATACTGGTTTCCTTAAACGGTCTCACTCACTGCCACCCCTCTCCCTCCTCACATGCAGGTATCTTCTCTTTCTCATTAGGACAGTTCTTGATTTCATAATTAAATTTTATCTCTGGTGCCTCTTGGAATCTCGAAGCAAGTGGTATACTTTCCTGCCAAAGAGTGGATTCTTAAGAATAAATAGCTCGATCCTATTTATTTTTCTATGTCACACCTATTGAATTCTATAGTATTACAATCCCGCAAGAATTATCAGGATTTTTTTTTTTCTTTTTGCATTCCTTCTCTGCTTCTCTTTTGAAGTTAATTTAATTTACCATTTTTCCATAGTGGGTATTAAGGTCTTTGAGGTGGATGACCCTGTCTTTTCATCTCCTGCTTTCACTGCCTTGCACATGGTGCCTGGGTCTCGGAAGCCCTTGCTTGGTATCGGTCCACTAGTGACCTTCCTGCAACACTCATCCTTGGGAGAGACCTTGAGATGTATTTAGCTCTTATCAGGGAGCCACAGCGTTGGGAGTGGCTAGCTTCTGTTTCTGCCCTGGCAAACTTTCTAGGATAGAGATTTAGAATGTCATGGAACTCGCCTCATAAAATTGAAGGAAGTTTTTTGGTTTGGTCACTTTTGATGTTTTTCTAGTCCCATTTGGTTGCTGTCCATCATCCTTAGGCTGTCTTCTCTCTCTTGAAAACTGGCTCTTAGCAAAGGACTTGATAAGTTCATTCACATTGAGGCGAGACTGACTGATAACAGTTGAGACATAGAGTTTGAATGGCAACCTATTCAAAACCTGAAGCTGAGAAATGAAGCTGTAATGCTGATATTTCAGGATACAGATGGCAAGTATGGGAGTTAAGTGTTTGGCCAAGCAAAAGTCTTACGTTCTAGAAATCTGAACATGGAGATAGCATGAATTTTCTCTACTCTCACGTGAGACCCTAGTCCCTCTTTTGGGCTGTGGAGGAAGTGAACTTCTAAGTATGCTAAGCAGATTTAGCAGTGGTGCACAGGGTACTATTTATGCATTCTGGTCCATGTCATAATAGATGCACCAAAAAAGGTGGGTAATAGTTCATTTTAAAAACTCTCCTTTTTTATGATACTAATTGATGCAGCTGATGATATCTCTCTCCCTTAATAATAGTGACGTTCATTTAATATCTCCATATTAACTGGTAGGGTCCAACTTATACTAACAGCATTTTTAGAAAAATCTATTAAAATTAAGAAAGGCTCAAGAAAAACATAAGAATAATTCCATTATAAAAATAAGGCTTATTTTTGTAGACATTAATGGACTATCTTAGTCCATTAGGACTACTATAACAAAATACCATAGGCTTATAAACAGAAATTTGTTTCTCATCGTGTTGGAGACTGGGAAGTCCAAGATCAAGACACTGGCAGATTTGATGTCTGGTGAGGGCCGGTTTATAGATGGTGTCTTCTTGCTGTGTCTTCACGTGAAAGGGCGTGACTAGCCCTCTAGGGCCTCTTTTATAAGGGCACTGATCTCATTATGAGGGCTCCACCCTTATGACCTAACCACCTCCCAAAGGCTCCACCTCCTCATACCATCATCTTGGAGGTTAGGATTTCAATATATGAATTTTGGAGGACCATAAACATCTAATTCACTGCATGAAGTATCATTTCCCTCTTTGTATTATTTCATGTAGCTGTTCCCTTTATTATAAATGCAATCTTCCTTTCTGCCACTGACATCTCTTAGCTTTAACTGATTTTCTTGACAGCATTTTTCTATTCTGGTTCTTCCATTGTTCCATTTCCCGGATGCGATCCTGTTTTTTATTTACATGGTTTTTTGTTTTAAAGACTTTCATAAAAATTCCAGCAATCATTTCTTGCTCTCTGCCCCTTCCAAATAAATTGTAATGTGCAAGGGCTTAATTAGGATCTCTCAGGATTCTCCACACTTCAGGATTTTAATATGTACCATTTATTAGTACATGATAGTCCCCAGGTTTCTTAGCTCTTCCAAATTTTCCTTCCCAAATCTGTATAGTTGTTGTTTATTAAAACATTTCTTTCTAAAATAAGTCTGAAAGAAAACCAAATAATCATTATTATTACATCAAAGTTGCACATCAAGTTCCTTTCCACACCACCATTTAGCATTGTTATTTTAAGTTTTTAAAAAGGCAAACACTGAAACTCATTTGAATGCTGTGTTCATAATAAGAAACCATTTTAATGATCACATATGTTGTTGTTTTAAGGGCCCCTTTTATAACTGAAAGAATACACTCTAGACTATCTTGGGGATCTCATTCATGCAATTCCTTCTTCATTATGTACTGAACTATTTATTAATCAGTCTGGCTCCATGGTCTGTTTTTATTCACTTTGATTTCTTTTGTGTTTAAAGTTCAGGGTTTAAACTCTTAGTACTAAAAATGAAGATGACTGCTGCTCTTAGTTGTTTGTTTGTTTATTAAGCCAACTAGATTTCTAAAGATTTCCAGGCTGCAAAGGGAAAAAGAAACAACAAAAGAGATGGGAGCAATATTCTGTCAACACATTTACTTATTATATCTGGAGCCCTCGGAATGAGCCAACTAGGCCTAAAGTTCTATTTGAGATCGTATTGCAAAGGCGTTTGTTTTGCAGCATGAATTTTTTTTTGAGTTGGGAGCAAATCAGACCACTTCTGTGTTATGCTTCAGAGAGCTTTCCACCTACCGTCTTCACCCAATTGTACTTCACTCTCTACTGTTGGACTTCAGAGCTTCTCAGTCTTTAGGAGTCTCCTATCATGTGAATGATAGTGTAGCGGATACACATTTTAGTCCAAAATGCTAAGATGCAAAAAAAAACCACAACAACAACAACAGCAACAACAACCTCACGGTATTTCTTTCTTTAATGTGATTAATTTCCTGTTAATCCTGCTCCACTAACAGATTCATTAGTGGGGCTCCCTCAAGCTGGGTAAAAATGTAGGAAACGGTGCTTCAGCACTGCAGAACATTTAGGGAAGGGGCTTCTGTTCCAGTCTACATTGACCACCTGGGAGAGGAAAATATACATCTAATGGTGATAACCTATAAATAGCATTTGTCAGTTTACTTGAAGAGCAAACAGGCTTTCAAATTAACCCACCTTGGGGAAGTCTTGTGATTCATGGTGACATTCAGTTCCTGAGTAAAGACTCTTACCCTGGGCCGGGTATGGTGGCTTACACCTATAATCCCAGCACTTTGGGAGGCCGAGGCAGGCGGATCATGAGGTCAGGAGATCAAGACCATCCTGGCTAACACGGTGAAACCCTATCTCTACTAAACAAAAAAAAATGTTAGCTAGATGTGGTGACATGTGCCTGTAATCCTAGCTACTTGGGAGGCTAAGGGAGGAGAATCACTTGAACCCAGGAGGCGGAGGCTGCAGTGAGCTGAGATTATGCCACTGCACTCCAGTCTAAGCGACAGAGCAAGACTCCATCTCAAAAAAAAAAAAAATCTTATCCTGTGTGACTCAAATTGTTGACGTACTGATTAAAGTAAGACGTACTGACAAAGAACAAAGGACAGATTTACTTCTGAGTCATGAGGTTTTACTGATTGTCACACAGGTAGACATTTTAGGCCCTATGTAGCAATCTGTGACCAATGATTCCAACTTCTACATCATGCCCTCCAGTGGGAACGGGTAACTGCAGAGTGAGGAGTCCTCCCTTCTAAACTCCTACAAAATGCCTGTTTAACTTTCTGGAACACTCCCATTTTTGTTGGTTTGTTTTCCTGGGCCCATCCTCATATTTGGCTTCCAATAAAACTTTATTAATTTCCTCCCTCCCTCCCTCCCTCCCTCCCTTCCTTCCTTCCTTCCAAAACAAGAGAGTTCGAAGCTGACTCCCCCTCACAGAACAAAAGTGCAACAGGGGTTTGACTAATTTATTTGGCCACAGTGCGTTCAAAGCCCTTACAGGAAGGGCAGCATGCAGGTGAGCAGGTGCAGGAGCCAGGGTGAGTGCTTTTGGGCTCTGGTCCCACGGCAGTGTTTATGGGTGTTACAATGCTCTTTTAGCCCTGCCGTCTGGGGGATTGCTTGAGTGTTAAACAGCTCAGTGAAGAGTCAGTGTGACAGCCTTTTCGGGTTCCTGCACCCAGTGTGTCCTGAATTCTAGTCCAGTGTCCAGGAAGAATCAATTCGTAAGGACTTGAAGGATGGTGAATGCAGGGATTTTACTGAGTGTTGGAGGTGGCTCTCAGCAGGATGGGGGAGCTGAAGAGGGAATGGAGTGTGAAGATAATCTTCCTCCGGAGTTTGACCATCCCACAGTTGATCTCTTCTCCGACCAACCCCAGTCGAACTCCTCTCAATGTTCAGTTGCTTCCTCTCTTTTCTTCTTCTCTGTTGCATTGCTCTGCTGCTCTTTTCCTCGTGGAGCCTGAGGTTTAGAGTTTATATGGGTACAGGATGGGGCAGGGGGTATGGTGGGCCAAAAGGCAACATTTGGGCATGAAAACAGAAATGCCTATTTTCATATAGGGCTGCAGATTTCCAGACTTGATGGTGGGGGCCTTTGCCAGGGAACTGCCCTCTTTTACCCAGTATTTCCCTGCCTTCTGTTCTTTTCCCCTCCCTCCTCCTCCCTCCCTCCCTCCCTCCTTCCTTCCTTCTCTCCCTCCCTCCCACCCTCCCTCCCTCCCTCCTTCCTTCCTTTGTTTTTTCCTTCTTTCCTTTCTTTCTTTTTTATGACAGGTTTTTCTCTGTCACCCAGGCTGGAGCACGGTGGTACAATCGTAGTTCACTGCAGCTTTGAACTCCTGGGCTCAAGTGATCCTCCTGCCTCAGCTTCCTAAGTAGGAGCAGCTGGGACTGAAGGTGTGCACCAATGGACCTGGCTATTTTTTTTTTCCTATTTTTGTACTTTTAATTTTTTGTAGAAACAAGGTCTTACTATATTGCCTAGATTGGTCTCCAGCTTCTGGCCTCAAGTGATCCTCCCACCTTGGCCTCCCAAAGATCTGGGATTACAGGCATGAGCCACTGTGCCTGGCTTCAAATTATTTCTGCCTCAGCAGCTTTAATTTCCATGGACAGTGGGAAGAACACAACACACATTAGGAGCGCAGTCAATTAGCTGCTTTGGTTAATGTTTTGTTTCCTTTTGAATGGACCCAGGAATGAAGAGAATCTAAACTAAGATGGGGTGAAAGTAGGAGATCATTCCCCCAAGTCAAGTGTAAGGGCTATCCACTTAGAGGCTAACACAGATGTCAGATCAAAGCTAAAAGTCTGTGTGCTTGCAACAAGGGAAGTTGTCTAATGAGGTCTGAAGACAGAAAGTCAATGGCAGGGCCTGTGGTTCTGTTCTGCCCTGCTCCTGCCACACTGGGCCTGCCTTCACCAACAATGTCCCTTGGTGGTTGCCTGCACTCTGTCTCCTGCCTTCATTTACATTTGCAGTGGGGTTTATTTACTCTCACTGTCATTTGGATATACAAAGAAATTTTAACTCCCTTATCTTTCAGACATCAACCTGATCTTCTTTATCAGCATTTGGTAATGACGATGCTGGCAGGTAACACAGTACAATCCAGCTGAATCCTTCATCTGATTCAATCATTTTACCTTTTTTTTAAGTTTTAATTTAGGATTTTAGGATATTTTCTCAGTCTTCTAGATTCCACTCTGCTGCTCTCGCAGATGGTGCAGAGGGAGATATGGTTCCCGGGGGAGAGGCGCCGTGACTGCCTGGTTTGGAGGAAGGGGTTGCCTAACCTCATATTGGTTCTTGGGGCATTCTGGCTGGCATCTGGTGAAGTATGTGGTATGTCCCTATCCCTGGTCATTCCACAGTATCCACCCATGACATCTGTGGCTGCTAATCTCATGGTCTATTGTTTCTCAGACTTGGTCAGGGCCTGACCAACTTGCCTCTAACATTTGCCAGGCCTGGGGCAAGGCTGCCATGATGTATGAATACCTAAAAGTTATCAATCAAGCTAATACACTTTTAAATATGTTCCATGCCTTTGCCTTGACAAATATAACTTTATAATGACGAAATTGAAAAATATATTTAAAACTATAGCTTTTGTAAGTTGGAAAGTCATTAAAATATTGACAAATTTATTTATAATTGTACATCTGAGTGTTCTGTTGATGGGTTGATGATATTTACATGACATACAATGAATACATAATTCAATACATTTTGTTATATATTTCATTCATTTATTTTTCTTGATTTTATTTTAGCACAATCGTTAATTACATTTTTATGATCGAGATTTTCATAATTTGGTTCCATTGACAGTAATGTCAAATGAGATAATGTTTCCTGAATCATTATAGTTTTTATATATTTTCCCTTTGTTTCAATCTGGAGAAATCTTGCTATGCAGAAAGTTTAGCAAACAAAATTGTCAATAAAAATTGTAAAGCAATATTTGATTTGAAATGAATCCATGACTTTTTTATGCATGTGGAAACATTATAATGGTATTGTTGTAAAATAGTGTAATAAAATTGTTACTAAACACATTATTACCAATTATTCAATTTCGCCATGTCAATATTATTACTTATACCATGAGTAAGGTGGTCATCACCACGTTTTTTGTTCCATACAGTTTATCTTCAGTTTTTCTCCTTTCAATTCTCAGATATTATATTTTTAAAAATGAAAATAGCTATGCCCTGCTTAAAATGTTCAGATATCTCTTTAGTGAAAACAATGCCTTGATTCATAAGGGCCAAACATGGCCTCTTAGAAATAGTTTGGAGATTATTTCTACATAAATCTTCTTCACAATTGAGCAGTTTTGTTTCCTTTAGTTTTATTTTTAATTGAAGTGTTACAATTTTCTGCATTTCATTTGCAGCCTCTTGAATATAGGCAAACCGTATTTTTCCAAAATCAAAAAAAATTTGATTCTTCAAAAAAAAATAAAATAACCCAAGTGCAGTTTTTGTTTGTGCTAATATTTAAAGCAATTCATTCTTTTTTTTTTTTTTTTGAGATGGAGTCTTTTCTGTTGCCCAGGCTGGAGTGCACGTGGTGTGATCTCGACTCACTGCAACCTCTACCTCCCAGGTTCAAGCGATTCTGCCTCAGCCTCTTGAGTAGCTGGGATTACAGGTGTGCGCCACCATGCTCGGCTAATTTTTGTATTTTTAGTAAAGATGGGGTTTCACCACTTTGGTCAGGCTGGTCTCGAACTCCTGACCTTGTGATCTGCCTGCCTCGGCCTCCCAAAGTTTTGGGATTACAGGTGTGAGCCACTGTGCCCGGTCCAATTCACTTTTTATTTGAGCATCTTCTCTTGAGCATCTTGTGTTGATTTGCTTAACATTGTGTATACCAAAGTGGTTGAGAGATCGAAGTTAACATGGGTTTCACCAAGATTTTTCCCTCCTTAAGGCCAATCCAGAAAATACTGTATATGATCTATGACTTTTCTGAGGATTATCGCTGCCATCACACAGGTGAAGTCCTGCCTCCCATGCGTCATATACATCTGTTGTGAATACTGACCTTGTTCTTGACCTCCCCGGGAATCCCATACTGGAACATGAAGAGAAGCAAGAAAATGGACATTTAGCACTCGCAGGATAATTCTATTGCTTTCCTGCCCAAAGAAAGAATTTCATCCACTGAGTGCTTCCTCTGCTTAAAGCCCCCCCCTGCTTTGAAGTGGTGCCCATCTCTAACATCAGCAGTGGGGCCACCTCAACCCACAATGGCACTGAGAAGCAGTCATCTTGCTTCTCAGTGATCTTTTTAAAGGATCACAACGTATGTGAGGTGTCTCCTGGCACCTGAATGGTGCTAGTCATGAGAGTAGATGTTTAGGTTATGGACATGCTGTGCCAGCCCTGGGCACTGGATCCCAAGCAGTGGAGTTGCCCATGTATTCTTGTCTCACAAAACCATCCGCATAGGCACTTGGCTTTTTATGACTCTGGGAAAGTGTCATTGGAAGAATTAGGTGGATTCACATGTTCCAGTTTTACATTTCTAAATTCCGTATAAATACGATTATATTTGGTTGGTTGCCTACACAATTTTTGCTAATTATTTTATTTATTTATTTTACCTTAAGTTCTGGGATACCTGTGCGGAAAGTGCAGGTTTGTTAAATATGTATCTATGTGCCATGGGGGTTTGCTGCACCTATCAATCCGTCATCTAGGTTTTAAGCCCCGCATGCATTAGGTATTTGCCCTAATGCTCTCCCTCCCCTTCCCCTGACCCCCCAACAAGACCCAGTGTGTGATGTTCCCCTCCCTGTGTCCATGTGTTCTCATTGTTCAACTCCCACTTATTAATGAGAACATGCAGTGTTTGATTTTCTGTTCCTGTGTTAGTTTGCTAAGAGTGTTGGCTTCCAGCTTCATCCATGTCCCTGCAAAGGACATGAACTCATGATAATAGTTTTATATAATTTCATTCTGATTATTTTATTTTTATTCCTTATTTAACCAATGTATTCTCCTGGGTGTGTATGTGTGTGTGTGTGACATGCTGTGCCTGCTAAAATATGGGGCCTGTGGCACTTGGCCTTGTTGTCTCTTGTCCAAGTCTAAGGTCAGGACTGGGACTTGGGACCTTCCCCAGGGGACTCAGCCTGCCCCTGGCCTTACAGATGCTGCAGATCCTTCTATGTGACTGCTGTGTTCCAGGCTAGACACCCTGTAGCCTCACCTTTGGGCTCACCATAGTCTCTGCCATTATGTCTTCTCTGGCTCTCAATCCAGTGTCAATAGCATATGCAAACTAGACCATCCCTCTGCTGGGCCACAACGTTCTTCTCTCCTAACTATGGTGGGGCCACCCCAGTTGGTGAGCATCACCCCCTATAGCAAGAGCACTTGGCCGCAGCATTCGAAAGGCCACCTATGCAGAAGTCCCAGGATGGTGACAGCAAGGCACACATGTCTTCTCTTCGTCTCTTCTGTCTGATTTTCTCTTCCCACTGTTCCTCTGAGTGGCAAGGAGTAAAATTTTGTTATTTTCCTAATAAAAAATATTATAACCTACTCACTTGGCTTAGCCCTTGAAATGTTAAATATGAGAACTAAAGAAATTTAGAAAACCTTTTGTCCTCAATAATGCTATCCTTTTAGGCCAATTTTCTACAGTTAAACTTTATATCTGATGTCAGAAATGAAATAGTGATTCTCCATTCATTCCTCTCTTCGCTGATTTTTTCTGTAGCAGTGGTTCTCTATCTTGAGAGCACATCAGAATCACCTGGAGAGCTCATGAAAACATGGCTGGGCTTCACCCTTGAGTTTCTGATTCAGTAGGGAAGGATGAGGACTAAGAATTTTCATTTCTGATGAGTTCCAGTGGTGCTGATGTTTCGGGTCCAGGGATTGCTAGTGGAGACCCATTAGTCTATGCCATCCTAGTCCCACCCAGCTGACACCTCATGCTCAGCAGAAGGATACCTTGGGCTGACCGGAGAGAGGGTTTCTGTGTGAGAAGTTAAGGTAGGAAGGCACTTTGAGTTTTAATTTTACCTCTCTTCACAAACTCACTGAAAAGCACCAGATCTAACTACCTGCTTATTTCAGTTAAGTATATTTTAACAATATGAAATTTAAAAGAAACCATCCTTTCTGCTTTGCTTCTGGAATCTGCCTGTTTTCAAGACACTGACAACATCTTTGCTTAATGGAGATTTCTATGACATGTTCTTTCACCATGATAATTTATTAAACTGTAATTTTTAAAAATTTTTTCAGTTTTTTTCTAGGTTTCATTTTAAATTATATTTAAGTGAAATTTAGCATTTGCAAAGACATGGAATCAACCCAAATGCCCATCAGTGATAGGCTGGATAAAGAAAATGGTAATTTTCTAAAAGGATGGCATTATTGAGGACAAAAGAAAATTCCATGGTACATATACACTATGGAATATTATGCAGCCATAAAAAGGAATGAGATCATGTCCTTCGCAGGGACACAGATGGAGCTAGAAGCCATTATACTCAGCAAACTAATGCAGGAACAGAAAACCAAACAACACATGTTCTCATTTATAATTGGGAGCAAGACAATGAAAACACATGGACACAGGGAGGGGAACAACACATAATGGGGCCTGTTGGAGGCAGGGTCGGGGATGTGGGGGAGGGAGAGCATCAGGAAAAATCGCTAATGCATGCTTGGCTTAATACCTAGGTGATGGGCTGAGGTGCAGCAACCACCATGGCACATGTTTACCTATGCAACAAATCTGTACATCTTGCACATGTTATAGCCTGGAACTTGAAATAAAACTTAAGAAAATTTAGCATAAATGTATCTTCCTGCTTTGGAAGAGTTTCTTCCACTATTTCATGGTAGCAATAGAGCGACATCATTGATCACTTAATTATGACTCCCTGGGGGAGGAAAATGTTAATGAAAATATTTGAGAAAACCCAGGAAGCATTTTTCAGATTCGAATGTCAAGTCACAACACAGCCAATCTGGTCTTTTTTAAAAACGGAATTGTGTCCCTCACTAAATCTTTCTATAAAAGACCATTTGGTGCTTCTGCTTTTAAAGGGATTTGCGTGAGTAAGAAAGACAGTACATTTCACATCAATCTGGCTCTATTTGTTTTGGTAATAATGCACAATTGTAGATCTACAGTCTTTATAAATCATATAAACCAGAAGTAGCGCTAAATTACTTTGTTTTTCCAAACCTCATTATTAAATTTAGTCTTTTACAGCTTCCTAATTTAAATAGGATCTTCTCTCCTTATTTGGCAAAAGATGCTGTCACCAATCATGAAATCCTTCTAACACTAAATGTTGTTGCGTCTTCTTATATGACTAGCTCAGTCAATAACTGTGAAGATGATTTTGAACCCATTTCTGATTTTTACCACAGGGTTTTCTTTCCTCCTTTTGTCCCTACAAGCAATATGTGAATGCATCTCATAAATGCCCTGCTCTCGGCTGCAGAAAATTCTCCTGCTGAAAGGCAGGAAGCTAATTAGCACAGCCACCTCGACAGCGTCTGCACCAGTCACTCCTGGATGGATGTTAGAACACCTCTGAACAATGGATGATGGTCTACAGAGAGCACAGAGCTCCCGGAGAACATAAAAAAGCAATGGAACAGAATGAAGGGATGCAAGTCACCATCCCTTCAACTGAAACTTGGCCAAAGTAAACATTGCCCCAAAGGTCAGACACAAGGCTGGGTTTACTATCACTGATTTTTTTTATGTATTCATAAAGAGAGAGAGATGGATATGAGATGCAGGGTGGGAAATTGATAAAGAGGATGAAAACACACCTGCCCAAGCCATTAATATGGGCAGACAGGCAAGCTAACTTGTTTATTGCCTATATAGATTATAGGTCATGTTTGGACATCATGAAGACATTCTGCATATTTAGAAACATGTCAGGAAATTTGGAGGTCCAAATTTGAAGTTACTTTGATGCCTTTAGAAGGTCTACAAATTTGCAAAATTCTGTTTTCCTTTATAAAGTGAACATAAAATAGTGGCTTCTTATTTTTTTTTAAAGGCAAGATGCAGGGATTTTTTTTAATCTTTTCAGAGTTAGATTCAATGCAGGATCAAAGTGTGATATTTACAAATTTTTGCAATCACGAGTACATGTTATGACTTCCTTTATAATTAACTGTAGGAGATGAAAATCTATTTCATGCCTTGTATGAAAAGATTTCTGTTCATAGCTTTAAATGACCAATTATTTCCTTTTGCACATTTTGGTCATTTTATTTAATGACTTTTGAACACCTGTTATTCTTGAAAATTCTCACCAATATTTGCTTTGAATTGAGTCAGACGGTGGTGATCGTACACCCCAAATCTTCAATTATGGAATTGTTGTCACTGTGACAATCTTACATGTAGTAAAAAAATCCTAGTAATAGTCAGTGTGGAATTTACATTATTTAACTTTCAATAGAAGGTATAGGTTTGTAGGTTCTTTTTTAATTTTTGTGAAAAACTTTTGTTAATTTTGAACTAGATCCCAAATACTCAAAAGAGTGAGGTAAGGAAATGGAAGGAGACACGGCAGTGACTCATCAGCCCTCCCGGCTCTGCTCCACAGCATGGGTGCCCCTCAGGGTGGTCTCACTGGCCGCTTCCCACCCCCAGTTCTACTCTGGAGAGGAGTTGGACTTGATCTTTTCTAAATAGAAATGACATTTTGCTTCCACTTGGAGTGTTAAAAGAGGGATTTTGTACGCCATGGGACAATGTTAAATAAAGGTGTGAAATTTAGTGTCTCAAGTTAAAAAAGAAAGAAAGAAAGAAAGGATCAAACTACTGAATTAAAGTCAAACATTCAGCATTTTTTTTCTAGTGCCCAAAAAAAAAAAGTGGTGGGGGAAAGATAGCAAGAGATAATAAAGTCAGGATACAGAACAGAAGGCCTTAGTTTCTGTCCAGAGGGACCACCATCTTTTAATATAGTCACTTAAAAATACATGCATTGCTACATTTTTCATTAGCCTTAATTTTTTCATCAATCATGTTAATTTATACAGAGGGCACTTAATAATAGCTAATTAACACTTATGACTTTTGGAATTAAAAGACCTTTGGAGAGATTACTGCTGATTGGGGAAAGGATTTTTTTTTGTTCTTTTCTTTTTAGAGAAGAAAGAGAAATAGCAAGAAGGCACGGGGCCTTGGTGCACTGAGAAGAAATTCTCTCTCTTGCTTCACCGGTCAGTCAGCAGATGACAGTGACATCAGCATAAGCAGATCCAGTGATGTTCTTTGACACCATGCTAGAAACATGACCCAACTGAGCATTAATGGCTCAAATAAAACAGATAAATAAATGAATAAATAAAAATTCAGAATGATCTTTAAATAGGTTGAGAACAAAATAAAATTTAGAAATGACTCAAAATATTCTCAGTGGAACACACACCCACACACACCCACACCCACACACCCACACACGCACTACCAATCTGGGGTAGTTCCTATGTTGGAGTAAAATAAATCACATTAAAAATGAGAATTCACTAAGTTGAAATAATATTGGAATTTTTAGTGAGAAATGAACTGTGTAATTACCTAATTCATCCACAGAGGTTGCTGAGCTGTATTTTCTCTGTGTCACATTAACCAGCTGCGCTTGCCTGTATCATTCCTTTGTATCTTACTGCTTCCAGCCAAGGTCTTCATATTAAGAAAGTAGATTTTAATGGTGTCCTTTTTAATATCTACAAAATGCCTTTGGTTGAGTACTTGTTTTGTGATTACAGGATGTGGTATGTGTACATATGTATTTATATGTGTATCTATGTGTGTGTATGTATTTAAAGAATATATAATCTATATTCTACATATATTCTATGTATATTATATATACACATCTATATAGATAGATATATAGATCTAAGTTTTTTATTTTGTCCACCAGTAGATGTCTCCCTTCCCTGAGTGAAGGTTTGAAACTACAGGACTGCCTGAGATTTTCACCAATTCTTGTTTTTGTATGAATGGAGTAATCAAAGTTTAAAAAAGAGGAAAATCTCAACATAAAGCCTTTCTTACCCAAAGCAGTGTTTTAAATGCCTAGTGTGTATTCTGTGCCCTTCAATTAAAAAATGTTGCATTGGGGCATTTTAATTTTAAGAGGATTGCACAACAGATTCTCATGTCTCTCGGATGTTTTGAGTGTTTCCATTTTGACTAAAGGTCTACATGAAGCCCAGGATGTGTAATAACTTTCTCAAAGTACTTAAACCAGTCTCAGGGGATGTATGCATCTAAAAGATCTAAAGTCAACATAGGGAATAAAATGTGTTTCTGAATGTTAACATCTTCTTGAAAATTGTGCAAATTTAGTTAAAAGTTGACTCACTATTGAGAGATTTTTTGGTTTAGTATTCAAAGAGGTAGAAGACATTTACAAACATGTTTACCATACCTGAGTTAATGGTAAAACATTGAGTGCAAGTTATGTCTCAGGAGAGAAATCCACAGCTTGGGAAATTAGTCATACCCATGCTGAAAATTTTCTCTAGAAAAAAATTTCACCAATAAGGCCAAACTTTTGAATCATTCTTTTGGTGCCTCTGACATTTTCTTCTCCTTTTCCCTAGTTTGCTTGCTCCATTTTCCTTGAGTTGCTGGTGGGGCCTTGGTCTCATCTACTTTATTATCTTCCTTGTGAACTGCCCTTACTTGGGTCTTTAGCGGGTCATGAATGACTGGTAGAGATTATTAAAGCATCTGTGGCCTGCTCATTGTAGAATATCCCAATGGGCCAGATGGAATATTTATTCTGAAATCCCTTACTACAGCCTGGAATATACCTGGAAAAGGTATTGTCCTATAACTCACATTTAAAAAATATTCTTGGTGATGATTTCATGATATTCTCTTTAAGAAAATGTCCTGACATTATTCTAGCACCATTCTGAGGTGCTTATGGGCTGCAGCTAGTTCACACTGAATCATTTAAATAAGTGAGTCCAAATTCTTCTCCCCTGAGGATGCTCCCTACTAGGTAGCCAGGTTTTGAGTTTGGGACTGTCTCCTGGGTGAGATGGACTGTAGGCTATATCCAACTCCAAGTTGATGTATTTCTTCCCTTTTCATGCAACTGACCGAGAGAAACTAGTGTGTCTGGCATCGATGGCTGGAATCACTGGCCTAGTGAATTCACTGTCCTCTTTTTATACATGGGACTGTAGATCTGGAGGATGTTTAGAGTGACTTGCTAGATTATTAGATTAGCATTTCGCAAAATGGCTATTAACCTATGAGAGAATCTTATTTTTTTGAGTTTCATCGATTTTCAAATGAGCAATTCCATTTTCTCTAGCATTCGAAAAAATTGTAGCATGAGACACATAACATAAAATTTGCCATTTTAACTGTTTTAAAATGTACAATTCAGTGGCATTTAGTACATCCACAATGCGGTGCAAGCTACTGTCTAGTTCCAGAATGTTCTCATCACCCCCAAAGAAAACCCCATATCATCAGCAGTCACTCCCTCCACTCCTCTCCTGTGCCCCGGCAACCAACAGTCTGCTTCTGTCTGTGTGAGTGTGCCTGTTCTAGACGTTTTATATCATACATTGTCTTTTGTGTCTGGCTTCTGTACTTCACATAATGTTTTCAGGATTCATCCTGGTTGTAGCATGTATCAATTCTATATTCCTTTATATGGTTGTGATACTCTGTTGTATGAATATGCCAGAATTCATTTACCCACCTTTTGGCTATTATGAATAGTGATGCTATGAACATTTTTGTACAAGTTTTTGTTTGAACATGTTTTCAATTCTTTTGAGTGAAGTTGCTGAGTCATATGGTAATTCCATGTTTAACTTATTGGGGAACTGCCACACTGGGATGCCACTTTTAATTGTAAATGTTTCTTCAGAAAATCATTAATGTAATGTATGTGAGAGGCAGCCTATTTAATAAAAGTTCAAAGTTGGCCATCTCACAACCTATTGTAATAATTATTATCCTTATTTGTATTAGTGTAGGATCTGAATCATTTTATAAATGAGCCAATCGAGGCCCAGATGGCGTAGCTATGTTAGCTTTACCTTGTAACTAATAAATACTGTGATCAGGATGGTAATCCAAGTCAACTAATTCAATATCTTTTATACTACATACACTATGACACGTGCTAATTTCTTTTTAGTTTTTCACCATGTTGGCAATATTAGCTCTGAGTCATTCATTTTGGTTGCTTGTGACAAAGGCACCTTTGATGCTCAGGTGACTGGCTAGGGTTGCTTGCTGTTAGATTCAGTTGTCCCCAACCATTTGAGCAATTAGTGACAGTATTATCAGCTAACATTTTACAATTGCTCCCCTCTTCTCGGCATCAGCCAATTCTGTTGCCTTAAGAAAATAGTCCTCTCAGCTCTCAGATTAAAAATGATGACACTGATGAACCAAAGGGTAATTATTTGTAATTTTGTATTTGCAGTTGGGAAACTATGGTAGTGATGATGCCTTTGGCATCTTATTAAATTCCAGGATGCTTTTGCTTTTATCTACAATGAGATCAGAATAGAATTTCCCTACAAGAAAAAGAAGAATCTTGCTTAGTTTTGTTTGAACATGTTTTCAATTCTTTTGAATGGAATTGCTGAGTCATATGGTAATTCTATGCTTCACTTCTTGAGGAACTGCCACACTGGGGCATAACTTGACTTACTAAAAGAACACAGGCCAATTTTTCTGATATTTGATACCTAATTTCTATTAACACTAAGAGCCAATAGTGGTGATCAAAGGGCAGAACTTCTAGGTCAACTCTTTCATTTTTAAGTAGTGTTATAATAATAATACTTTGCTTTATCTAGCTTTCAGCGGCTTTTATTCTAACATAATCAGTTAAACCAGCTAACCAATTAAGACTAATTTAGTAATTTAGGTACACACCAGCCCTAGATGTAGTGATCTAATTCCAACATGCTTCCAAACCCCTCACCCACTCAGCAAGTCTCTCCTCACACATTTGGGGCTACTTCGTGTAGTAATAGAAAGTGAAACTAACCTTTTCAGAAGCATTTTTCTTTGGTGGTGAAACTCATTCTCTGTCAGGACGGTTACCCTGGTAGTAGCCAACACAGCTTTCTTTCATTGTGTATTTATTTGGTAAAACATTTTGGCAGCTAATGTACTCAAGAGCTTGTCTGTTTCACAGTCCAGCAAAATATAGCATATGGTATGCAAATATTCTAAATTAATTTGAATTTGAAATTTTCTGAGAATTTCATGATGGTTCCTTAGGGCTGCGCTATCCAATACATTAGGCTCTAGCCATATGTGGCTTTTTAAATTTAAATTCATTAAAATTAAATGAAATTAAAAATTCAATTCATCCAGCACACTGGCCACATTTTGAGGGCTCAATAGTCACATGTGGCTCATGGCCACGGCATTTGATGCTGCTGAAATAGAGCATTTCCATCCTTATGGTACATTCTATCAGACATTGGTGCTTTACATAACTGGGGGAACCACAGTTTGGCATTACAGAAGAATGGTTGTTTGTTTCATGGCCTGGAATTCCAGAAAGTCAATGAAGGTGGAAGAAACCTTGGAAAATGTCTGAACTGAGTTATCCAGTCACAGACCTCAGGGACAGTAGGTTGGTGGGCTAGTGACTCACCACGTCCCATAACTGGTTACTGGTAAATAATCGACAATTTTACAGAGTGCTTTTCCACACCATGGCTGCTTATCAACTGTCTGTTCGTGTTTTAAAAGTTAATGTGACGCTAAAATAACTTACTAGCATGTCATCCGTCTTTTCTACATTGCCAGGCTCCTTGAGAGTCTATTTTCATGTGTCTTCTCTGTCTCTGCCCATTTACTCTGGAATTTCTTGATGTAGAGTTTTAACCCTTACCACCACTAAAATTTCTTTTCCAAGGCCATCAATTACATCTTAGCCACTAAATCCAAAGGCCTAATCATCTATGCTGCAATCTTTCCTCTTTAATCTTGGAACATTGAAGAATAGCTGTGTGTAAGTGCCTTCCTTTCTCTCCTTTCGCTTCAGCCCTGTCTTCTGCTGCACTGTCCTCTCCCTCCTTGTCTCCTTCTCCAGTTCCTCTACCTTTCTTTGTCCCTTTAGTAGAGCCATTCAAGGACCCATTGCTTTCCTTACTACTGTTCTCTCTGAACTCTCTCCCTGGGAAAGTTTACCTAACATCAGAGCTTCAGCTGCCTCCAGGTGAGCAGCTCCCACCTGTGACTCACTCTGACTGAGTCGGCTATGAGCTTCGGTCCCATGGCCAGCTGCCCCGCAGGAACCTCACACTTAACACGCCAACATCCTAAGTGGTTATTTTTCTCCTGTAGCCCTCTTTCCACTAGTGCATCCTGTTTTTGTTAAAGACACTATAATTCTTTGAGCTACCCAGAATTGAAATCTCAGGACCATCACCGCCTCCTAGAGTGACCAACCATCCCGGTTTGTCTGAAGGCTTCCCAGGAATCGGTCTACCAGTGCCTGAAACCACAAGAGTCCCTGGCCAACCAGGTCAGCTGGCCCCTACTCACTACTCTTGCTTTTATATCTAATCAGCCCATAATTTGTTTCATTTTCAGTTCCATGACATTTCTCACATTTGTCTCCTTCTCATTGAGGCCTCCCTTGTCCCTCACCAGGTTTCTTGCAATCGCCTCCTGATTATCTCCTTATACCTAGTCATCCTTCCTTCAACCCATCCCAAAACCCACTACTTGGCCATTCTTCTATAACTCAGCTTAATCATGTCATTTTTTAAAATTCAAAGTCATTGCCTGAGGACATGGGGAAGGGACAGAAGGAGACTGGAAACAAAAGGCCGGCAACTGCTCTGAAGAGTAACGTAAGAGCAAATGTCCTGTGGAAGAACGGAGGTTTGTTTCATTCTTTCTGGGTCCAAAGGTCCCAGGCACCGAATCGTTAGACTTGGGGGAATGACTCCAGCCTGCAGTTGCTGGTGTGAGGATTTGGCAAGTGAAGATTTTTCTGCTTCCTACCTCCCTCTGCTGCCAGCCCTTCATTGCTTTGCAGGTCTTCTTCCTCCTCCTTCATGTCACTAGCCTTTTGGGGACAAGAGAGCATTATTCCCAGACATTATTTTTCCTGAGGATTTACTTTTCTTCTCCATATCAAGGAGTAGCAACAGAGAACAGGAAAATACAGATCAATTAAACACACAGGCACTCACACACAGAGACATGCACGCGCGCGCGCGCACACACACACACACACACACACACACACACACACACACAGTTCCCCAGCTCAGCCCTCCACAAAGAATATCCTCTCCCAGTGACAACATTCTTGGCCAGGAACATTCATGGCCAGGATTCACATGACTTCTGCTGCCTTATCTTGCTCTGTCCTCATTCAGGCCGCTGATGCTCTGGCCACTATGAGCAGCTCCCTCTCCTCTGTGATTGTCCTCTGCCTTTCCACATCCACATGTTTGCACATGCAAACACCTTGTAGACGTCTTTGTCTGTTTTTGTCTCACCCCTATGTCTGCATGTCCCAGCCTACCCACGATTCAAATTATAGCTCATGTGAAATCTCTTCATTGATGTCTAAGCCACAGATAATAGAATAGAAACCATTCTCCGTCTGCATAGGGGCCACAGCTTTTTGAGAGTCTCGATTTTAAGACAATGTAATGGCACATTATGTTGTCACTTGAGAGGTGAGAAAAGGCTTGGTGCAAGCCCAATACAGAGAGACACCTTTTTACAACGATGGTGCCACTTTCCAGCTGCTTCCCAACACAAGTCAGTTTCCATAATCACGTCATTAAAAGAGTTAGGAGAGCTTACTGATTCTTGGTTATCCAGAGGTGTTGTCTCATCGTCTGGTTTTCCACGACTGACAATGCCACCACCATGTTCTGAAAAAGCAAGTTATTACAAGTTCATATTTCAGTGGAGCTGGTTTCCAACGAGAAGAGGCTAGAAAGGGTAGGTGCACTTGAAAAGTGGTTTGTCTAAAGCTGGTTCCCTGACTGGACACAATTTCTCTCCTCTAAATTCCCAGATTTCTTTATATGCATATTCTGTGATGTTTCTCATTTTCTGATCATGTGTATGCCACTTTCTTCTGTTCACATGTCTTTGGACACCCTTTCTCAGTCTCTTCTTGGGAGTTTCTCCTCCCTATTCATTACCTAAAGTTGGAATTTCCAGTGCTGTGCCCTGAGTTTCCACTGCATCTCATTGCGCACGTTCTCTTTCAACAATTTGGCCCTTGTTCACAACTTCAATTAATATCTATATATGACAACATCCAAAAGTATTTCTTCATCCCTGGCTATTTTGTGCTCAGACCAATACATCTTCCTGCTGAATTTCCTGATATTTCCAGGAAATATCATGTAGCATCTCAAATTTTACAACTTGAGCACTTCACCATCCCTTCGGGATTTATTGCTACTCCAGTGACCACATCTCAGTAAGTGGCATCCACATTTATGCGGTGTCTCATGCCAGGAACCTAGAACTCACTTTTCTCAATCAGGTTGTGTGAAGTCCTGTAGGTTCTGTCTCCTGCAATGTATCTGGAATCCATATTTTCATCTCTGCCATCATTATCATCATCTCTCACTTATCCAGAAAAGTCTTTTTTGATTGTCTAATATAAAGTAGAATTTCCAATTATATATTTCATAGGAAGTTCCCTTTTTTCATAGCATTTGTCCTCGTCTGTAGCCATATACTTACCTATGTGATGATGAGTGTGTTTTCTCTTCAGCTTTGGTCTGTGAGCTTTGTTAACCTTTGCCTCCCTAGCTCCAGGCCAGGGCTTGTAATATGTGTTGAGTGAATGAATGAACCTGACAGGAAATATTCCATGTATTTGCCAATCACTGAACAGATTTTGCCTCAAAGGCTTTATGCCACAGATAATAATCAATAAAAATCGAATTGTCAAACGCAGAGAACAATGATAATGTATTTATGAGGTTACTTGTACATGTCCATATTTGCTTAATAACCTATGGCTTGGAGCTTTAGGGTGTCTTTTCTCCTGCTTAAATAATATTTAACAAAATGTTATTGGAACAAAGCCCATATTTGTAGTCTACAATTCCTCACATATTTATTCCCATGAAGTGGCAAATGATAAAAAAAACCACAATTGGAGTCTAGAAAAATTCACAAAGGTGAGCATGATATAATGATGAGTTGTTTCCTGTTTAAGTTTTGTAAGGAACGTATGTTCCTTCTGCTTGCCCGTTGCTGGTCCTAGTATTTGGCTCAGAAGCACTGCCAATCATTAGCCCCTGCTCCTCTAGGGTGGTCCAAAATCCATTTGAAGTCCATTTCTCTTTTCCAGGAAAAGAAAAATCTTGACTAAAGATAGTTCCTGGAAAGAGATTGGTGCTTGTCAGCCAATAGCAATGCCCTCCAGTAATGTTCTATGCTTTTCATAATTTTTCAGTTTTCCCTCTAATTCTGTAAATGATAAGGAACCATTTCATGGGACCTTTTTTCTGGTTAAAGCTGAACAGTTAATTTCTGTTGCTTGTATCAAAAGAAACAACAAAATATTCCTAATCATTGTTTTCTGCACTAATGATTATAATAATAGCTAACTTTGATCAATCAGTTACTGTGTACTAGGCACTGTTCTAAGTTCTTTACATGTATATATAAAATATGTGCTAACATGAATGTGCAGCTATTTTATAATTATATCAGTGTTGGAGGATATACTCAATGAATATCTCATAACTAAAATTACTACTAATCTAGAATTAGTGACTTATTAAACACAGTCTAGCTTTTTTTTTTTTATTTAGGTCTTTAATAAAAAATGAAATAAGAGCAAGTGTATGGGACAAAACAGCTAACATAACTAAGGGGAAAAAAACCCTGTTTCTAATTATCTTCACAGTCTCTATTTACATAGAAGGGACACAGATTACATATTCATTTTAATTTTTATTGAGTATTATGTGTTTGGAGTATTGTAAAGATTCATTGAAGAGTACGTCTGCCTTCGAGGAACTTGTGTCTAGTGGACTAGCTTACCCAAACACCAGCAATTATAAGAAGCATTTAATTATATTCAATATTACAGTGTTCACAGCAATAATGAGAGGCAGGTATTAGTATTTTTTCATTTGCAGATGAAGATTATGAGGCTCAGAAAGGCTAAGTAACTTTTCTAAGGTCACAAAATTAATGACTGAGCCATTATTCAAATATTAACTTGCTTTGTGTACGTCACAATGAGATTTCTAACTGCAATAAGTAGAACAGGTTAAGGGTTCGTTCTCACTTATAAGTGGGGAGCACGATTGGGTGATTACGGACAAAAAAATGGGAACAATAGGAACTGGTGACTACTGACTAGAGGGGTAAGAGGGGCATGGGGGGGACAAGGGCTGAAAAACTACCTATTGGGTACTGTGCTCACTCTGGGTGATGGGATCACTCGTACCCCAAACCTCAGTGTCATGCAGTATACCCATGTAACAAATCTGTATGTGTACACCCTGAATCTAAAGTAAAAATGGAAATTATTTTTAAAAAAAGAAAAAGGAGAGATTTCTTCTAACCACAGTAATATTAGATGCTGTCAAGAAGATGGCTGCATAGTATTAAAAAGGATGAGTTCATGTCCTTTGCAGGTACATGGATGAAGCTGGAAACCATCATTCTCAGCAAACTAACACAAGAACAGAAAACCAAACACCACATGTTCTCACTTATAAGTGGGAGTTGAACAATGAGAACACATGGACACAGGAAGGTAAACACCACACACCGGGGCCTGTCAGGGGATGGGGGGGCCTGGGGGAGGGATAGCATTAGGAAAAATACCTAATGTAGATGACAGGTTGATGGGTGCAGCAAACCACCATGGCACATGTATACCTATGTAACAAACCTGCATGTTCTGCACATGTATCCCAGAACTTAAAGTATAATAAAATGTATCAATAAAAAAAGAAAATACTGTAACCAGGTGTATAGTAGGTATGGCAAAAGGAAAAAAAAAGGAGATGGGGAGCTGGACTTGGAGTTTGGGAAGATTTTAAATTGCAAATATAGAAAGGGAAGTCAACTCAGGTTGGGGGAAGAACATAGACAAGTAGGGGTTTAAATAGGATCAGTGAATAATTGTTTGATGGGCATTTTAAGGAAAATATAGAGAAATATCATTTAAAAAGGTAGTTTGGGATTAAATCTTGTAGAATCTCAAATGGAATAAAGAATTGACTCCTCTTTATTGCAAGTCTATCAGAGCCTCTATTTGTTAACCTCTTCATCAAATTAAATTTGAAGCTACTTTATATACTGTGCTACATTTTAAATATCGATAAACTGAAAGTAGTCATCAATGTATGCTGTCATACATTGATGTCACCTGTGCAACCACATTTCATTCAAATAAAACGGGGCGATGGAGGCAGCAAACCACCTTGCCATGTATGTACCTATGCAACAATCCTGCATGATCTGTACATGTACCCCAGAACCTAAAGTACAATGAAAAAAGAAATGCATATATTTAACCACATAGGGTAATATTGTGAAGCAGATATTGTTATGATACCATCCATTTTATTGATAAGGAAACTTTTTGTCTAGGGCATTGCTTTTACTTTCTACCTGAATATATCATTGTAAATTCACATTCTTTACATCTTATGTTGAGCTCATAAAAAAATGACAATAATTATGGATTAAACTTGGAAATCAAAATGTCAAAAGAAAAACCTAAAATTGGCTTGCTCATTCATTCCTTTCTTCATTTATCCATTCTTTAAATATAGACAAATCACCTAATATATAGCAGATGGTCTGATATTCCTATGGATATCATCGTATTTTGTCTATTCTCTGTGAGCTGGAGAGAACTGTGTGTGCATCAACAACTGTAAGAAAATGGGATGGAATCTGAAACAGCAAATGTGGCGCAAGACAGTGAAGGGGCACAGAGAAGGAGGCAACTAACAAGAAGCATCATTAAACAATCTCCCGGTTATCCAGTTCTGATGGCAAATGGCCCACATGAGCAACCAGAAATCGTTCTAAATATTACATGGACTTGTGTTTTCAGATTGTACCCTTAGCTATTGGTGTTCCCCAGCATTTTGGCTGAAGTGTGTTATTGAGCAGATGAGGAGTGCTCGGTGAGGCTGGCAAGGTGTCGAGGCCAGGGTGGGCAGGGTCTTGGACCACATGAGTACATGATGCTTGTGTAAGCGATTCTGTAAAAACCTGTCATCGTATGTGGTCCAGTCCCTTAGATTTAAGTCCCGTAGCTTCTGTTAGAAAAGACTCATGATGGTCATTATTACTTAGCGCATCATGCTACCTTCTTTTCAGCGATGCTTCCTAACAGTTTATTCTGATACATCTAGCATATTACAGTTTATTCTGAATTTAATGCATTTTGATTTTAGCCTCCTTCAGGCGCTAATGGGAATATTAAGTTCCACGATTGATTTTCTTACTCCTATTCTTACTAACTGTAGATACACACTACATTCATTAAAAAATTTCTATGCCTCAGTTTCCTGAATCTTCAAAGTGGAAGTAATGCCTCATGGAGCTCTTAAGTGTAATACTGCTAAAGGGGCACTTAGTTCCAAGCCTCACACATAATAATATTTCACAAATATTAGTATGATAACAGAACTGAAAATAATTCCCTCCAAATACCTGTTCTCCGATCTCAACTAAGTCTGCAATACAACTTGGTCATTTTTTCTTATCTACCTTACAGCACCTCCCATTCTCCCCAAAACATCTTCCAAGTATTCAGCACCCCCTTGGAACCCCTCACCCAACCCCTATATCTCTTACTTGGAACAAACTTGGTACCCATGCAGTGCGGTGTTCACTCAGCTTCTGGTCAACCCCAGCTGTAGACTCCACCTGGGCCCACCTTAACCACTTCTTCCCAGGCTCAGGAAAAAGAGTATTAAAAGCAGTGGTAAATCCACAATTATTTTCCACTAACCTAATATTTAGGGCCAGTTTTTCTCTTTATGCTCTTGATTCCACTCTACTTTCTGATTTCTCTTGGACTTAGATCCTCAATTATTTACATTTCTCTTTCTCTTTCTTATGGTGCTTTCAGCCTATAAACATGCTAGTCTGTCTCCCATCCTAGACTGATGCCTTTCAGTCTCAGTCTCCTTATAGGAAAGGGGGCCATCTATATGCCACATGCCCACACACTCATATATATACACATTTAGACAGATAGGTAGGTAGATATTACTATATCTAAACACACTTTCTTCTTTCAACCTAGAACATACTCCAATTAGTAGTTCCCTCCCGTCTTCAACCAACTCTAACCTGGTTCTACCTCTATGATTCTTCTGAATATAGCTCTACCATCCAATTCCTAATTGACAAATTCAGTGAAAACTCTTCAATTCTCCTTTTGATTGTGCCTACTTTTATTGTTTAAAAGTGTGGTCACAGTAAAAAGAATTCTTAAGTATGTAAGGGTTCTTAAGTTATAGCACAGAATACAGTGAAACAGTTAAGTATGTGCATTTTGGCATCATGAGGACTGGGCTCAAATCCCAGCTTTGCCACTTGATAGCTGTGAGAGTTTAGGTGAGTTACTTACCTTTTTGTGCCATTGCTTTCTTGTTTGCGTAAAGCAGATGTTAGTAGTAACTTACTTGTGGGGCTGCTGTCTAGATCAAATGAGTTAATACAGATAAAGAACAGTGACTGGCACATGGGAAGCGCTAAGTAAAGATTAGTTATCATGGTTCATTCACTTTTTGTGAAAAAATTTTATTCAAAGACATATACTGGCCAGGCACGGTGGCTTACATCTGTAATCCTAGCACTTTGGGAGGCTGAGGCCAGCAGATCCTCTGAAGTCAGGAGTTCGAGACCAGCCTGGCCAACATGGTGAAATCCCATCTCTACTAAAAATACAAAAATTAGCCAGGTGTGGTGGCATGTGCCTGTAGCCCCAGCTACTCAGGAGGCTGAGACAGGAGAATCACTTGAACCCAGTGGGTAGAGGTCACAGTGAGCCAAGATCATGCCACTGCACTCCAGCCTGGGTGACAGAGTGAGACTGTCTCAAATAAATAAATAAATACAAAAGACATGCACCATCATCTAGTCAATAGGGATGTAATCAAACTAAATAATTCTAGAAGGGCAGCTATATACACACACACACATATACACATAAACATTTCCTAAATGAAAAACCAAATAATAAAACTAGAAAAATATAGTTAAGTATATTTTAGTGCAGTTGTAAAATTTAGTTCAAATATAAACTAATTCTTGAAATAGAAGATCTATAATCTATAATACACATTGGAAAATTATCTAAGTCTAAAATTCCAAATTATTCAACACACCCGGGAGTACATAAAGTGGTGGGGCAAGAGAAATTTAAAAAGTTTTTAAATTTCTCATTTCACATTTTTGACAATTAGAAATAAATACCATCAAATACAAATTTCAGAAAAATAAGATGTACTCCATCCAGAAAGAGAAAGAGATATGTACCTTCTCTAATCACAGTATATTCCTCCCACAAATTAGATAAATGAATATATAGTCCTTCTCTAACACAGGTGGTTCCCAGATGTCTAACAGTGGTCTAACCTTTTTTATTTTTACATCCCTCCCAAAGCTTGCTGGCACATAAACATGAATGGATGAACAATGTCGAATTCACTCAAGAAATTTCAAGGAGAGAGAGGAGGAGATTTACATCACACAGTAAACAACCTAATAAATCTATTAAACGCCGTGCATGTGAATAGGTGTTTTCCTCTTTCTGACCCCTTTTCCCCACATAGAGCTCAGTGCTCCTTCCTCGTCCTCCTTTGCAGAATTTATCCCCTTCCTTCTTCCACTGTGTTCTTCAGTGCACTTGCCAAAGCATCTTTTCCAGCAGGCTGCTCTCTCCCTTCCATGAATCATCTGTTAAGACAATACATTTTTCATGTTGGTAATTTACATAATACATGTGCATTATATATGTTTATATAATAAAAGATTGTTAGGAAAACCAGTACCACATATATATGCATTATATACATATACACATGTGCATTATATATGTACATGCACACACATGCATATGGAAAATTGTTAGGAAAAACAGCACAACAGTAGTGTTAGTGCTGGTTGTCTCTAGGTGGTGAGATTATACATTTTTTTCCTATAATTTTCTGTAGTTTCCTAATTTTCTGTGATCTATATATGTTTTTAATCATCAAAAGATGTTGAAATTTAAACCATGTTCTACATACATTTTATATCCCCATTTAAAGTGTTCCCGTGGATCTCCGTGGCCTGCAGATGACACCTGGCGTTAGCTCAAGAGCTTGCTCTCCTTACTTCCCATCCCTCTCTGACTTGTAGCTCATGCCCTAATGATATTAGAGTGTTTCCTGTGCACACCCAGCTGATTCACGTCTCTGTCTTTTCCCACATGTCTACCTCCACCTGGGAGATAATTTCCCTTCTCCTGGCAACCTTCCCACCATCCTTCCCTCCTCAGAGCAGGCACAGAGCTGCCCAGGGAACCTTTCTGGTGGCACCTTCCATGCACCCTAACTGCATTTTACCCTGAAGACAAAATAATTTGTCCTTCTGTCTACCCTCTCTTCTGAACTGTAACCTCCCGAAGAGCAGAAGCCACATTTTACCATCTTCATATCATAGCTTCTAGAAGGTTCTGCCAACATGATACAAGCTGTAAAACTGGAACTAAACTCAAGTGACACTAGATGTAAAAGACATCTGGTCCAAGCGAATATATAAAGTGGGAGAATCCTTAGCATAAACAAGATTTCTCTCTATTCTATGCATGTTCACAAAACTACCTTGACTAAATACTCAAACTGGGACTGCCAAGCACAAAGGCCTAAAAATACCTGTCTTTTGAGAGATAAAACAGTTAATACTAGTTGAAAATAATGCCCCAGTGCTATGGCTCTTTGGTATAAGGGCCCCTGCCATTAGCTCTATTAATGACAAGCAAGGGAAGAGCTGGGAAGGATGTCGTATGTGAACTCATAGAACCTTAAACTTCTCTTCTAGTGCACTTTGGAGAATATTCTTAGCCAAAACTGCTGAGTACAGATAAAATAGTTTGCTGCTCTTTAAATCACCCTAATCTTGAAAGCAATTAACTGTGCTTTGATAATTGAATTGATTTTTCCTTCCTCATTGAGGGGCATGGACATCGGCTGGGGGAACCGAAGAAAAATCTCTTGAATATCATTAAAATTAGCTTTATTGAACAGCTTAGCATATATTTCAATTTTTTAAAATGAACTTATAAAGCTAAGGAAACATTAGAAAAAAAATTAAATGCAGTCAAGTGTGCCACTACCTTATAATGCCATAGATAAAAAGAAATGAGTAATTCTGAACACTTTTTCAATACAGGAAAAGTGTAGTTTTTTTTCCAACATTCATGTGTAACTCAAAAGTAGTTCAAGAAATTTGGCTCAGGCTTTCCCAGTGTAGTTGCCTTCGGGCTGAGACAAAGAAGGAAACATTTCAGCAGAATGGCACTCATTGTTGAATGGATCAGGACTGTCGATAAAACACAGTTTATCAACATAGCATTACTGTAAAAATGCTTAACTATATGCAGAGACATTCAATTGCCACAATGGGCTCAAATGAGATGCCACGGAAGTTATTATTATTATCATTATTATTGGTAATATTACAAGAGATTGTGGCTTGATGCAAAATCTGCCAACATTCAGGATGCCCAAGGTAGGGTTCTTGGCAGAAATGGTGGTTTGGAAAGAACCAGGTGCTCTTGGGAGAACCTGCTGCTGTTGGGACACACGTTTTTTACTCCTTGGGTTTGCTGAAGTCTACTCAGAATGATGTGTAGTACCCTTTAAATGCACTTTCTGGCTGCTTTGGTTTCCTGTCTTTGTTTCCTAATAAAACTTTCTTTTTACATTGATTCAGAATTCCATTGATTCAGAACTCAGGAAACTAGGAAGGTTAAATAGTCTGGCTGCTTTTCTATTGAAATGCATGATGATAATTCATTTTCGTAACCTCAGCCCTGAGGCATGAAGAAACCATGAAATACTTCATTGATAGGCAGCAAAGCAAGATCTTAGGGAAAATTTTGGTGCTAAGGAAAATTTTTGATTTTTTTTTAAATGGGTAATCTTCAGACGGTATAAAATTGTCATTTGTATTATTTGATCAACGAGATTCTCTAATGTCCAGTGATCCTAGAGAAATAATCACTTGCCATACCAATGTTAGAAGTTTCATTCTAAAAGTTGAATTGCGTGGCTGTTGAATATGAAAGTATACATTAAGGAATTTAATATAAATTCTCAAAATTAAGTGATAATTTTCTGAATTATTTAAATTGTTTATAAGAAATACATAATTTAGGAGCAACTCTTGAATAGCAGAGTATCTTTCAAGGATTACATTAAACACAGTTCAATATTTATACTAATTTTCTAAAAAAATTTTCATTTTCATTAAAAAAATGTACTTAGTGATATGGTTTGGCTGTTTTCCCACCCAAATCTCATCTTCATTTGTAGTTCCCATAATCCCCATGTGTTGTGGGAGGGCCTGAGGGGGAGGTAATTGAATCATGGGGGCGGTTCCCCCACGCTGTTCTCATGATAGTGAGTAAGTCCTCATGAGCTCTGATAGTTTTATAAGGGGCTTCACCCTTTGCTTGGTTCTCATTTTCTCTCCTGCCACCCTGTGAAGAGGTATCTTCTGCCATGATTGTAAGTTTTCAGAGGCCTCCCTAGCCATGGGAAACTGTGAGTCAATTAAACCTCTTTTCTTTATAAATTACCCAGTCTTAGGTAGTTCTTTATAGCCTGAAAATGAATTAATACAATAAATTCATACTAGGTAGTGGGGCACTGCTGTAAAGATATCCCAAAATGTGGAAGTGAGTTTGGAACTGGGTAACAAGCAGAGGTGGGAACAGTTTGGAGGGCACAGAAGAAGAGACGAAGAAGTGGGAAAGTTTGGAACTTCCTAGAAACTTGTTGAATGGCTTTGACCAAAATGCCGATAGTGATATGGACAATGAAATCCAGGCTGAGATGGTCTCAGATGGAGATGGAGAACTTTTTGGGAACTGGAATAAAGGTGATGGTTGCTATGTGTTAACAAAGGGACTGGCGGCATTTTGCTCCTGCCCTAGAGGTCTGTGGAACTTCATATTTGAAGGAGATGTTTTAGGGTACCCAGCGGAAGAAATTTCTAAGCAGAAAAGTGCTCAAGAGGTGACTTCGATGCTGTTAAAAAGCATTCAGTTTTATGTATCACAAAGATAATGGTTTGGAATTGGAACTTTTGTTTAAAAAGAAAGAAGAGCATAAAAGTTTGGAAAATTTGCAGACTCAGGATGCAATAGAAAAGAAAAACCCATTTTCTGAGGAGATATTCAAGCCAGCTGCAAAAATTGGCAAAAGTAATGAGGAGCCAAATGTTAATTACCAAGACAATGGGGAAAATGTCTCCAGGGCATGGCAGAGACCTTTGCAGCAGTCCCTCCCATTATAGGCCTGGAGGCCTAGGAGGAAAATATGTTTTCCTGGGCTGTGCTCAGGGTTCCCCTTCTGTGTGCAGTCTAGGGCCTTGGTACCCTGTATCTAGCTGCTCTAGCCATGTTTAAAAGGGGCCAAGGTACAGCTTGGGCTGTGGCTTTAGAGGGTGCAAGCCCCAAGCCTTGGCAGCTTCCACATGGTATTGAGCCTGCGGCTGCACAAAAAAATTGAGGACTGGGAACCTCCAAACTACATTTCAGCGGATGTATGGAAATGCCTGAAAGTCTAGGCAGAAGTTTGCTGCAGGGGCGGGGCCCTCATGAAGAACCTCTGCTAGGGTAGTGTGGAAGGGAAATGTGGGGTTGAAGCCCCCACACAGAGTCCCCACTGGGGCACTGCCTAGTGGAGCTATCAGAAGAGGGCCATCATCTTCCAGATTCCAGAATGGTATATCCATCAACAGCTTGCACTGGGCACCTGGAAAAGCCACAGTCACTCAATGCCAGCCTGTGAAAGCAGCTGGAAGGGGGACTTTGTCCTGGAAAGCCACAGGGGTAGAGCTACCCAAGGCCATGGGAGCCCACCTCTTACATCGGTGTGGCCTGGATGTGAGACATGAAGTCAAAGGAGGTTATTTTGGAACTCTAAGATTTAATTACTGCCTAGTTGGATTTCAGACTTGCAAGGGGCCTGTAACACCTTTGTTTTAGCTAATTTCTCCCATTTTGAACAGATGTATTTACCCAATGTCTGGACCTCCACTGTATCTCACAACTAACTAACTTGCTTTTGATTTTACAGATTCATAGGCCGAAGGGACTTGCCTCATCTCAGATGAGAACTTGGACTTTGACTTTTGGGTTAATGCTGGAATGAGTTGAGACTTTGGGGAACTGTTGGAAAGGCATGATTGTGTTTTAAAAAGTGAGGACATGAGATTTGGGAGGGGCCAGGGGTGGAATGATATAGTTTGGCTGTGTCCACACCCAAATCCAAATCTCATCTTGGACTGTAGTTTCCATAATTCCCATGTGTTGTGGGAGGTAACTGAATCATAGGGTGGTTTCTTCCATGCTATTCTCATGATAGTGAGTAAATTCTCATGAGATCTGATAGTTTTATAAGGAACTCCCCCTTCACCTGGTTCTCATTCTCTCTCCTGCTGCCCTGTGAAGAGGTGCCTTCTACCATGACTGTAAGTTTTCTGAGCTCTTCCAGCCATAGGGAACTGTGAGTCAATTAAACCTCTTTTCTTTATAAATTACCCAGTCTCAAGCAGTTCTTTATTGCAGCATGAAAATGAACTAAATACCTAGCAAGCATTTATTAGGTATTTACTCTATGTACCACACTGTAATAGCTATCTAGGAAGAAAATATAAATGAAGCAAACAAAAAGATGTTCACTGCATTTTAGTCCATGTAGAGTGTGGCATCAGGTAGACAAGAGCATCAGCTTTACTCTTCATTATCTGTGTGACCTTGGGCACATTACTTGACTAGCCTTGGAATCCGCATCCAAATGAGTATAATAATGCTTTACCTTATTGGACTTCCAGTATAATGAAATGAGATAATGTACCTAGAGTATTTTACATAATATCTAACACATGGGGTTTAAATGAAGGCTAATATTATTGCATTTAATAGAGTCACCATGACAATTGATGCCTCCTTGTCTCTTTCATGCACCATTCTTTTCTCTATTGCATTAATCCTCTATAATGCATCAATATTCAAACCTTCAGTATTTCTCCCAGCTGAAAGGAACTTTGTCTTGACTCCAGTTTTCCCAGCTACTGTCCCAGTCCTCTGCTTCCCCTTACAACCGAACCTCTTCAAAAGAGGCTTCAGTGGTGAGCTGCACTTGGCTTAAGAAAATAAGTAGATTCCAAGCTTGACAGAAAGCTTTGTCATAGAAGCAGCTCAGTTCAGCAGATGGGACTAGATACACACATATTTGTGCACATGTAGACACAGACACACACACACACACACTCACAATACACATACACAAGCTGATGAACAGGATAAAGAAAGTACATTGATGGTGTCAAGGGCTGTGAAAATATCAAGGTGTATAAAAAGTTCAAGAAAAACTCTTGGCTTTATCAATTAAGAGATGATTAGGCACTCTACAAGGAAATCTCAGTAGAGAATCTGAGAAAACATATACCAGATGGCTTTAATCACCTCAGTGATTCCTCTCTTCTCATTTTCTCTTCAATTTCACACAAATAAGCTTTCCTCTTAACATTCTAGTAAAGCTGTTCTTATTAACGTCACTGATAACCTCCACATTACTAAACCCAATGGTCAGTTTTCAGGCTTCATCCTATATCATCGGTGGCATTAGCTGACCACTCTGTACTCCTTGAGACACTTTCTACACTCAGCTTTCAAAATGTCACTCTCCTGGTTTTCTTCTTACTCCACTGACAACTCCTTTTCTGGTTCCTTCTCATACTTCTTTTCCCTATGCTCAGGCATAGCTCTTCTCCCCCTCCCCTTCTCTCGTTTTTACCCTCCCTTCCCTTTTTCTCCCCCTCCTCATCTCCTTTCCACTTTAAGTTTCATGTTTTCAAATGACATTCATATACTCACAACTCCCAAATCTGTATTTATAGCACAGATTACTCTTTGACTCCAGATTCACAGTGGAATCACTGCCTGCATGACACCTCCATTTGGAGATGTTTTAGGCAACTCAAACTTAACATGTACAAAACTAAACTGATGTTGCTACTCATTCATTGTTGCCTACATTTCCATTAATGCTAGCTCTTTTCCTCCAACTACTGAGTCCAGAAATCTTGGCATGATTTTTTTTTGATTCTATTTATTGCATACCCTATATGGTGGTTTTTAAATATGCCCTATTTTTTATACTCCTCCCTTCAAATAGTGAAGCCTAATTTCACTCCCCGTGAGAGCCAATCTTACTGACTTGCCTCTGATAAAAATAAATAAATAAAATGGAAGTGAAGATGTGCACTTTGAAGTCTAGGTCATAAAAGGCACTGTGACTTTCTTTTTGTTTCTCTTTCTCACTCTGACTGTGTTAGTATGCTCTGGCTACCATAATAAAAGCTGCTGGGTGGCCTAAATAACAAATGTTCTCACAGTTCTGGAGGTTAGAAGTCCAAGATCAAGGTCTAGCACAATCGGTTTCTGGTGACGGTTCTCTTCCTGGCTTGCAGACACCACCTTCTCACTGGTGGAGAAAGAGAACAAGCTCTCTGGTGTTTCTTTTTTAAAGACACTAATCCTATTGGATCAGGACCCCATTCTTATGATTTCACCTAACCTTAATCACATCCCCAAAGGCCTTATCTCCTAACACAATCACATTGGAGGTTGGGGTTTCAACATATAAATTTGGGGGCTGGGGGGTACCCACATATTACACCATAATACTGGGGGA
Source organism: Ateles fusciceps (assembly GCA_036589455.1). Taxonomy (NCBI): domain Eukaryota; kingdom Metazoa; phylum Chordata; class Mammalia; order Primates; family Atelidae; genus Ateles; species Ateles fusciceps. The sequence goes on from JAZHEH010002042.1 coordinate 1,072,273, forward strand.
AGTTAGTGGTCTTATGAAAATATACAAGCACCCAATGGAGAGGTCCATATGACAAGGACTGGGGCTTCCTGCCAACAGCCATGCAAGGATCCATCTTAGAAGCAGATCATCCAGCCCCAGTCAAGCCTTCAGATAATAGGAGCCCCCTGACAGCATCCTAATTGCAACCTAATGAGATACCCTGAGCCAAAACTACCCACCTAAGCGGCTCTTGAATTTCTGACCCACAAGAATTATGAAATAATAAATGGTTGCTTTAATTCAGTATGTTTTGAGCTAAACTGTCATGAAGTAATAGATAACTAATATACCCCACATCCAATCCATCAGCAAAGCTGTTTGTCTTTATCTTCAAAATATATTCAGAATCCAACTACCTTCATTGTACTGCCCAAGTATTAGGCACGATTATATCTTACCTGGGTTTTGCATATCTCTAAATGGTTTCCCTAATTCTACTTTTGTCCCATTTTATCAGGACAACATTCAGAGTGAGCTTTTCAAAGTCAAATTATGTCACTTCTATGCTCAAAACTTTCAAATTTAAAGCTAAAAGCTCTGTTGCCTCCTTGACTTTCTCTCCTGCTGTTATCTTCATTCTGTTTGCTCCTGCCATATGGACCTCTTTACCATTCCTGCATCACACCAGGCACTCTCCAAGTTCAGGGCCTTTGTTCTTGCTGTTCCCTGGCCTGAGACACTCCTCTTCCAGTTATCCTGATAGCTTAACTCCTCTCCTTTAAATATTTACTTAAGTATTGATTTCTTATTCCTTATTCCCTTTCCCGGTGCTATTTTTCTTTGCATAGCTCCTATCACCTAATCTGCATAATATATAATTTACTCTATTTGGTTTGTTTCTGAATCCTTTCCCCACCCAATGGAATGCTAATTCCATGATGGCAGGTATTTTGTTTGTTTTGCTGACTTCTGTATTCTCAGTATCAAGGAGTGTGCCTGGCACATACTACGTATTCATTAAAATTTGTTGTAAGAATGAATAAATAAATAAGATAAATAGGCAATGCAATTTTACTTTTCTAACATGCCAAAAGTGACAAATCTAGGTTATGTGGTTGCAAAATACGAACCTGGGTTTGCCTTGACTCTAATGTTCATTTAATTACAACACGTTGCCAGGGCCCATTTTATATTATTCTTTTTCATGAGAAATACTATTGAAAGAAAAATCTACTTTTTTCCATATAAAGATGGGAAAGAAGATGGTACTGTCAGAAATCTGAGTGATACCTAACATGGCAGAGTCTTTTTCATTGTTGGAGGTACTGTAGGCACACACTGAACCACTATTTACTTAACCATGGATACTGTGGAGGAAACTGATGCTCTGCATGAGGAACTAACCAGGTGACCCACCCATTATCTGGTTGGTGACCTATCCATCACTCTATCAGTCTCTTTTAATGCTGATATAGGTTCTAGCTAGTCAACACGAAGTCAGTGCACAGATATTAAATTTGCAGATCTTTGAGGGAAAAGAAGGAATCAAAGAAAGAGTCAAAATTCAACCCTCTGTTGTCAGTGGGGCTATTCACAGCCCTTAGAGCTAGACTCTTGACTGTGGCATGCAGAAAATGTTGAGCTTGGCTTTTGATATCTTAAAGCTTAGGAACATCCAAATGGAATATCCCAAGGCATGATAAGCAATACCTTCCTCAAGGACTAGAGAGAGAATAGTAAGGAAATGTAGGAGGATCCCCTTTGTAGCAGAGTTTAACACAAACTCCATCAGTGCCAAGAGGACTGTTTCTTTAGGGACAGCAAGCCTTGTGAAAATTTCTGATCAACGCTCCCAGGGGCCATACTTAAAGTGATCTGAATATTGCCAATAGGTATGTAGAACTGGTTCTTCATTTTCTGACACAGGGACAAGAAGCAAGAAGCCTTGACCAGGTGTATTAGTCCATTCTCCCACTGCTATCAGGCCATACCTTAGACTGGGTAATTTACATAGGAAAGAGGTTTAATTGACTCATAGTTCTGCAGGGCTGGGGAAGTCTCAGGAAACTTACAGTCATGGTGGAAGAGGCAGCAAACATATACCTCTTCACATGGCAGCAGGAAGGAGAAAAATTAGTGCTCAGTGAAGGGAGGAGCCCCTTATAAAGTAAGAACAGGATGGGGGAACCACACCCATGATTCAATTATCTCTACCTAGTCTCTCCCACAACATGTGGGATTATGGGAACTACAATTCAAGATGAGATTTAAGTGGGGGACACAGGCAAACCATATCACCAGATCATTCCATTAGAGAAAGGAAACTATCCCAAAGCTTATATACATTTAACCAAGACCAACTATTGCTGGGGTGGTAGGGGGAAGTAGGATACTCTTGGCCCCCAGAATGGATCAGAGAGTCAGATACTAAGTGTTAAGTACTGCACAGCTGTCCTGGAGGCCTGGTGGGCAGATAGAACGCAGGCCTCATGTTCATGCAGATGGGAAGGAACATCATGGGATTTCAGTTGGGAGACCTCTGCACATCACAAAAAGGTTATCTAATTAGAAAATAAAATGAAAATCCAGCTCCCCCTCCCCATGCACCTCATCACAGAATGCTGTTTTACTACTTCTGCTTTTCATACGATGGGAGGTGTCAAAATGAATGATGTAGAAGTGGTTATTGGAAAAGTGTCATGTAGTACATTTGTGTGGTATTGTTAAAATGTAAATCAAGTCAACTTCATTAGGATGCTCAGTAGTTTCAAAATCAGGCTAGAGTCCTTTCTGAGGCTCAGCTCCCAGCTGGAAGGGTAGTTTCCCTGGCACAGCTGTCCCTGCTACTAACTGTTCAAGGCAGAGATGGCATTTGAATATAGATTTGAATATATTGAGCAACTGACAACTATTCTCAGTCCACATTTTAAGTCAGTTTTTCCATATTAGGAAAATACATTTTGTTCATTCCACTGACCTTGATAAGAGTATAAACTCTTGCAGCATGGGGTATGGAGATGCTACTACCACTCTCACCAGCTATGGTTGTATACCCATGGCCTTGGGAGTCAATTTAGCAGAGCAGTAAATGCTGGGTAAAGCAGCCTTAGGTTACAGTACACACTACAGAGGGGGACAGTGCTGTTCTTCCTTGCAAGAGAGGTACAGCTTGAGGAGAGCAGTTTATGTGAGGAGCAGTTGGGGCTGGCATTGTCAGGCTCCAGGGGGTGAGCTGGAAGCTGATTTTTTTAAAAAAGATATTTTCCGCTTGATTGACAACAGGGCCACAGAAGCAACTTGGGCCAGCAACTTGGTACATACATGCAGACACAGACACACACACACAAACACACATACACACAAACACATGCACACATACACGCACATGCACGTACAACACAGGAACTCGTAAATGAGACAGAGAAGGAATAGGCTAGAGGTAGGATGACCAAAATGGTTTAATGACATGAAAGTCAAACACCAAGAGGGAAAGGGTGAATAACGACATCAAGGTTTGCAAAATGGTCAAGGTGGCAGGGCTTGGTGGCTCACGCCTGTAATCCTATCACTTTGGGAAGTGGGAGGAGGGATATTGCTTGAACCCAGGAGTTTAAGACCAGGCTGGGCAACATAGCAGTGAGCCGTGACAGCACTACTGCACTCCAGCTCAGGTGACAAAGACCCTGTCTCAAAAAAAAAAAAAAAGAAAAAAAAAGGTCAAGGTGCATAAAATATTGAAAAAGGCCCTTGGATTTGTCAGTTAGGAAATCAGCAGTGATATCAAAACAGGGGTTGCAAACTATGGCAGTTGGCTGCTTTTGGTATGGCCCACAAGCTCCGAATGGTTTTAACATTTCTAAATAAAAAAGTATTTACCAGTGATAACAGCTGCTGGAATAGCTGATTACATTGCTTCTTGGTCTGAAAGCCTAAAATATTTACTATTTTAGCCCTTTACAGAAAAGGAGTTCACTTACCCTTGCTCTAAAGATACATTTTAGGAGAGGGGAGAGATAACTTGAAGAATCCAGATAGCTCTCAACATCTCAGTAACACAGGAGGAAACTGTCTTGCTCTTCTCACTACTCAAAGTGAGGGATATGAAAATGCGATTCAGGCTTTGGTACCTTGGCCACACAGGAGAATCCACCAGAAAGTTTTCACAGATACTGCTGTCTTGATGCCAACCTCAAGATATTTCTGGTTTAACAATTGGTTGATGGGACCTAGGATGACTGGATGGAAGATGGATGGATAAATGGATGGAAGATGGATGGATAAATGGATGAAAGATGGATGGATGAATGGTTGCATTTAGAGTTCAGGAGCGTTAAAAACAAGAAGTGGCTGAGAGGGAAAGAGCAGATTCTGTACTTGTGAGAAAATCAGAGCAATGTCAGCATGTATGGTCACAAAGAAGACATTCCAATTACACCTTACTAGAGAGCAGGTTCAGGTCATGACAAATCCTCAGCTGTGAGCCTTCAATCCAATTTAAAGAGTATTTACTGATTTAAATTTCTTTTCTATTTATTTATTTACCAATATTGAAATAGCACTCCACCCATTTTTATGGTCAACATATTTCTTTATTTCAGTCTATATAGCTTTTGTGGACAACCTAACTACCATTTTATATTATTACTCTTAGATTAAAATATGTTCCATTCAAATGATAAATGTTTACGTTTGTAATGTACTTGTAAACTGAGACTTTATATGCAAAAATATAAATTTGCAAGTATTTTCAGAAGATCCTTCCGAACTTTAAAGATGTCCCTCAGTAGCCATGAAGCAGAGCTCCTTTAGAGAGTTGCATAGCACTGAGCTGTCTGTTACAGAGAGCAGCCACACACTAAGGGAATGCAGGGCTCATGGCACAGGGAGAATTTAAAATTATTTATTAAAATTAAGTGCTTTCATTCATGGTTTGATTTCTTTTAGGTTGTTACAATCTCCAGGAACGATAGCCCACATGATTGAAACACTTGTTCAATTTTTCTTGCTGAAGATGGTGAACTGGGTTAAGTTTAGAAACAACCACACCTGGAAAAAGTATGGCTTTGTAGCTGCTGTTTACTTCTTTTTCAGAGAAAAAATATTTTTCTAGTTTCTTTCTTTAGTTACAAAAATAATATGTGCTAATTATAACAAGCCAATAATGCAAGAGGCCTGTAGATACAAAGTTCAGAGTCATTCACTCTTCTGCGGAGTGGCTCCCCCAAGGCAGCCAACATTGACAAGCAGGCTGTGTGTTTCCACACTGTCTCTTGAGCAAGGCTTATTCACTTGCCTCCTTTAAAGCTTCCCACAGCAGGTGAGGATCAATCTCGGATTTTCAGAAGAGAGAACTCAACCCCCTACTGTTAGAAGGACCAATGAAGGTGGCAGGTCAAAAGCAGCCTGGAGCCGACTGTCTGTGTTCAAATCCCGCTCTCCACTTGCTGCATAACTGGAGCAGATGACTCAGCTTTTCTTTGCCTTAACTGACTCATGTAAATGGGGATATTAAAATACCACATATGGTTTATTATATTGATTAGGAAGTTAATGCAATACAGCATGCACAGCAGTTCGTAAGCACTCAATAAATGGTAGATACTATTATTTTCTCTTGTGAGAGCAACAAAAGTGAAAAGAATGATCCTTTGGTAACTGGGGATCTAAGTACATACGGTACCAATGATAACCACAAAAAATCTACATTTGTATCGGCTTAAGTATTACACAGTCACAAAACACTCCATCTATTGATTCTCTTACATGGCTAGAATTTAACATTAATTTTTTTTTTCAGGAATAATAAAAACATCAGTAAAATTATAGGCATAATTTTTAAACAATGTTATTGAAGAATAATTACATATGATAAAATTCGCTGGCCGGGTGCAATGGCACATGCCTGTAATCCCAACACTTTGGGAGGCCAAGGCAGGGGGGATTACTTGAGGGCAATGTTTGAGACCAGCCTGAGCAACAAAGCAAAGGCTGTCTTTACTGTATGTGTGTGTGTGTGTGTGTCTGTGTGTGTGTGTGTGTGTGTGTGTGTATATATATATATATATATACACACACAACATGAATATATGTATTTATATGTAAAATAAATATATGTATATATATTTTAAATAGCCAGGTGTGGTGATGTGCACTTAAAGTCCCAGCTACTCAAGAGGCTGAGGTAAGAGGATAGCTTGAGCCCAGGAGTTGGAGGCTGCAACGACTATGATCCCAGCCTGGGTGACAGAGTAAGACCTTGTCTCTAAAAATAAATAAGTAAATGTAAACAGAAATTTTCAAAAATTAAAATTCATCGATTTTAAGAATACAATTAAATGAGTTTTCGTACATTTACTGAGCTGTGCAACCAACACCACAATCCAGTTTGACTTTTATATCACCCTAAAAAGCTCCCTCATGCCTGTTTACAGTTAACCCTAGTTCCGATCCCCATCACTGGGCACCATTCATTTACTACTCTCTGTCTCTATGACTTTGCTTTTTCTGGACACTTTATATAAATGGATCATGCAGTATGTGGTCTTTGGTATCTGACTTCTTTCAGTTAACATAATGTTTTAAAGATCCATCTATACTGTAGTACGTATCAGTATGTGTTCCTTTGTACTGATGAACTGTATTCCACTGGATGGACATATCAGTTTGTTTATCCATTCAACAGTGGATGGACATCTGGTTTTGTCCATTTTTTAGCTATCATGAATAATGTCACTATGAACATTTGTGTACAAATTTCTGGGTGGACTTACGTTTTTATTTCTCTTGGGTAGATACATAGAGGTGAACATAGTGCATTTATATTTAACTTTTTAAAACTACTAAACTGTTTTCTACCATGAGCACACCATTTTACATGCCCACCAGCAATGTGTGAAGGTTCTACAGGTCTAATTTTAAAGACCAAAATAGAAAGGGGATCTAAAAATGCACGAATTCAAGTGCTGAATGCCCATTCTCTGACACTGGTTATCTTCTAAACTCCCCTTTAATGAAAGGAAAGGGAGAATACTTCTGCCTTCCCCGGATTCTCATTTCCCGTATTTGCTGTTTGGCTGGATGAAGGCTCCCTCACCTCATTCAGTCCTGCTAATTCATGGAAAGCAACCGTGTGCTCCTCCACTCCTAGCAACCCTAAGAGGCTATCTAAAGTGGTAAGAACATTTAACAAATGCAAATCCACTCCTTGGGTATGGCAAGAGAAGAGTTAATGCAGCTTGTAATAATTATTGATTACAAGAACTGCAAATGATTGCATAAAATTTCTAAAATATGCCTGCAAGGTTCTCTTATTGATGTGTTGCCCCCAGGGGTACACATATGAGTTTAAGTGTCTAAACTGTTTTATTAATTAAATTGCTCTGATTTACCTCTCCCATGTTAGCATTTACTGTTTATGAAACAGCCCTGTAATTAGAAAATGATGTACTAGTGTTGCTTGTTTACTTTGTGGGTGATATATTATACACACACAGATATTGTGTGTGTGTGTGTGCGTGTGTGTATATACACACACTTATATATGTTTATACACACACACACACACACACACACACACACACACACACAGTTTTTTTCCCCATCAAGCCTCACAGGCTACTTTATTTCTAGTCCAATTAATAGGCAACCTCCAGTGGTGCATTAAATTGCTTTTTAGGGGGAGGGGGAAGGTAACTGAGAAGTTCATTGTTCCTGCTGAGGTGTGTGATGGCATCCATGTATGTTTGTTTATTTCCCTTCATAGACAGACAATTGAAATCATAAGATTTTATTGTAAAAAAAATATCTGTCAAGAACAGCCTTGAGGATACCTGAGCAAATCCTAAAACTGTAGACCTATTTTAATTATACAGCATCTTATTATCTTCGGCGTCCATTCTGAAGGTATATGTAGGAATATATAATATAAATTACCTAGGCTACATAGACAATACTTAAGTAAAGTCATTGCTGAAGTGCTTTTTGTTTGCCTTTATTTTATACCTATTTATTTGTCCCATCTACTAACCATATTCTGGTGCTGAGTCTGATGCACATATTTTTATCAGTTTTCTCAACTCAGGGTAATATCTGGCTTTAATGTATATCAGATTATGCCAAGTCTTGTTCAAGTATATATCAAATGATTATTCTTAGATTGGAAGAACTTAGGGGTTATATACTCACACTTTCTGTAACATTTCTGGATTCTGTATGGATTGATTGTAATTGACATTTCAAATCTCTTTATACAGAGGTAATGTATAATTTTAAAAGCCTATCTTTCAAAGATACTAGGGTAGAATAAAATAATCTTTAAAATATCTTAACATATAGGGAAAAAGTTTACAAAATGTCAATTTGGTTAGCAATCTAACGATGCACAAATTTATTATAAAAGGGTTGCTCTGCTCCCATGGCAGTGATGAATTCTGACTGCAGAGGCTAGAATAAATTTGTGGGGCAGAAAAGAGCAAAAGAGAAGTAGGTAATACAGAGCTTAGACAGGACCACACGCTTAAGGTGCTTTACACATTTTTACTCACCCACTTGAATATTGATCAAGAACCTAAACTAGAATGGTATTTGGTAATATACTATACACTAAAATGAAGGTGAAGACTTTCAAGACGGTAACTTCAAGAAGCTCACAGTTAGGTAAAAGGAATGCTCTGTTTACAAGCATGCAGAAAAAAAAAAAAAAAAAAAAAAAAAAAAAAAAAAGTTGCATGCTAAGCAAACAATAGGGTTGCCGTAGATAGAGGAAGCTCTTCTGGTTGGAGTGGTTAGAAAGTCTTCTTGGGAAAGATAGTATCATCTTTTTGGCATTGGGGGAGAATTTTAATAGCTGGGGGCTTTCAAGGACAGGCAATTCTAGCAGGGGGAAATGGTATGGGTAAATGGGCAGAGGTTAGAAAGTCTATGGCATATGAAGATCATACACATAAGTGAAATAAAGCAATCTATAGATGGGGGCTTTTAACAACAGGTAATTCTAGCCGGGAAAATGGTATGGGTGAAGGGGCAGAGGTCGGAAGGTCCATGATACATGAAGATCATACGCACAAATAAAATAAAGCCATCTTTTCTACTGGCATTTCTGACTTCATATTAAAAGAGAGTCATGGAGGATACCACCAGAGTAGCCATTCATCTTGCAATTGCATGATGTGGATAATTAAGGTGAAAGCAGTGCAAATCCTCACAGCCACTAGTCAACAACGCTGGCAAATATGTGAGAGTACAGCAAAGAATGAGTGAATGGTTGAATAGTAAAAACGCACAATGAAGGAACAAACAGCAACAAAGGGATCGATGAAGCAAGTGTGGCAAGAGGTTGGTAATGACTGAATCTGTGTTCTGGCTGGATTATGGCTCATGGTACTATTTTTTTTCACTTTTATAGGCTTGACATTTTCATAATAAAATTTTTTAAAGTTGTTTACAATTTCTATTTCCACTCCCATAGAGACAGTCCTCCTCAAGGTTCTAATGATCCCCCATTATGAAATCCAGATGAAAACATTTGTTCATCTTACATGACTTCCAAGCAGCCTTTGACACATTTGACCACTTCCACTTTTTGGAAACATTTCCCTCTGGTTTTGCTGACACTGCATCTCTCCCTGTTTTCTCCATTGCCTGCCCCTGCTGAGTTCTGCTGCCAGCACCTCATCCCATCTGACCTCCAAATACAAAGTTCTTGGGTTCCACTCTTGATCCCATGATCTTTTCACTGCACCCTCTCTTCCTCAGTGACACATTGAGTTCAGTTATCACATGCACTCTGGTGACTCCTCCTATGTCTTCAGCCCAGACTTCTCCAGTGAGTTCCACACTCACATATCAAACTCTAATCCGTATCTCTAGTCAACACCTTCTGTATTAGTCGGGGTTCTCTAGAGGGGCAGAAAGAATAGGACATACGTAGATATGAAAGGGAGTTTATTAAACAGAATTGACTTACATGATAACACAGTAAAGGCCCATGATAGGTTGTCTGCAAGCTGAGGAGCAAGGAAGTCAGTGGTGGATCAGTCCGAGTTTTAAAATCTCAAAAATAGCGCAGGCAACAGTGAAGCCTTCAGTCTGTGGCCAAAGGCCTGAGAGCCCCTGGCAAACCACTGGTGTAAGACCAAGAATCCAAAAGCTGAAGAACTTGGAGTTTGACGCTTGAGGGCAGGAAGCGTCCAGAGCGAGAGAAAGATGAAGGCTGGAAGGCTCAGCTAGTCTGCCCTTCCATCTTCTCCTGCCTGCTTTATTCTAGCTACACTGGCAGCTGATTAGATGGTGCCCACCCAGACAGAGGGTGGGTCTGTCTCTCCCAATCCACTGACTCAAATGTTAATCTCCTTTGGCAACACTTTCACTGACACACCCAGGAATAATATTTTGAAACTTTTAATCCAGTCAGGTTGACACTCAATATTAACCATCACACCTCCATTTACAACCTCTTAGAATTCACCAGGTTCAGAATGGAGCTCATGATCTTTCCCCCCCCCCCCGGCCTGTTTCTCTTCATCATTACTGTCATGGTGAATGCCACCACTATCTACTCTGCTGCTCATTCCAGAAGTAAAGGTGTCATTCTCTTCATCTCCCCTCAGCCGTTATCCATCACCATGTGTTGTCAATTTCACTTCCAAAATAGTTTTCAAGCCTGTTCACTTCTGTTAACCTACACACCCACCACTGTCTCTCACTTAGACTACTGAGAAAGCCCTACTGTATCTCCATAAATTGTAGGAACCCCCACCCGCCACTCCATACTCCCCTTGGAAACCAGAATGATCTTGTAGAAACCTAAGGATTAAATACTCTTCTACTTAAAGCCGTTCCCCTTCCCCCAATGCCCAAAGTTTTTCCTCTTGCCCAGAAGACCCCATGTGACCTATGTGCATCATCTTATACCACTGTCCCCCCTGTTCACTTGCTTAGAAGTGGCTGCCCTTCTATCTCCTACTCCTTTGGGTTTCAGCATAAGTGGTCCTTCATCAGCCTTATCAGACCTGCAGAAAAGGTAAAGTCTCCCTGTGTTGTACTTTCATTGTCGACTGTCATTTTCCTTCATAACATTGTACACAAATGCAACTACTATTTATGTAATTATGAGTTGGTTTACAGCCTCCAGTGTTAGACAGAAGGCTCCAGGGTTTAACACATTTTCCTTTGCCTGACATATAGTATCTACTCAATTAATAATCTCCCTCATAAAGACAGAGACGGTATGTGTCAGAAACATTGCACATAGTAGGTGTTCAATAAATGGTTAAACTCTTATTGAATGTTGTTGATGTTCAAAGTGAACACTGGAAACTGAATCAATGTTAACCGTTATTCTCTTAATAATGCCTCCTAGAAAGAGCCAGTGGAGCAGTAATGAGCTGCTAGGTATTTATTTGGTAATTTGCCTCCTTCCCCCTTCCCTCTAGAATGGGTAATATTCTCCTTGCCTCCCCTGGTGATGTGCCTCATCAGAAGTGAGCTGGAGGGATTTGGAGAGTTTTAGAGTCTTTTGCTTTCCTGAGTAAAGGCTATACACTAGGAGACAGACGTGAAATCTTCTGACATTGAATTTAAAGGGTGCAACCAAAAGTTTGAGAGTCATTTCAGAGTAAATAACTTTCTATCCTACCTAGCCCATGTAAGAGCACATAATTATTTACTCCTTTTGATTTCCCCAGTTAAGGCATCTCTATCTTAGTGAAGAAGACTGAGTTGCTGAATATTTTTAAGTGACCAGCTTGCAGACCTAATTCCAGTTTCACAGCCCTCAGCCTCAAGATGTCAGGTGAGTCAGACATCAGGTTCCCAGTCCTGGTTTTGCAAACTCAAAGCAAGATGAAAGTTTACTCACTTAGTTACCAAATGGCAAAAATATGGCAAGGCCATGTTTTTAGTAAGCTGGATGAGTGCAGATGTTTTTAGTAAGTTGGATGAGTAAAATGGAAGGTGCAACTCCTTAAACATGGCCAGCACCACACTGGACCACAGCTGCTCAGCAGTCACAACTCTCCTAGGTGTGGTGGACACAGATGTACTGCTTTGGCAACCTGTTTCGACCATGGCAGAAGTCTCTAAGTAGCAAAGCCCTACCACTTTTCAGGGGATCCTGCACACATTGTGGGGAACTGGCCCATGGTGGAAGGTTGAATAAATACATCTTATCTAAAACTGCAATTAGGTGCTTTTGGCTTTTCTGTTCTATTAAGAAAGTCATGCACTTGAGGGGAAATAAACCCACAAGATCTCTTTGCTGGTGGAACTTAAAAATATTGTTTTCTTCCTGGTTCTATTTGCAGACTGTTCTAGTGGGTTAGTTAATCAAACACAATTGCCTTCCGTCTCTGGGACTTAAGATTAACATATGCAACCTATTTCTCCACGAGACACTGCATGCTGAGTTCTCTGGCTCTAGGTCCTCACCGTAGATATTAATCAGGTGAACGTCCTCTATTGAAATTAGGTCAGGATAGTAACCAGGAAACTCAGGCAGCTGCTCTTTCTGTGGTATCTGAGAGGGCCTGCACCGGTGACAAGATTCCCTGCTGCCCTTGCTGTGGGCCCAGATTGCATACAGGCACCAGCTGAGCACACCAGTCAGCATCCCAGACCAAGGCTAGTGAAAAAGCTCCCACTCCTGTTTCTTTATCAGGAGTTGGAAACAAGCAATGAACTGGTTTTCTTAAAATTAGTTAGAATACTTAAATACATTCTACCTTTGCAGTGTCTGCCTCTCCAATTTGAAGTTTCTCTGAAAGTTCACCATGGACTTCCTCACTTTCAAATTTGATGGTATCTCCTCTGTCTTTTCATTCTCCTTCCTCTGGTGCTTGATTCTGCTGATGGTCAGATATCTTAGCTATCTGGCTATAAACTGAAGATTTGTATCCATCCAAAATTTGTATTTTGAGACCCCAGAGGGCTTTCTTGCCCCTTCTTCTACATGAGGACGCAACAAGAAGGCACCATGTACAACAAAGAAGAGAACCCTCACAAGACACTGAATCTGCTGCACCTTGATCCTGGGCCTTCCAGCCTCCAGAACTGTGGAAACTGTTGTTTAAACCACCCAGACTGGTATTTTTTGTTACAGCAGCCAGGATGGGTTAATACCTCGCTCTTCCTTCTTGGTTTCCCCAACATTCTGTGAACTTGGTCTTGTTTCTGCCTCTTCTTGGCTTCTCAGTCTCATTTCTCTTTGCTGTCAGTTCATTCTGCCCTGTGACATCTGCATGTTTCTCTAAGCTCTATTCTAGTTCTAGCAGGTATCCAACCTCTCTCTGCACACAGATATATCACTAATACCTTAGTTCGTAATGTGTTCTCAACCTGAAAAGCCTCCCCTACCTACTATATGACCAAATTGTATTCACTTGTCAAATTATTCTAGAAATAGTCATTGTATATGTACACTGTGTGCCTCCAGTGTATCAGGCTCCACGGTAGGACTTTAGAAATACGACATTAACTAATCCTTAAATCAAGTTAGAAAGGAGATATTATCATCCCCATTTTATAGGGAACGCTGGGAATCTGAAATGGGAACAAGAGAAGTTATTCCCTGGGGACTCAGGGGAATTTAGCAATTTCCTCCCAAATCCCACGGTGGTGGTGGAGCTGAGATACAAACTCAGGAGCTGATAGATACAGTTCGCTTTGTCTTTCAGCAAAGTCTATGCTCTACATACCAGAGGCATTGCAGCTAAGTGGCCAAGCTATGTCCTTTTGTGGACAGACAGACCAGGGTTTGAGAACTAGCTCAATCATTCATGACATCTCCAATGTTCAGGTGTTCTAACTATAAAGTGGGGGAGAATGATAATGCCTACCTCATGGGCTATGGTTCTAAGGGAGCTTGGTATAAATGGTAGGGACATAGTTCCCAATCTAATTTGTTCCTGTTGTTGTTATTATTGTTGCTGTTATTATACGTTGCTCCTACTCCTAAGCCAGATGCCTTGCTCAAAATCTAAGTTACATTTCTTCCACGGTGGTTCCAACTCTGGTATTTCCCTTCTAGGAACTTTTGTTGCACTTACAGTGTCTACCACACCACTTAAACTTAATCATTATCTTATTTTGTTCTCAAGTTCTCAAGCAGTTGTGTATTTGGTCTCCCCCAGGGTTTTATATTAAATTTTCTTCTGGGAATTATAGGCATCATCTAAAGGCATCATTTTATGTTTGCAAGTTTCAGCTGTATCTCTAAATGACTTCAAATATATTTGTTATCTGTCCATAAGGCAGGTTCTACTGGCTTAGTTTCATCCCTTCCACTCCTTCTAATGCATTACTGTAGTTATGTAGTCTCAAAAAACTAATAGTAAAATAAAATTAAAATAAAAAAAATAAAAAACAGAACATTAGAAGTCCGTTCCAGAAACCTACTGGAACTTAAATTTTTACAGATGACATTTTAGAGAGCTTTCTTGAATTTGTCAAATGAACAATTTCAAGAAGTCTCTACATAGTTTTACCTGCTGTAAAATGGATCAGTAGTCAAAATTATGGCCAAGATAGGTAATAAAGTAAAATGCACTGTATTGTCTACTGACAATGCAACAAGGTAGGCAACTTTAAAAATGCCTTTTAACAAAAGGTCTTGCTGTTTGAAGGATCTTAAAGCACTATTTTTAGTTTGCAGCTTAAGACATGAGTATTTCAGGTGGACTTTATGAATGTGTGATGAGTTTAAGTAAGCATGAGACAGTCATGAGTTATCCTAACAGACTGTCTCTTTAGAATCTTTGTTCCTTAGTCTTATGGGAAGGGTGTCTCATGTTTCCTGTATGTTCTATATGTTCCTGTCCATGGGAGCAGAAAGCCGGAAGCTTTGGCCACAGACCCTTCCAGGGAGACTCCATAGGAGCCTGTCAAGGAATGCAAAAGGACTCCTTAGAGGTGACAAGGCAGTTTGGCAAAGACAGATAGGCTTCTTCACAGACTGATGTATGTGAAAGATAGACTTCATGGCTGGGTGTGGTGGCTCATACCTGTAATCCCAGCACTTTGGGAGGCCGAGATGGTGATAACCTGAGGTCAGGAGTTCCAGACCAGCCTGGCCAACATGGCAAAACCCCATCTCTACTAAAAATATAAAAATTAGCCAGACACCTGTAGTCCCAGCTATTCGGGAGGCTGAGGCGGGAGAATCATTTGAACCCAGTAGGAGGAGGGTGCAGTAAGCCAAGACCATGCCACTGCACTCCACCCTGGATGACAGAGCGAGACTCCGTCTCAGTTAAAGAAAAAAGAAGAGACCTCAGGTACACCACCTCAGGCTGCTAGGAGGATGTAAAAAAAGTCTCTAACAAGAGTGCTTTCACTTTTGGAATTGAGAAAGGTAAATTTCCCTAGGACTGTAAAGCTACTCTTGTCTCCTCTATTGATATTTTTCTCTGAAAAAATAAACGTCTTTTTGCATTATTTAAATAGCACATAATTAAGTACTAAGGCCTCTCTGTTGCTTGTACCCAAAGCACAGCCCAGTGAGGTATGGAGGCCCAGAGGGCTGTAGAGAAGCATCGCCTCTCAGAGCAGGAGAGAGAAAAAACAATAGACAGAGACAGACAGGGACCCAGGGCAGGAGGAAGAGAAAGGGAGTGTTTAACATTCAGAATTTGTCTACAGCCGATAATTTATTGGAACTCATCTGTAACAAGGCCTGGCACTGATTTATAAGTTGATTTGAAAAATAAATAAAAGTGATAGAAACCTGCATTTGGTTTTAATGATAGACTGTTGCAGCGTGAAAAGTAAGGATATGAAACATTGCAAGGAAATTAGATATTATGCCCTGAAGACAATTGCAGCTACCAGCCCATTAATTGTTAGATATTTATTATTAAAAATTTCTTTTCATGAGTGACTGCAGAATATTTGCGCTACTCAAGCTGTTGGGTTCTGACATGAATGAAGTGCGGGGGAGCTCATTTGTTTCTCTGTGCGTATGCATGTGTGTGTGTGTGTGCGTGTGTGTAAAACTGACAAGCCAGCTGACCAAAATAGGTGATAGATCCTTTTACAGCAAAAACACAAACATAGAGGGGCTGCCTTTTAACTCAGAACAGAGCAAGGAATGCTGGGGTACTTGTCACTTCTGAAGCTGTTATTAAATAATAATTTAATAAATAATAATAATTTTTAACCTAGGTGTCAGTACAGGTATAGGCACAAGTTAGATCTTTCTACTTTAGAACACAAATCAAAAGTCCCTGGCCAGGCCAGGTGTGGTGGCTCATGCCTATAATTCCCAGCACTTTGGGAGGCTGAGGCGGGAGGATCACTTGAGTCCAGGAGTTCGAGACCAGCCTGGGCAACACGGTGAAACCTTGTCTCTACAAATAATAATAATAATAATAATAATAATAAATTAGATAGGCGTGGTGGCATGTGCCTGTGGACCTAGCTCTTTGGGAAGCAAGTGAATAAGCCTTGCTCAAGAGACAGTGTGGAAACACACAAGCCTGCTTGTCAATGTTGGCTGCCTTGGGGGAGCCACTCCGCAGAAGAGTGAATGACTCGAACTTTGTATCTACAGACCTCTGCATTGATTGGCTTGTTATAATTAGTATGACTCCACCTCAAAAAAAATTTTTTTTTCTAGTTTCTTTCTTTAGTTACAAAATCCAGAAGCACTGCCACTTGAACACCTCATGGTTTAAATTATAATACACAATGGTGCACCCAAAACAGGGGTATCTCCCTTCCAAGTTATGGTATGTCTAAACTGCTTTCTTAAAAAATAGGTAATATGTTTCTTTCCTCATTGAGGAGAAAAAGAGAGTTGGTCTTTGGTTAACTGGAAGTTACTTGTTATTACAGGCTAATATTGTATATGTTTTACACTTCCTTCTTATTTTATATTTGAAACTTAATATTTATGTTTCCCTTATTTGCCAGATATTTGCAGGATGAGGCTATATTTGGACAGATTTTTATTTATTTATTTATTTATATATGTTATTTAATGGTCCAGATACATATTTTTTTTAAATCAGAAGGCACTTTATAGACAATCTTAATTCATGATTTACTCTTAGGGCAATTTTCCATTAACTTTTCTACTATGATATTTTTCTGAAGCACACAGAAAAATGGTTTATAGTGGAGAGCACCAGCATAGTAAAGATAAAGATGGAATTATTTATGTAAATAGCATATTTTAAAAATAGCTTTGGTGAGGTGCAATGCAAATTAATAAATTTAACTTGCCATTATTTAATATGTAATAAAAAACAATCTAAAAAATACAATCTAGGTGATCCATGTGTCACAACGTCCAGCTTTGCCATCAAGGAATTTACAAGTGCTATTCCTGTGTACTTTGTGCTGCTAATAGCTTTTTTCTCTAGAGTGCTAAATATGGTAAACCACTGAAGACCTGAGCAAATGCCTGATAGGTTCTTCTTGACCACTGAACAGATAACCCCAATTCACCGAGAGTGAATTGCAGTAAAGAGTTTAATTATCACAAGGTAGCTAAACGGAAGGATAGGAATTACCACTCAAATCTGTCTCCCTGAAAATTTAGGAGACTAGGGTTTTTTTTTTTTTTTTTTTAGGACAATTTAGCAGGCAGGGGGCTAGGGAATGGGAGATGCTGACTGGTTGGGTTAGAGATTAAATCATACTGGGTTGAAGCTGTCTTCTTACTACTTTCATTCCTGGCTAGTATCACAAGACCAGTTGAGCCAGTTTACCAAACCAGGTGGTGCCAGCTGGTCATAAGAATACAGGGTCTAGAGCTCTCGATCCAAGATGGCCGATTAGGAGCAGCTGAGGATTGCAGCTCCCAGTGAAAGCACGGAGGGTGAGTGGACGCCGCATTGCCAGACAGATTTTTATTGCCCACAGACCAGGAGATTCCCAGGGGGGAGGAGCCCCACGGGTCGCCAGTGCGGCTGGTTTGGCCGGCGCAGCAGTTTTTGCCGGCGCGACTGT